>JAAFCE010009111.1:2242561-2301331 GCA_013389805.1 Trigoniulus corallinus
TAATTATTAGGCTATTGCGTTTTTATTGTTATTACTTTTATTGGCCTTTTGCCCTTTTTATTGCCATCATGGTGGGATGGCCTTTTACACCCCCACCATGGTGATGTGTCTTTCTGGGCCCTAATGACCTTTGTAGTTGATGGGCCCTAAAGCAACAACAAACAAACAAACAAACAAAATTTAATCTTCAATTAATGGATGTATGCCTTACAGCATTAGAGTTTAGAATATGTATGTTAACATAGAATATTTTCTATTTTGATTTTTGTTATCTATTCATTTTAGATCAGTCAGGTTTTTTAGTCTTTAGTTTATGGATGTACACTTTATGTCAAATGTGTTTAGAGTGTGTATGCTATCTCTGAATATTTTTAGTTAGTTTTTGATAGTCAACAATTTTGAAAACCCTCCTTGAATGTTATGTTAGCAAATTTGAAATTGTAAATGCTCTTCCATAGCATATGATTTTTTCATGAGAAATAAAAAATTATTGTTTAGAAGTAAAAGGTCTAAGAAGTTTTGTATAGCCTTCTGTTCTGCCCACATTGGCAATGAACCTAAAGAGGGAAGTTGGTAAGGAACTTTAAGGAAAAAACCTAAAAATAACAGATAAGCAACAAAATTATGCATCTGATCTCACAGATTGCAAAAATGGAACTCTGTAAATTCAAAATTTAAACATTTGTTTTGAGAAAATCAAATCAAACAGAAACATAGATCCATCTATATTCTTACACAATCAAACATATTTTGAAATGTATCTTATGTGCTAAAAGAATGAAAAGAATATATTGCACATGCTGGAGAGAGGGATCTCTTCACAATGGCATCAGGGGCAAAATGGAAATAAAAAAGGGTAGGACACACCTGAGGGTAATGCCTAAGGATCTCAGGGACAAAAGGGAGGTAATGCAGCAGGATAATATACGAATTATTCCTGGATTGGAAGGAAAGCTGGTTAAAGACAAGGAAGCAGGTGATACAATATGCATGTCTCTATGCCACAAGATTTTACCTGGGAAGGATTTGCTCAGGTCAGTGAAGGGTGCTATAATGCTGCAAAACTCATTACCTGGTAAATCTGTTGTAATTCAGGACACAGATTTAACGGTGTTGATACCTGGACACTACCAGAAGGGCAAGAGAGAGAGCATGTGTTAGTGTAGCATCCCTCCCTAATTCAAGATTAATTGACATAAGGAATATGATTGAGAGTATAATTAAAGGGGAAAGGGAAGATTGTATGACACTATTGCAGATAGCATCCAATGACATAACCCAGGATTAACCTGTTTTTGAAGTTCTTCAGGGAATTATTGATAAAGACAAGTAGGTTAGGAGATTCAGACCTAAGGCTAAGGTATGGTGTGACCTATTATTGAGCAAAAGGATAAAGGAAGACTAACTACAGCTAGGGCAAAATGGTTATATAAGGTTATTTTCTGAAGGTAGACCTATTGGGGCAAAACTACTTGATTATGGAGTATGTCTCTCAGATCTTCAACAGTGGTTTGCTATGGATGGACTTCATTGCAATGCAAAGGCTGCCTGAGGATTGATATGAAATTTAATGACTTTATTGCTGATGTTTAAGAAAAGGTACTCATAGGAAAGGGCTACTAGGCATTAATAGGGAAGGGGTAGGTATTTTTCCAGCAATAACTGACCTGCTACATCAGGTGCTGATATCATAATTCGCACTGAATCCTGGTTGAGGAGAGATGTTAAATCAGGAGAGTTTTTCTCAGGTAAGTATATAGTTTATATGTGTGAAAGTGAAAGTTACATAGATCTCTCTAGATACACCTAAAAGTGTATTATATTTTGCACATATTTATTGGACATATTGAACATAACAATTTGCATACTTACTGTATTTATAGATGAACTACTTCAAGCATTGGTCCAGTGTTAATTGTATTTTAGTCCTGTGCAAAAGAAGGGAAGCTGAAAGGGAAGTTCTACAAGGCAGTGGTTAGACCAGCTATGCCATACAGATCAGAGTGTTGGGCAGTAACAAAGTGCCATGTCAATAGAATGCAAGTAGCTGAGATGCGAATTCTGTGGTATATGAGTGGGGGTGAGAACTGATAGAATTAGGAATGAGTAATAGAGGCACCTTGTGGTGGTGGACATTACAGAAAGCAAAGTGCACAACTGAGTTATCCCACCACAGTGTTGCACCTAAAGCTACACACACTATAGTCAAGACTGTGTGATGGCAGTCTGTGTGCTCAGCTTAGGCTTTGAAAACCAATGGGTAGCAAGGCGTCTAATAGTGAAGATAGCATGTATTCTGCCATACATCACCTGCCCATTATATTGACACCTTCTTCCAGAAAGTTATTCCCCTTATCCTCAACATGAGCATTCATTGCCAAATTACTCTTGCAAAGAAGGACCAGTAATGTGAGTCTGTTCGGGTTCTGATCTCCTTCAGTTTGAACAGAGGATCATTTCTTCACCTCTAATCTGCAAAGGATAACCTGCTATCTAGAGGACCCACAAACTTATTTTCAACAGTCTGCTAAACAGCTGAATTCTATCAGATGCCTGCCTCTGACAGAGTGAGTCCCACCCTAATTCTCTGATCATGCCTGAGACACTCAATCTGTGAGATAACCGACTTAGCACAACTCTTGCTGCCCTCCTTTTGACTATTTAAATTTCCCAAGATAGGTCTTACCTAAACAGAAACCAATTTGGACTACAGTGTACTCCATAATTGGCCATACCAGTGAAAAGTAAGCTATTTCTTTTACTTCCCTTGCACTGTCCCCCAGCACCCTTCTAACCAACTGGAATGCATGTCCAGCCTTCCCAATCAATTTGTCAGTGTGCTCCTACCAGGTGCCCTGAGTGTTTAAGATAACTCCAAGGTGCTTGTGGGTGTCAACCCTTTCAACCCTCACACCACCTATGCTATAAGAAAAATCAACCTGCTTGTTGGACCTGCTGATTCTAAGAAAGCTACATTTGTGCAGGTTCAATGGCAACTCCCACTTTTTACTCCATTCATATACCTTGTTTAGGTCTTGCTGCAGTTCTGTGCAGGAAGACAAACCTTCTTCCACCACCCTTGCCATGCATGTGTCATCTGCAAACAGCTCATGAAAGGATTTTATATCAAGCCCTATATCATTAACATAAGGCA
Organism: Trigoniulus corallinus; assembly: GCA_013389805.1. NCBI lineage: Eukaryota > Metazoa > Arthropoda > Diplopoda > Spirobolida > Trigoniulidae > Trigoniulus > Trigoniulus corallinus. The sequence continues at coordinate 2,245,716 of JAAFCE010009111.1, forward strand.
CATAGAGTGAAGGCCCTTATATGCTTCCCTGGGATACCCCAGATTAGAGATGCATGATAGTATTGAAATATCGATAGTATCGAATGGCCTTACAATCGAAGGTTTGGCTACGTTGATAGTATCGTTATAGTTTCCACAACTATTGATAGCTTTGAAATACTGCCCATCTGCTGTCACTAATTTATAAACAGAGCTAAAATTAAATCCATCAGTTTTTCTTGCACCAGAATCATCTGAAGGTGAGGCTATGACAGATTGTATTTGGCCATATCATGATATTTTGGTAACATAATGAATTATTGAATTATGAATTAATGAATTATTTGCTCTGCAACAGCATGTTGCAGAGCAAAAAGTGAATCCAATGGATTTCTGGTTAAGGAATCCAGTGATTTATCCAGATCTCTCAAACTTGGGCCAAAACTATTTTTGAATTGTAGGCACATCTGTCCCTTCTGAAAAAGTATTTTCAAAAATAGGAAACACAATATCACTGAAAAGAAACAGGTCAGACCCAAAACGTGTAGAGAAACTGCTTCTCATGAGTAAGGTTTCCTACAAAGGCATCATCATCATCTCGCCTTTTTCCCACCTGAGGCAGGGTCGTCCCCCACCAGACCCCCTGCACCCAATACGTCTCCATGTCCCTTTGCACCACTTGCTCTCATCCCACGTCCGTTTTGGTCTTCCTTTACCTCTGGTGCCCTCAACTACCTGTAGTCCCACAGTGGACCTAATAAGCTCCTCCTCTCCCCTCCTCAACACATGCCTATACCACCTCAGCCAGTTTCCTCTCACCTTTTCTGCAATGTCTCCCACCCCATTCTAGTGCTAAAGTACTTTTTTCTGTTTCTGTCAGATTGCGACACCCCACTCATGTAGTGCAGCATTCGCATCTCAGTCACTTGCATTTGCCTTTCATGGTGCTTCCTAACAGCCCTGCATTCCAACCCATACAGCATAGCGGGCCTAATCACAGTTTTGTAAACTTTAAGGATCGGCCACACAGAAAACGAACTGTTGCAGTGGGCAGAAATTGGGTGACCATTGCAATGGTCTGTGATATGAAAACGCCACATAGGGTGCGATATCTTCATTGGCGACCCATAGCAAAGTACTCATTTCAATTTTCTCATCTCATTTTTTGTCAAACTGACAATTGGATTGTGCTATAAAATTTTAATTTTGTGCATCCGGATCGCTGCCCACAGCGATTCAAAATACATCGCTGCAACAGATCGCCTTCTGTGTGACGATTTTAATAGATTTTGATGTGTTACAAAGATCACTGTGTGAGAGATTGCTGCCCACTGCAACAGATCGCTTTCTGTGTGGCCACACCTTTACCTTTCTACTTCATTGGGACCTGGCGAAAGCACAGGACCCCACATGTCTGTCTCCACTTCAGCCATCCTGCATTAATCCTATGGGTCACGTTAGAATGTATTTCCCTATTGCTCTGGAAAACTGATCCTAAATAACGAAACTGTTGTTTCACTGGAATCCCCTCTCCTCCACACCGAATCTCACCTCCATGCCCCTGATGACTACAATTGAAAGCTACTTTCCTACAAAGAGTGTCAGCAATAAATATTTTTTTTCATTTCTCTTCTAACTAAGTAGCATTTTTATGAATAAAAACTATTGGAAAACTATCAATACATGGAGTGATTTTCACAGCATTATCGATAGCTCCATTGAGTGACAGTGGCACCAATCAGTAGTGCTATCGAGTAATTTTTTTTTTTTACTATTGAGCATCTCTACCCCAGATGTCACAGGTGTCCATTGTGATGCTACATCATTTAAAAATACTCTCTGCTGCCTGCCATGCAGGTAGGCCTTTACCCACTGAATAACCTTACAATGAATCCCTAACTGTGACATTTTTGAAACAAGCTTGTCATGGGGTACCATGACAAAGGCCCGTTCAAAATCCAGGTATATAACGTCTACCTGCTTACCCTTATCTAGAGCATTTTGAATGTATTGATTTAGACAAGCCAGTTGAGTGTCACATGACCTCCCTTTCCTAAGCCCATGCTGATTATCACTAAGGATGCCATTTTCATCCAAATATCCCATAATATGTCAGATTAATATATGCTCAAAAGTATTACATACCACACTCGTTAAGGAAACTGGCCTGTAGCACTTAGGATCTGCAGTATCCCCTGATTTGAAGACTGACACAACGTTTGCCAGCCTTCAGTTAGATGGAACATTGACACTGTCTAATGATTATTTTAAAAATTTCCATCAAATAGTAGCTTACAATCCCAGAGATTCTTTGTAGAATAAATGGAGAAATGTTATCACAGCCCCCAGCCTTATGGACCACTAATTTATCTTGACTATACAGTTTGCACCTAGCCTAAAATTTCTTTTGTTTAAGGAAATCTCATAAGTCCAAAATTGTGTAAGTTGAGGGTTTACTGTATATAAGGCTGTGGGCCCTCATGACATTTTGTCATTTATTTTGCAGTGACTTTATTAGCTATTACTTAGTGGAAATATTTCAAAAGTCATGAGACACAATCATTGTTACATCATCACAGAAACTGGCTAACATGGTGCCCATTTTTTTGTTAGTGAACATGCCAGACCCTAAGTGCTATAGACCAATTTGATTAAATGCTGTATCCAAGATTTTTGAACGTCTTATTTTCATCTATAATAACCAACATGGGTTTTTTTGGAAAGGGAGGTCATATGACACCCAAATGGCTTGCTTGATGGATTATGTGCCCTCTAATAATTTACAGTGCCCTCTAATAAATGGCGCCCTTCAATAACCGGTGTACCTTCAAGGGGAAAAAATAATAGACATTGCCCTCAAATAAATGGTGTGCTGTTTATTAAAGGTACTGGATTCTTAATCATTCCCTTATCCCACCTGTGCTAGGGATGGGTTGGTTGGTCCACTGAGCATGCTTTGACTTGGGGAACCCCAGCCAGGCATGTGGAACCCTCTGAAATATTGGCTGAGTTGTCTATGAGGGTGCCTTATTAAAGGTAATTACCATATTTATTCCAATAAGGGCCACCCATGAATGAGCGGCACATCATCAATGTGAAATAAAGAATTGGCAAACTTCAATAATCGCCACTGCCCTTGCAGCGCTTATGGCACTTGCCCCTTGCAGCACTTATGGCACTTATTGGAGGATTACCATCCCAATTACTGTAGATTGTCAGTTACTGTATTAGTTTTTCATCATTTGTTTGTTAATCACCATCATCATACTCTTATCCCACCTGCAGTGGGGTCAGGTTTGCAGGTTATAGCCTGCCACTCCCACCTATCACCCACCAGGTCCCTGCCCACCATATCCTCCATATCCTTATGGTCAAACTGTTCCCACGTCTGCTTCAGTCTCTCCTGCCCTGGTTGCTTCTCGCCACCTGCATTCCTGAAATGAACCCAATGAGCTCTTCCTCCCCTTTTCTCATTGAATGTTCATATTTATATTATTTGCCCAATTTTTGGTGATGTCCACCACCCTTCATAATTCTATCAGCTCTTGACACCCCACTCATGTACTGCAGCATTCACACCTCAGCTACTTGCATTCAATTGATGTGGCTCTTCCTCACTACCCAACACTGATCCATACAACATAGCTAGCCTAATCACCACCCTGTAAAACTTTCCTTTCAACTAGATTGGGCCCCTTCTATCACACAGGACGCTGGTTACCCATCTTCACTTCAGAAAATATGTCACTGTTATTTTACCATCCATTATTATCATCTATGAGGGCTCGCAAAATTAAAAAGCACTGCCTTCTAATAAACGCCCCCCTCTAGCTAGTGCCACACCAAAAACGCCATGAAAAAAAATAATCAGTGTGGTGTTTATTGGAATAAATATGGTAAATATAAATAGCAACTTCTAACCCTTTCCCACCTATGGCAAGGTCGGGTACCCATCTTGTCCCCCTGCATGAACATAGGATGATATATTGGTCATATTGTTTTCAGCAGGTAGTTTCCAGCCAAAGCTGAACCCCTATGCTTCTTTATTGTCAGTGGGGAGCTTCTACACCAGGAAATTTTGCCTCATCTACCCGTTGCATAGTAGAGAGGGTTCCTTCTAGTTCCAAGTGCCATCATACACACACACACCAGACCTCAGTGTTACTTCAAGTCCTCCATCAGCAGATATCCCCTGATAAATGCATCCCTAGTGCAACAAGAGTCTACTCCAAAAGATTCTGGATAAACATATCCATGTTAATTGAGAATCCACTTTTGACAGTCATGTTGCCATGAGATAAACAGCAACAACAATAAAACAAGACTAGTCGATTGTCATTAAAATTAAAAGACACCAGCTCTTTTCCATCAAACGAATCAACAACAGTTGCATACTGTCTATAGGCTTTATCACATACCAAGCTCGGTAGATCATATGCCACAAGCACAATTTCCAAGGAAATTTTCATTTATTCTTTGCGCTTATTTGGATGTCTGGTTTTTTTTTTTGGTGACCAAGCGGTAACTGCCCTTGCCAAACAGAACTTCAAAGGACTTCGTTCAATAAGCTTATTAACCGCTTCTATTATAAAAGTCTGACATTCAACTAAAAACTGCATTTTTTGAACCTTCGATGCTTTTGAGCATTTCAACGCATTGCTTACAGATATGGCGACGTCCATCTTCCGAGCAACCATCAAGTTCTCATCATCTGCTAGCTCAATTTTGGTTAAATCAAAAGGTTTCTCCAGAGATGGCATTTTTTCAGGTTTTATGACACGTCCCATCAAATCAAACAAAATAAGCAACAATCTCATAATAGAGAAATGGAATCATTGGCTTCAACGTTTGGAAAATCCTCAGAAATCGTTCCATAATAGAAACAATCAAAATGAAAAACTTAAGTTATGTCTCTAACAGCAAATTGTCCCACCCGCTTTTCACTGCATGCGTAGCACGAGCTTTAACACTTGTTTCGATACTGAAAACATATTTACATAAATAGGACAACATCTCAAGTAATCTTGATGCAAGGGATGCATTTTCCAACCATCAGCAAATACAAAACTTCTGAGGAAATACATTACAGTTTGTTACTCGAATGAACTCCGACTGCCTAGCAGGGAGTTCTTAAAAAGCTGATAACAATCTTTCAAAAACATTTCCAAGTTCCACATAGTCTGTTTGTGGCCTTCCTGGAAAGTGCCATGAGCAACATGAAGACCACAAGTTTCGACCTAATAGTTCAGGGCTTTCTTCCTCACCATTATTCAACTCAGACTTGAATAATTTTCAGAAAGCCAAGTTCACATATTTGTAGAAGTTTTTTTTTGTAACGTTGAGTCGATAACTTTTAAAAAACCCTGGAAGAGATCCGTTGCACATGTATGACCCAGAAATGCTGAATCAAAATAGTACCTCACTACTTCATTTTTCCCATTATCCCAAAAAAACACAGAACAATAGCCATCTGTTCGTTTTGCATATAGTGATTCAAACATTCATCAAAACAAGCTACAACATGTTCAGTTTTATCGAGTTTTTTATGCAGTTTCTCCAAAAATATGGTGCTAAACCATGGGTTACAAGATATGCAGACTTGATCCTCCATAACTGCATTCCTTCCACGATTTTACTCTCTTAGAACATTACAAAAAAGCTTCAAGATTCCCTCATTTGATCGAAAACTACTTTTTCATGATGGAATGCATGACCCAGAACAACTCAGCTTCAGTCCCTGCTGTGTCAGACATAAAATGAAGTATTCCTTGTTTAGAGGATGTTGCAGGTTACATCACTGGTTCACGTTTCTAAGAGCTCTCAATGGTGGTTTCAGGAACCAATTTCTGGACAAAATAAGAGAGCAGAGGTCTACTTTGGACAGAAGAAAGCAGATTTCTCTGATGAATAGCAGAGCTTTCATGACTTATCCCAGAGCTTTGATTTATATTTGACTAACTTTTGCTTGACATTGCTTTTAGTGATTGGCAATGCCAGCAAAGAAGATGACAAGAAGACTACTGATGACATTGGAATAGCTGTCACCATCAAGCTACAGTGGAAGAAAATTGGAGTTCTACGGGACACTGAATGTGTGGTATGAAATTTCAACTGTTTTAATTTTTGATATTTATTTTTTTTTTTTGTATTAAAAAGTCAAATTTTTAAGTAGTTTTATTTGTGCGGTTTATCATTTATTCTTGACTTGAACAATATTATGCCATGAAGCATGATAATTTCTCAAAAATAAAAATTAATTTTTCAAAAAATGCACAACACAGCAGAATTCCCTGTTTTTTCCCTGAATGTTTTTTAACTTTCTGAATCTCTGCATTTTTCCTGTTTTCCAGACCATTGGGCACCCTGCTGACCCACCTTGGTCCAGCTCAACGTTGTGAGTGTGCTAACCACTACACCACTGTGGCAGGTTTTTAATTAAATATAAACAGAGCCCTCCAAGAATAGCAACTAAAGAAGGAGGAAAGATACATTGGAAATAAAAAAAACTTTATGAACTGCCACTCACCAGCAGAATAAGAACTTTGGTGGCTGTGATGCCTGAGAAAGGATGTCAACAATCAGATATTTCTGGACACTGAAAATTGTGACAGTTAGTGTAGTGTTGAAAGGAAGATACCACAAATAGAAGTAAAAACTCAAAGGAATTCATCTTCACAGAATAGAAATAACTCAAAACAACCAATGAACTTAGTGTCATATGCATGCGTTAGCCATTTTCTTCATCAGGAAGTGAACTTCTTTAACAGTGTTGTTCACTGGTGTGACCAAAGTAAGGTAGGTGATGGAAAGTCTTTATTTCAATCTTATCAGTGAGGTTTCCATCCAAATGAAAAAGAGATAAACCCTTATATTTAATAAAATATTTCAAGAAAAGAAATTAAAATTAAAAAGATTGCCATTCCAATTTAATTTGCCAGATAAGAAAAAATACAGAAACTCAATTATAACTATTCTTTTAATTTAACTCTCACATGTGGAGGAACAACATTTAAATAAAGAAAGTAACATTGCATCTTGAAAGTGATTTTACAATCAGTGCATCATGTGAAAAGAGGATGATATATAGAATGTGGGATTGATGCACAATGTTAATCATCACTATTTTTAGTTGCATGTGAAATACTTTTACACATGTTTATAAGTATACTGCAATATGTTATGTTGCATAGCACATTTAGAAAAAAAGATTAACTAGGAAAGGTTAATACTTTAAAATACAAAGGTTCCTTTATTCCTTCAATATAATACAGATGACATCCCCAAAAAACAAATAAAAAATAAACCATTTATTCCCTCTACATTCTCCTGAACCTATCTAAGGAAAAAGAAAAAACAACAAAATTTATAAGCCTATTTATAAACTCAACAAGATTTCTTTTCTGCCTACCACTAAAAACACCCCTCCAATGTACTTCAGATAGATATTGTAATCAGATATCCATGGGAAGGGAAACATCAAAAGCCCTGAATAGAAAAACAAAATTATAAACAACAATAAAATTCAGTCACCCCAGCAATCAAACCATTAACTCCCCAAAAAAATGAGATAAGAAAAAGATATTCCTTCCTCAGAAATTGAGATGGGTAACCCTACACAAAGATTAATGCCCTTGAAAAAAAGGCATATATAGAGGGAAGAAAGATCAACAAGGGACCTTTTTTCTCTTACTTGCTTGGAGAATGCAGAGAATAAGCAAAGGATAAAAGGAATATTGAAGAAAATAATAATTAAAAACACTAAAGGAAATTACAACTCACCGACATTAACCTTCAAGTGCTCGCATTATTTTGAAAGACATTCAAGCTTGCAAGGCGGCAAACTGGCCGCCTCTCATTTTTCTTTGCGTATGGCAGTTTACTAGATGTTTACAGAAAGCATAATGACAAATCTAGTTAATTAAACAGATATAAACGAAATTAAATGAGAAACTAAACTAGATGTGACCTAGTGTGACCCTGATTCTGGTACCTTGATACTGGGACCATGATATCTTAACCCTGATACTCAGACCCTGATACTCGGGCCCTGACACTGGGGCCCTGATACTTGGACTCTGATCCTAGGACTATGATAGTGGGACCATGATAGTAGGACCCTGATAGTGGGACCCTGATTCTGAGACCCTGATACTGGGACCTTGATACCTTCACTCTGATACTGGGACCTTGATACCTTCACTCTGATACTGAGAAAATGATACTGGGACCATGATAGTCTAATTGTGTTCTAATTCTAATTCACGACACTGCAAGCAGCCTTATTTGGCCAATACGTCAGTGGAGAGACCAACTCTCATTCTTACATACATTACTAAAAAGCTCCCAAAACCCTAGGCTTAAATTCCTGTGATCCCTCTACAACACTAGTAATGGTATGGTGGCTTTTTATTAGGCCCTCCACCTTATACTTTCCAAGGCTATTCCATTGTTGAATGATCCTTGGTAAGAAAGAGCAGTAATATGTATCTGTCTGTGCCCTAATCTCCTTCAATTTATACAAATGATCCTTTCTACCTTTTTACTTAGCAGGGGACACACATCCCACCAGAGGTCCATCACACCCCAGCAGCAGCAGCCTGATAAACAGACTTATGCTGTGAGATGTTCGCCACTGGCTTAGTGTTTCCCGACCTAATTCCCTGATCATGTCAGACACACTATCCCTGTTAGAAAACCTGTGGAATGCAACTCTTGCTGCCCTCCTCTGTATCCTTTCAATCTCCCAAGTTAATTCCTGCCTGAAGGGAAACCAAATTGGACAACCATACTCCATAATTGGTCGCACCATTGAAATATATGCTGTTTCCCTCACCTCCCTTGTGCTGTCCCGAAGGACCCTACTAATCAGACGGAGGAATTGACCAGCCCTCGCAACTAATTTATTTATATGATCCTTCCAGGTACCTTGGTTATTTAAAATTATTCCAAGATGCTTATGGGTGCCAACTCTCTCAACCCCAACTCCACCTATACAGTAATCAAAGTCAAGTAGCTCCCTAGATCTGGATATTGTAAGAATCCTACACTTTTTTAGATTCAATGGCAGTTCCTATTTTACACACCAATTGTAAATCTTATCGAGATCCTGTTGTAGTTGTGTACAGGATGATAACCCCTCATCTAACACCCGGGCAGTACATGTGTCATCTGCAAATCGTCCAAAGAAGGAACTAACGTCATATCCTATGTCATTCACATAGAGAATATACAACAAAGGACCCAAAACACTTCCCTGAGGTACCCCTGATGTGGCTGGTTTCCATTCAGATGCACTACCCTTGTACATTACCCTCTGTTGCCTATCAAGCAGATATGACCTTACCCACTGAGTAACCTTACTATGTATCCCTAGACTTGACATTTTTGAAATCAGGTTATCATGAAGCACCATGACAAAAGGCTGTTCAAAGTCTAAGAATACAACATCGACCTGCTTTCTGTTGTCTAAAGCCCGTTGAATATAATCCATCAAGCAAGCCATTTGGGTGTCACATGACCTCCCTTTCCTAAATCCATGCTGATTGTTGCTAAGGAGGCCATTCTTTTCCAGATATCCCATAATAGAGGAGAATAGGATGTGTTCAAAAACCTTGGATGCAGCACTCGTTAATGAAACTGGTCTATAGCACTTAGGGTCTGCTGTGTCTCCTGACTTGAAAATTGGTACCACATTAGCCAGTTTCCATGATGATGGAACAATACCCATGTCTAATGACTTTCTAAATATTTCCACCAGGTAATAGCTAAGTATCCCTGAAAGTTGCTGCATAATAAATGGAGAAATGCCATCAGGACCTGCAGCCTTATGAACCACTGATTTGTGTAGTAGTTGCTCAATTCCCACTCTAGTTATAGTAACCTCATCCATTCCCCCTGGAGAATCATTATCAAGTACCAGCTGGAATTTCCTCCACTGCTTGCAAAGCTTTTTGCAAATACATCATTGAAAACATTTGCAATCATAAGACTATCCTTAACTACATTTCCTGAACTATCTTTAACCACTGTATCCCTATAGCCCTCTTTCCTACACCTCTTCAGATACCCCCAGAAAGCTTTTGGATTTTTCTTAAGCCTGTCTCCCAAAATGTTTTCATGAAAATTCTTGTAAGCCTTCTTCATATACACTTTAACCATTTTCCGGGCCTTCTTATAAACTAACTCACTGTTGGCATCCCTTCCTATCCTAAGTGCATTCCTAGCCTTTTGCAGGTTCTGCAAAGCTACCTTCATCTCTTTTGTATACCATTCAGGAAAAGTATTATTCCTTATAATCTTAGTGGGGACAGCTAGCTGTTTGCCCTTCTCTAAGAGGGCTAGGAATTGTTGCCAAGATTCCTCAACACCACAGGTATTAACAATGGTATGAAAATCATTTAACTCATATTCTAGATATTATTTAAAATATTCCCAATTTGCCTTTTTGTATTAGTATGCCACCCTGTCTGGTGCCACCTGTCTAGGTAACCTTTTAGCTATCTCCACCCTAACCCCTGCATGGTCACTAATTCCTTCAATACACTCTACAGTGTTGATAGAGCTGGGCACATTTGTAAATACTAAATCTAAAATTCCTCCTTTATCATGTGTAGGCATTGTCACAATCTGTTCCAATCCATTATAGTACAACTGTTCCAAAAATAGGTTCAGAGCACCTGATAACCTGGAATTTGAATTAGGCTGCACACAGCCCCAATCCAATGATTGTGACAGTCTTGTAAGTGGGAGTGTATCATCACCTGGTGGAAGATAGAAGCCAACTACATAAATTCCCCCACCATGAGAGCTTGCAACATGGCAACATACCATTTCACAATCTTCCTCATATTGCAGTTTCCTAGAGCTCTCCAGGGATTTATCTATTGCTATAAAGACTCCACCCCCCTCTGCCTGTTTCCCTATCCTTTCTATAAACTACAAACTTATCTGAGAAGATCTCTGCTGATTTGATGTATCCCCTCAACCAGGATTCAGTGCCAATTATGATATCAGCATCTGATGTGGCGGCAAGAGTATTGAACTCAACCACTTTATTGACTATGCTTCTGCATTTCACAACAAGCAAAGTCAATGGATCATTTACTGCTAAAGACTTAGCTATCCCTCCCCTATTAATACCCTTCCTATTGATATTTTGACTCAACCTGGCATAAGATGACTTGGTACCTTTCCTAAAAAATCGACAATAAACTCCTTCATTTTTGTACCAATCCTTGAGACAGCCCTTGCATTAAAATGAAACCCATCAACAGCAAACCAATGTTGGAGATCTGAGAGACATGCTCTGTAATCCAGTAGTTTTGCCCAAATAGCCTGACCTTCAGAAAACATCCTATTATTGATCCATCTGGCCTTTACTGCAGTTAACCTGCCTTTATCCTGTCATTCCACAACAGGACACAGCATAACTCTTGCCTTGGGCCTAAATCTTTTTACCTCTTTAGCTATATCCATAATTCCTTTCAGAACTTCAACTGCAGGTTTATCAAGAGTTATATCATTTGATCCTATATGTAAAATCATCATGCAGTCCTCCTTTTCCCCTTTCATAATACCTTCAATCCTACCCTTTATGTCTTCCAACCTTGCATCAGGAAGGGAAGCAACACTAACACACCCTCTCTGTAGCCCTTCTGGTAGAGCCCAGCTATCAACACCCCTTAAGTTTGTGTCTCCAAGTACAAGAATGGATTTGCCAGGGGATGGTTTTGTACACATGTGGAGCCCTCTTCACTAACCTCTGCCAATCCTCCACAGGTAGAAACCTGGGGTATTGAGGCAGGCAAGTGGCTATCCTCTGCATCTGATTCCCTAACCCCCTTCCCTTGCAATGTGGGTGTCATTTGTTGACTATCCAGTATCTGAAATTCCCCTGCCACCTTGAGGCACTTTGACTTTTTGCTGAGGGATGCCTTACCAATCTTCATGCCCCCTTTATTACCTGATGGCGTCACCAATATTCTAAGTGAAACTAGATGGTGATGACATTGGCATCCCAACCTTACCTTTGGTTAAACCAGCTGCTGAAGAGCTGGAACCCAGGATGGTAGCCTGTAATTTGCTGATCTCCATCTGGATCTTAGAAAGCTCCAATCTTAGGAGCTTGCATCCACCACACTCTGCAACTTTCTTTAGAGGCATAGTAATATGATCTCTCAAAAAGTGGTCCCAAAAACAACTTAAACAGCACAGTCCCTTATTAAATGCACCCTTAAAATGCCTTAAGTAAAGTCACCAATTGATAACTTCCTGTCAATAACAACAAACTTCAAAAATCAACTTACACACAAACATACAGAAATATAACTAAATGAGGAAATTCCTAAAGATTGTACCATGCCTAAAAATTTAGCCAACCCAATTTCCTTTGAAATGCACCGCAAAAGAAACACCACGTGGCGCCCTGTGTAGTTATACTAAATACAATCGTCAGGAATTCCTTAATATTTGTTAAACGCCAAGTGATAACACTTATGTCAAAATTAGAGAATATATATTGAATAAATATCTAAAAAAAACCCTACAAAAACAAACCAATTAAAACCAAAGATTCAGCTTACCAACCTGGAGCCCAATTACACTGATACTTGGGCACTTGATACTTGGGCCTTGATACTTGGGCTCTGATACTTGGGCACTGATATTGGGACTCTGGCAGTGGGCCCCTGCTAGTTGGACCACAATGGTCAAACCCCAATAGTGGGACCCTGATAGTCGGACCATGGATCTGCAGTTCTTTGTCCCATGGAGCCCCAAAAATCCTGCTATGGGGAACCACTTTCCTATGAACTTGTGAGGCAGCAGAATGGCCATTTGTGTAATCCTCCACAACCCCAGCTACTTTGAAAACGAATTGCTCCAAAATGACATGAGTTGGAAAAAAAATTTTAATTGCAAGTTGTGACCAAATATACAACTTGAGAATACTAGGTGGTCCCAATCATTTATTCAGTCCTGTTACAGTGGCCAAAATTTTATTTAATTTGGTGGCAAATTTGCCACCCATGCAAGCACTTGAAGGTTAATCAACTGGACATGTGTGGAGTGAAAAGAAGAACTATGAACTGTTCAACAAAATTGTGACAGTAAAACTGTGAAAGATCCTTCAGTTTTCTTTCACCAAAAGGAAAATGGACTAAAATGCAAACAAGAACTCAAAAACAACTACTGACCAAAACATGCTCTTGTTTGAAGACAACCACCTTGTTGCCACTCTAAAGCTATGTCTACTCTGGTGCACTTTTTCTTCCTCTTTCAATTCCACTTGCATTTCAACTTGTGTTTTGTCTTTCAACATTGCATGCATTTTGGAATGCAACTTTGTGTCCAGATTGGTGCATAAGTTGGATTTGCTTGTAATGGAAGTTAATGCACAGTTTTTACTTGGGATTAGTGAAAGCTATGTCTTAAATTATAGGCAAACCATGTAGGAACATAATTTTCCTCTGTCCCTGAACCACATTTTCGTTTTAAAGCCTTTTTGTGTTCTTTGCTGAAATAGGATCTCAAACTTCTAATTTTTTCTTAACACCCAAAACATTTAAATTATAATTCATGGCTAATGATTCTTATGCATCAGCCTGAACTTGTTTGTTTATACAGTGAAACCTCTCTATCAGTACACCCCTCTAAAGGGCACACCCCTCACATCAGTACAGATTTTTCAGGCACCGATTTTTCGCCATAGGGTTAATGCTATTACTACCCCTATTAACGGTACACCTCTCTAATGGGCACACCCCTCTGTTGGTTCACCACATACATGTCACCACTTTTCAGAAAACCACCTCTATAATGGGTACACCCCTCCATTGATACACCTAATACATGTCACCATTTTCAGAAAACCCCCTCTGTAATGGGTACATCCTGCCTCAGTGATGCAGTGGGCAGGATGCTTGTTAACTGCAGCAGTGGTTCTAGGTTCAATACTGGACCGAGGCAGGTTACCTTCTTTTCTCCAAGAGAGATGCCCCGAGCGCACCTTCCTTTGGATTAGAAGTAAAATCACAGTCCCATGCAGCATTAAATGGCATTTGTACATAAAAGAACTTTCTACTATGCAACAGATAGGTGAGGCAACAATTCCAGGTGTAGGAGCTTGCCACCTGGCATCGGTAGAATACCTCAAAGAACAGCAGACCTACAATAAATAAGCACAGAGGTTGCAGCTTTAGTCTGCATCTGGCTGTAGAAAAATGCAGTCCAAAAGATCACCCTTTCATCTATTCAGATGGGCAAGATGGGTACCTGACCCTGCCAAGGCAGCAAATAAGAAGGTAGCTTGATTGTAGACAAACGTCCTTGATTAGTATGTTTGTAAAAATTAAATTTTGTGTACTTCAATAATTTTGTGAAATATTGTATATTAGACAATGCATTTTTTTTCAGTTAAAAAAAACACAATATAAAACAATATATTGTTTTGATTAATTTATATGCCCATACCCCTCTTATGGGCATACCCCTCTGATGGGTACACTTTGGCAAGGTCCTGCAGGTGTCCCAATTAGAGAGGTTTCACTGTATAATTTTTATAATTTATATAATTGTCTATAAATTTTAATGTATGAACTTTATCACAAGATATATTTTCAATTCTGTAGCATAAGCAAGCACAAACAATTAAATATACAATAGGCTTGCATTATTGCTTGTGCTATAGAATCTTGTACTGAAACATTCGCATGAGGCATGCAATAGCACATGCCTTTCGTTCTACAACCTGTGTGCTATGACACATGCCCTTGTTGAACAGAAAAGTGCACAAGTGTAGACATAGCTAAAGATGTGGACCAGTGCTACCAGACAGCAAAGTCACCCAGTGGAGCCACTGAGGTAGGGAAAAATGTTTTCTTTGTCACTCCTCTTGAAAGTACCTATGGTACTGAAGAATTATAAACCTCCCTTCATGAGGATCGAGTATGCGAGGAAGAAGAAAAAAGGGAAGTCCTTTGATTCTATTTTAATTTCACCTGCCAGCCAATTTAATCCTGATGAATTTTATCAAAAAAAACTCCAGACTTGGAAATTCTTATTTTTATTTTCAGAACTGTTAAAGGAATTACCTGTCATACATGCGATGCTTGTTTATTCCAGGTGGCTACCAACATTGATATTGCTGTTTACTTATTATTGCTATTGTTATCGATTATTTTATGCCAACAATTATCTTTTATCATATGGTAGAACACTCAACCCATTTGAATATTGATGAGGTTATTTTCATTAGCTAATTGCAAACCCTGCAATTCTCCATTCCCACTATTGATTAGTTTTTATAGATTTTCTTTTTCATTCATTGCATGATAACATTGGAGCCTAGTAGTTATATTGAATTGTTTTCTTTTTATTATTATCTTATCCTTGTAACATGAGAGGAACCCCTGAAGGGGACCCAGATCAAAAATGGGATGAAGGAATTCCTTCATTCTGAATAGCCAGAAGCTTAATTGTAATAAAGAATATTCTTTTCCTTGTAATAAGGAATATTTGTAAAAATATTTTTTTTCCTGAACTGATTAAGGCACTCACAATTTCCTCTTATAACACCCACATCAGTGCTCGAACCTTACAAACCATAGTCCCTGCCTCAAACTCCTTGGGTGGAATAATTAAATTATGGCAGAGCATGACAAATACTTATAAAATTCCTAATATTGTCAATTAAGTTAGTGTAATAATTTTTATTAATAAGGTTTGGATCCAACTTTAGGACGTTTGAAGGCTAGAAATTGTTGAACATTGATGTAATGATTTGTTGTAACAGGAAAGCTTAAGCAGAAGGAGAACGAATTTTTTTTTTGTTTTTCTGTAAGCTCATGCTAGAAATTTCCTAGCAATATTATTCTTCACTAATACCATCATATCATCATAATATCATCACACCCTTATCCTGCCTATGGCAGGGTTGGGTCTGCAGGTTCTAATCCCCCACTCTCATCAATCCCCAACCAAGCTCTCATCTACCCCACACACAATCATGTCCCTCTGGACAACCTGCTCCCATGTCTGCTTGGGTCTCCATCTAATCCTGATGCCACCCACTACCCACTGCCTCAGAATACACTGTGTGAGTTCATCCTCCCTCCTTCTCATCACATGCCCATACCACCTCAATCTCTTTTCTCAGACTGTCAGCACACAACACCCCACTCATGCAATGCAGCATTTGCATCTTGGTGACTTGCATTCTCCTCTCATGATTCCTCCTCACTGCCCAACACTCTTATCCATACAGCATGGTGGGCCTAACTAACTACCTTTCAACTTTATTGGGACTCTGCAGTCACACAGCACCCCACTTGCCTGTCTCCACTTTAGCAAACCTGCATTGATTCTGTGGGTAATGCCAGAGTCGATTTCCCCATTGCTGAGAAACACTGATCCTAGATACCTAAACTCTTTCACTGCTGGTATCACCTCATTTCCAGAGCTAACCACACCACCTTGGTCCTGGCCACTCCAACTGAGGGCTAAGTACTGTTTTCTTCATGTTCACCTTCAGGCCCCCCTCTGCCATTGCTGTTGTAATGTCCTGTAAGCTCTGTTGTACCTCCTCTTGGGACTCCTCTAATTACCCATGTACATTTTGCATAATTTAGCATTATTTCTTGCAGGGGGGTATTTGTAGAGATCATGTGATCTCATTCCATTTTTGTCTGAAAGTTTATACTTTTGAATTATGTTCGAATAGATCCTTTTCACGAAGATAATAGGAGATGATTATTTTTAAATAGTTCGAATATTTGAAAAGAGGCAGTTAAATGTTCTTCTCTTGTTTTGAATCAAAAAGTCAGTCTTCCTTCTGGATTCGTAGTTGAAACGTCATTGTTAACTAGCTCATTGCATTTAAGCATTATAATTTAAATCAAACAAGAGTTATTAACTTTAAATCTTATACATAAACAGAAATACATATTGTTAAGGTTAGGAATTGAGTTTCCAGTACATATTTATTTGGATTATCCAGTTAAAACAAAAAGTAGTCAGAACCTCTAACATATTAACATGAAGATACAGTATAAGAAGAACAAAGAAATACCAAGTTGAATGTGGCAACGAATGCTACACCTCTGTAGTTCCCATAGTCCTGGGAATCACCTTTGCCCTTGAACAGTGGGGCAATCCAACTCTCCCACCATGCAGATGACATTCAGTCACCACAGGCTATTTTATTAAAAACCTTCCTGTGGTCCCCAAGCTATGCCAAACAACAATGGGAATCTTATCAGGACCTACAGCTTTGTGACCTTTGATCTTGCAGAGGGACCTGACTATTTCCACCCCACTCACCAAGTCCACCACTGAAGTGATAGGGGTGTTGTACATGACCCTTTCAGCTGGTATCTGCATTCCAGCCTCCCCTGGCTGGAAAAAACCCCACCATTCCTATCCTTGATTGTTATGGCCCTGGTGACATCCTTACTACTTCTATCTCGGGTCTTGGCTAGTTTAAAAACATCCTGCTCACCTTCCTTAGTCCCTAAGCTCTCATATAAATCTTCATACTTATGGTGTTTGGCCTGGGCAGTGGTCCTCCTAGCATGTTCCTTTGCCTGTATATAATCGGTCTTTGAACCCTGGTCCCATATCTCCTGCCACCTATGAAATGATGCCTTCTTCTGATGGATGGCTGCTTCCACCTCCTCATTCCACCACCAAGTCTGTCTACACTGGCATGAGCCTCCTACTCTAGCTGTGCCAAACATTGCTTTTCCACATTGTATAATCTTCCTGACCACCCTGTCCCACATGGTGCAGCTGATGCTTCCCAATCCCTGTCAACCTGGCTAATAATTTCCTGCTGGAATTGATGTGCATTTGGTGGTAACTTCCACCACCTAATAACTGGTTCACCATTCCATGGGTGGTTCCTAGCTGCCCCCTTCACCAGTACCTCAATCATGAGTAACTTATGCCCTCTGTCCTTCTGGAAATCCTCACTGGAGAGCACCCAGCTATCTGAGACCTCCCCAGGGGTGACTGGAAGGTGATGAGGTGCATTTCCCTCTTCTGAAACCACATATTGGCCAATGCAAGGCTGTGTGCTTGGTGTTGCATCGAGGACTTTTTGTCTGTCAGCGAGGACTTTTAGCATATGATTTTTTATTGTCAAAAGTCTCTCAAAAAGAATAAAATGTAGGATCACAAATTTCTGTTGTATTCATCCATGCACCACCTAGTGGTCTCCTATTCTTTACTAATCCCACTAATGATTATTAGTATTGCCTTTTTAAATAAAGGAATATCATATTTAAATTGCAATCATAAAAAAAAAGGTGGGAAGGCACATATACAGGGGGCATATTATCCTTACTACTCGCATGTAAAAGGAGGATAGAACAAGAAAATTGAGTATAAATTTTTTTTTCATACTATAGCCACATACCACCATGTAGAACCTATTATAATAGAATATAGTTATCTCAGGCTCCGAAAAGAGTGGAATCAGAAATTGAAAAAGAAACCCAAAGATGACATAAGTGTAGAAGTGTAGGCTACTTGACTTTGATTACCATATAGGTGGAGTTTGGTTGGAGAGGATTGTAACCCATAAAACCCTTGGAATTATCTTAAACAGTCAAGGTAATTGGAGGGATGGCATTGTAAATTGATTGGGAGGACTGGCAATTCCTCCATCTTCACCCCACACAGTTGGTAGTCTGACAAACTGGGTCCATGACAGACTACATTCATCATCCACAGTTATAAAACTACTAGCTCCACATGACAGCTGTGCTTTGCAGTGTAGTATGATTATGTGGGGCAAATTTTAAAAAATATGTTTTTCAACTAATTGTCATATATACACCCTATAGTCGTATTCACTGAATTGCTAAGTTCACCCAATAGCTATTTGTGATCTTCTGGTTAGTATAATTTTAACTTTCAAAAAGTAATTTGAAGACCAGACTATAACTTTAAAATTTGTAAGATTCGTTGCGAGGTTGTACTCGGTTATAATAGAGGATAACAGTATCCCAAATGTAAAAATGTTCCAACCCACAATCTTTAGGGGTAAATACAAATTATTGCTTTATTTTGCAGATTAAATAAGTGATTATAACATTCTAATTATAACATTTTATGTGTTTCAAGTGTAAACATTAAAACAGAATAATAATTCAATTGAACATAATATTATCTAATCTGGATCCAGCTAATTAAAACATAAAGCGTTCTACAATCAAATATAATAATTCAATTAAATTTAATACTATTAAGCGAATATTGCTAATCAAAATGATACAATTATAATATCAGTATCAAACTAATAAGAATCAATTCTATTTTGTAGAGTGAGTTAATCAATTTCGTTTTTCTTTTTACGTTGAACTGTAATTAAACAGTAATATTTTTATGTGGAGTTTTTATTCTTGAAACTCTTTAAAAGAATATTTCTTCTCATAATATTCATTCTTTTTCCTCCATTCAATTTCTCTCAATGGTTTTTCTGTCATTTTTCCCAACTTAAGGATTTTTGTTAATGGTAATAAGGAATACATGGTTATTTCCTACCTTTACTTTGTAACACTGTTGAGCGGTAGTAGATAGCGTTGTCTTCCTGTAATGGCGTCGTCAAGATGAATGACCTTGAAGCGTTCACTCAGTGAGTAAAAGTTTATCTTCTGTTGTTTCTTATTGTTTTTTCTGTTCTTTTTCTTTATTTGACTTTGCACAAATTATTTCACTTTGTTAGTCACTTCACTGCACTGCATAAGAGTTTCTTTGATGTTTTTGTTTTGTCCGTTGGTTGAAAGTTCTATTTTGACCAGCGGTCTGTCTTTGATTCGTTTGATTCGTTTAGTTTGTGGGTTGGGGTGTAAGCCAGGCAGCCATAACAGGACGCGGGAGATGAGGAGGTAGGTGAAAGGAGGAGGAAGAGAGTTAACTTGCAGCACCCAACGATCTTTACCAACCACCCAAGTTGGTATTGACGTGGGTGTGCGCTGCTTAACTTCAGTGATCTAACGGGAACTGGTGTGTCCAACGCAACTTGGCCGCACTAATGCAACTTGGCCGCACTACGCAACTTGGCCGCACTGACGCAACTTGGCCGCACTGCGCGACTTGTTCTTTTGGGGTGAAAAGTATAGCAGATGATATGATAACAAAGACATGTAGCGGTGCCGTGAAGCGCTCACGTTAAGTGATCGTGAAGCGGTCATGTGAAGCGATCACGATATTACGAATTATTAAGAATAAATTGGGAACAAATTATAAATCTTAATGAACTTTTTAAAAACATGTCCAAAAAAATTACCTTTTTCGGAACTTGAAAAACTGAATATGTACAATATTATGAATAAATCAGGAACATATTAGGAACAAATTACGAACAAATCATTAATAAATTATGAACAATATTACGAAGGACCCAAATTACAATTTTTGGAACAATATACCGAATAATTATACGAATATGAATATATGAATATGAATATGTAATATGAATATGTAATCCTTTGTGATGGATACCTTGCTGGCAAGATCTTTTCATGCTAGACCCATATGCCCAGATCTCCACCAGCACCCCAGCAACATCTTTGCCTTTTGCACCCATTCCAGCCACTCCACCCCAGAACCTCTTCCAATGTGGGGGTTCCCAACACCCTATGCAGTGATCCAGTGCTGGGCAGACCAGTATCACATGCCTGACGTCCTCCACCTGATCCCTGCACAATCCACAGCCCTCCTCTCCACCTGTGATCTTTGCCATCCTGTTTCATCGAATATTATGGAAAATTACTAACAATAACTAACACAACAACGCATGAAAATGAAAAACAATTGAACATGGCAATGAACATGAAAAACAATTTTTATGAACATGAAATCCGAACTTTTCTGAGTAATGTTTTTTTTGTGGGTCCTATAAATTCTGTGTAACTTTGACCTCTTTGTTTCAAATTTATTCATAATTTGTTCCTAATTTATTCATAATATTGTTTATATTCAGTTTTTCAAGTTCCTAAAAAGGTAATTTTTTTTGACATGTTTATAAAAAGTTCATTAAGATTTATAATTTGTTCCCAATTTATTCGTAATAATTCGTAATATCGCGATCTCTTCATTCAAATCGTGATCGCTTCACATGACCACTTCGCGATCGCTTAATGTGAGTGCTTCACGGCCACGCTGCATGTATTTGTTATCCTATCGTCTGCTATACTTTTCACCCCGAAATAACAAAATTACCCTTTCTTCTTCTTGATTGCTGGAATGCTGATTTCTCTTTTCATTTCTTCCTTTTTATACTCTTTTTTGACCATCCTTTCTTGGGTTTATCCAATCCCAGATTAGTTTTTATTCCCATAAAAAATTTTATTACTTTATAAAAAATGAATTGTCTGCACATGTTCATGTTGTTATCTGTGAGATCTTTTTTAGGAACTTGGAGATCTTTTTAGGGACTAGGGGATTTGGGATTTTTTAGTAAGGCAATTACATGAGTAATTTCATATATTTTTGTAGGTGGTGGGAGTTTTTTTAAAGACAGGGAAAGGCGAGTCATAGTGAAGGGATTCTCTTTCTTGTAGGTATTAGGAGGTTTTAATGTACTTGTGCATAGAATTGTGCTTTGTTTTTATTACTCATTTCTTTGAATTGAATCTTGTCAAGTTATATATTTTATTACTTTCAGGGTCAAATTTTAAAAGGGGTTAAAACCTTTTTAGCCATTCTTCTAGTTCTTTCCAGGGATATCAAATTTTAAGTGTTCAACCAGGATACAAGGAGAAGGTGGGTGGTTTTATTTAAATTTTGATTTGCATTTGAATTTCTTAAATTTCTTATTGTACTTTAATAGAAATAATTGTTTTTAATTTTCCAATTTTGCATTGTTTTGGTCCTTTATTTTTCATTTTATTTCAGCTAGTAACTACAAGATAACACATTCACCCTACTGTCATTCACCCAATTGTCGTAGACCCTTCACTTGGCCTCTGTCAATGTGACTCATTCTGTGATCCATCACAGTCACCACATATGGGCCACTGGTTCATGCCAAGACTAGACACTTGAACCCTTCAAATAACAATTTTAATAAAATAAAAAAGACAAACATTAAACAAGACTGACACATAAAAAAATGCAAACATAAACTAAAATCCGAAATTGTATGCTATGCCTTTCAGAAAGTCTATTAATTTCTATCGTTGATGTCCTCCACAATGCATAGAATTCTTGCCAAAATTGCTGAATTTGTACCTTACCAATTCCTTGAAACACCCAGAAAATGGTCCAAACAAACAATACTGTTTTTATAGGTAAAAACAGAATAACCCAAAAAACCAGCCAAAACAAGGTAAAAATCAAGGGCTGACGTTGACCTGAATTTTTCCTTACCTGAAACTGAATAACAAAAAATAACAAAAAAAAACGGCCATTTGCCCTCCCAGGGACAAAATGTTCAGGGCGAAATGTCCAAGGGGCAAAATGTTTGGGGTGAAACGTCCGAGGGGCAAAATGTGTGGGGGCAAGACATACTCAGGGGGGAAATATTGGGGGCCAAATGTTGGGGGCAAACGTCCAGGTCCCAAATACACTGCAAGCAGCCCTGATAGGCCAAATTGGCAGTGGAGAGAACGTCTCTCATTCCTAATTTATAACCTGCTGAACCCTCATGGAGCCTGAAGTATAACATCTATTCAACCAAACATTGAAGAACTCTTGAAACTCTTGAAGAAACTTCCTTGCATTATGCTCACTGAGAGAACTCCATTGCCAAAGGACCCTTGGAAGAAAACAACCAGTAATACGATTTTGTTTGTGCCCCAACCTCCATCAGTTTTGTGTGAGTGAGGGGGTGGAGTCTTTATAGCCATAGATAAATCCATGGAGAGTTCTAGGGAATTGGGTTATGGGGAAGATTATGAAGTGCTATGTTGTCATGTTGCTGACTTGTGGTGAGGTGATTTACATCGTTAGCTACTATCATCTTCCTGGTGGTGATCAGAGTATCACAATCACTGGAGCTTCTTTGTCGGAGGAAAAAGGTCCCAATGATAATTCTTGGTGGGGAATTCAATTTGCCAGGGTTGGATTGGGGCAGTATGTAGTGTAATTTAAACTTTAAGTTATCAGGGGTTCTAAATCTCTTTTTGCAGTAACTGTGTTGTAGTGGATTGGAACAGATTGTGACCATGCCTACTCATGAGAAAGGAGGAATTCTAGATCTAGTTTTTACAAAGGTGCCCAACTCTATCAAGAATGTAGAATGTTTTTGTGGGAATTAGTAACCATGCTGGGGTAAGGGTAGAGATCATAAATATGTTACCTAGACTTGTGGCTACAAGCAGGGTGGAATACCTTTTCAATAAAGTGAATTGGGATTACTTTAAAGCCTACCATAAAATCACACATACTGCTTGTGGATTATATGCAAAACATAGGGTCATTTAGTGTGGGCTTTATGTGAGGGCGGACTATATATGAGTGCTGACTATAAATGAATCCAAGGGTTATCAATGAAAACTGCTCCTCATTTTCTGAACATTTTATTACACTTAACAACATGACTTTACACAGTATGTTCTTACTATGTTTCCCCAAAAATATGACCTACCCAAATAGTAAGACCTACCAAAATTCTTCAAGATGTTTTTAATATAATCCCTCCCCTAAAAATAAGCCCTATGAGAGTCCTAAGGCAAAGAGCACATCGGTTTTTCTTTCCTGCATCTGATAGGGTGATTTCCTTAAAGAGAGTGGTGAGTATAGAGCAGTGATTCTCAACTGCTGTGCTGCCAGATTGAAGAAATGTGCCACCACTGGGAATAGTCATTAATAAGTGATGTCAGACAACTCATTTAATCAGTTCTGCCTTCCTAGGAGGGACTGGCAGAAGTAATGGGCATGAATAATACTGTTCTTACCACTCCCCAAAGAGCATAGCGCTAGGTTACAAGTGGAACCAAGGGTGATATATTGCACAGTGTTTCCTTCATCCAGTTGCTGACCAAAGGTAGAACCCCTATCCTTTTTATCATCTCTCTGCTGTTCGTTGGGACATTCCACTGTACCCAGGGAGTGAGGTCCTACACCTGGAAATTTTCCTTCCTCTACCTGTTCCATAATAACGAGGGTTCTTTCACAGGCAGATGTCATAGTACCCAATGCAGAACCTCGGTTTACTTCTCATCTGGAAAAAGGTACACTCAGGGCTTCTCTCCTGCCTGAAAAAGCTGACCCTAATAATAAGCTGACCCTTTGACTTTAAAAGGTAATATTACCAAAAAGAATAAGACAGTCCCTGAAAATAAGCCCTAGTGCTTATTTCAGCACCAAAATTAAAATAAGACAGTGGCTTATTATCATGGAAACATGGCATTTATGTGATAATGTAATATAAAATCTTTCACATTTCAATTTCATCGTCAGGGCAATTGACATTTCATGTTCAAATTCATTTGATCCCATTGCCCTCAACAAGTTGTGCCAATGGCTATGGTAAGAATTTTAAAGAGTGGACTATACATGGGTGCAGACTATATTTGAAACATACCCATTGCTAATGTGGACTATAAACAGGTGCAGACTACATTTGAGATGTGGACTTTATGTGAGATTTTAAGGCATCTTTAGTTTCAATTAAATGACTTTTATATCAATATTAATACACATGGCATTGAGGAATCTTGGCTGAGTTTCCTAGCACTTATAGAATAGGGCACACAACTATCTGTCCCTACTAAGGCATTCTTCCAGAATGGTACACCAAAAAGGTGAAGATAGCTTTGCAGAACCAACAAACAGGAAGGGGAGGGATGACAATAGTGCAGGGAAGTATAAGGGAGCCCGAAAAGTGGTTAAAGTAGTTATGAAGAGAGCATACAAGAATTTTTAGGAGAACGTTTTGGGAAACAGCCTGAAAAAAGCCCAAGGCATTCTGGGGTGTCTTAAGAGGTGTAGGAGAGAGGGTTATAGGGATGCAGTGATTAAGGATGGGTCAGGAAATTTAGTTAATGATGCTCTCATGATTGCCAATGTTTTCAATGACACATTTGCAAATAGCTTGGATATATTATCATTTATTGCACATATTTATTGGACATAATCTGCATATACTGTATTTATAGATGAACTACTTCAAGTATTGGTCTGGTGTTAATTGTCTTTTTGTCCTGTGTGATAGGAGGGTGCTAATGAAGCTGAAAGGGAAGTTCTATAGGACAGCTATGCTATATAAATCAGAATGTTGGGCAGTGAGGAAGTGCCACATCAATAGGCTTAAGAAAAATCCAAAAGCTTTCTGGGGGTATCTGAAGAAGTGTAGGAAAGAGGGTTATAGGGATACAGTGGTTAAAGATAGTTCAGGAAATGTAGTTAAGTATAGTCTTATGATTGCAAATGTTTTCAATGATGCATTTGCAAAAAGCTTTGCAACCAGTAGGAGGAACTTCCAGCTGGTACTTGATAGTGATTCTCCAGGGAGAATGGATGAGGTTACTATAACTAGGGTGGGAATTGAGCAACTACTACACAAATCAGTGGTTCATAAGGCTGCAGGTCCTGATGGCATTTCTCCATATATTATGCAGCAACTTTCAGGGATACTTAGCTATTACCTGGTGGAAATATTTAGAAAGTCATTAGACATGGGTATTGTTCCATCATCATGGAAACTGGCTAATGTGGAACCAATTTTCAAGACAGGAGACACAGCAGACCCTAAGTGCCATAGACCAGTTTCATTAACGAGTGCTGTATCCAAGGTTTTTGAACACATCATATTCTCCTCTATTATGGGATATCTGGAAAAGAATGGCATCCTTAGCAACAATCAGCATGGATTTAGGAAAGGGAGGTCATGTGACACCCAAATGGCTTGCTTGATGGATTATATTCAAAGGGCTTTAGATAACAGAAAGCAGGTTGATGTTGTATTCTTAGACTTTGAACAGGCTTTTGTCATGGTGCCCCATGATAAGCTGATTTCAAAAATGTCAAGTCTAGGGATACATAGTAAGGTTACTCAGTGGGTAAGGTCATATCTGCTTGATAGGCAACAGAGGGTAATGTACAAGGGTAGTGCATCTGAATGGAAACCAGCCACATCAGGGGTACCTCAGGGAAGTGTTTTGGGTCCTTTGTTGTACATTCTCTATGTGAATGATATAGGAATTGACATTAGTTCCTTCCTTGAACTATTTGCAGATGACACATGTACTGCCCGGGTGTTAGATGAGGGGTTATCATCCTGTACACAATTACAACAGGATCTCAATAAGATTTACAATTGGTGTGTAAAATGGGAACTGCCATTGAATCTGAAAAAGTGTAGGATTCTTAAAATATCTAGATCTAGGAAGCTACTTAGCTTTGATTACTATATTGGTGGAGTTAGGGTTGAGAGAGTTTGCACCCATAAGCATCTTGGAATAATTTTAAATAACCAAGGTACATGGAAGGATCATATAAATAAATTAGTTGGGAGGGCTGGTCAATTCCTCCGTCTGATTAGTAGGGTCCTTCGGGACAGCACAAGGGAGGTGAGGGAAACAGCATATATTTCAATGGTGCGACCAATTATGGAGTATGGTTGTCCAATTTGGTTTCCCTTCAGGCAGGAATTATCTTGGGAGATTGAAAGGATACAGAGGAGGGCAGCAAGAATTGTATTCCACAGGTTTTCTCACAGGGATAGTGTGTCTGACATGATCAGGGAACTAGGTTGGGAAACACTAAGCCAGCGGCGAACATCTCACAGCATAAGTCTGTTTATCAGACTGCTGCTGCTGGGGTGTGATGGACCTCTGGTGGGATGTGTGTCCCCTGCTAATTACAAAGGGAGAAAGGATAATTTGTATAAATTGAAGGAGATTAGGGCACAGACAGACACATATTACTGGTCTTTCTTACCAAGGACCATTCGACAATGGAATGGCCTTGTAAAGGATAAGGTGGAGGGCCTAATAAAAAGCCACCCTACCAACTCTAGTGTTGTAGCAGGATCACAGGAATTTAAGCCTGGGGTTTTGGGAGCTTTTTGGTAATATATATAAGAATGAGAGTTGGTCTCTCCACTGCCATATTGGCCAAATATGGCTGCTTGCAGTGTTGTGAATTAGAATTAGAATTAGAATAGAATGCAAGTAGCGATGATTCAAATTCTGTGGTATACGAGAGGGAGAGGTGTGTCGAGAGCTGATAGAATTAGGAATGAGTGTATAAGAGGTATCTTGGAGGTGGTGGACATAACAGAAAGCAAAGTGCACAACTCAGTTACCCCATGACCACAGTGTCACACCTATGACAGTAAGTGTGCTCAGCTCAGGTAAAGAAAACCAATAAGTAGCAAGACGTCTAATAGTTAAAACTGATTAACAACTATGTACATAGTACATAGACTGTCATCGGACAGTCTTAACTATACATTTTGCACCTATCCTAAAAGAAATTGTTAGTTAAAAAAATCAAGGACTTACTGTATATAATAGGTGTTCAACAGGAGGAATGGATGAGGTTATTATCACTAGGGAGTGAATTGAGCAACTACTGAGTAAATCAGCAATTTATTAGCATTTCCCTTTTATTTTGCAGCAGCTCTCTGGGATTATTAGTTATTACTTGGTGGAAATATTCAAAATGTCATTAGAAACTGACATTGTTCCCTCATCATGGAAACTGGCTACATAGTCCCAATTTTCAAGTCAAGGGACTCACTGGACCCTAAGTGCTATAGACCAGTTTCATTAACAAGTGCTGTATGCCAGATTTTTGAACATATCTTATTCTAGGGTATAATGGGATATTTGGAAAAGAATGGTATCCTTAGCAATAATCAACATGGGTTTAAGACAGGGAGGCCATGATACACCCAAATGGCTTGCTTGATGGATTATATTCAAAGGGTGTTAGATAACAGAAAGCAGGTTGATGTTGTATTCTTGGACTTTGAACAGGCTTTTGTCATGGTACCGCATGATAAACTGATTTTTAAAATGTTCAGCTTATGGATACATTTTAAAGTCACTCAATGGATAAGGTCCTATCTCCTTGGTAGACAACAGAGGATCCCATTTAAGGGTAGTGTATCTGAATGGAAACCTGCCACATCTGGATTCTCTCAGGGAAGTGTATTTGGTCCTTTGTTGTACATTCTCTATGTGACTAACGAAGAATGCAGAAGACACATGTATTTGTAGGGTATCATCCTGTGCACAATTACAACAGGATTTAGATAAAATTAATGACTGGTGCATTAGATGGGAATTGCCTTTAAACCTCCAAAAGTGTAAATTTCTTAAGATATCCATATCAGGGAAACCTACTGATTTTGATTACTACAAGGGCTGATCAACAAAGACTGAGACTAATTATTTCCTGTAGCTCCCTTGATAGTTTCATGTTGTCCCTACCATGAATATTTCAATAGAGTGAGATTTCATGTATAATGTCCATAAGTGGCTGCACTCTCGTAACGGTAGGAACTGAGTTGAATTCTGCATACCACAAAATGGAGGTGACACAAGAGAAGCAATACATTGCAATAAAATTTTGCTGTCATTTAAATCAAAATGAAAAGCTGAAGCAAACATATGGTGAAGATGCACTACCTCATTCAACAGTGTTCAGGTGGTTCAAAGACTTCAATGAAGGCACATCAAATGTGCTAAGCATGTTGGGCCTGGTGTTTTGGCTAATGTTGTGACTCAAGTTAACATCAACACAGCTTCAGTGATTGTCCATGACAATCGGCAGATAACATACCATCAACTAAGTGGAATATTGCAAATTTCATATGACAGTGATTTTACAGTGTTATGCATGTTCATCTCCATATGACCCATGTTTGTGCTCATTGGGTCCCACTTCTGCTGCGCCCTGAACAAAAGGCCATGCAAATGGAGACAAGCCATCACGTGTTGCTTCTCCTTGCTGATGGAGGGGATGCAATTATCACAGGTGATGAGTCATGGTTGTATCATTATGATCCTGAAGGAAAACATGCCAGCACAGTGTGGAAATCACCAGGTTCTCCAACACCAAAAAAGGCTAAAGTTGTTCCATCTGTAGGGAAGGTGATGGTGATCACTGTAATGGAATGATTTATCAGCATGCAGTTCCCCCTCACACTACTGTTACAGCAGCATACCACACGTCAGTATTGGCTACAGTGATGAAGCACATTGCAAAGAAACGCCCAAATTTTCATCAGACTGGATGGAGACTTCATCATGGCCTCAAATTGCAAATGAAGTTCAGGAATTTTTGGGTAAACTGAACATTACCTGTGTGCCACATCCACCTTATATCCCCGATCTTGCCCCCTGTGATGTCTTTTTATTCCCATCACTAAAGGCAAAGCTCCAGTTCATTTGATTTGAAAGCTCTAAAGCAGTGCTCAAGAATCTAGCAATCTGGCTTCTCAAAGATCTGGCAAAGAATGGCGTTCTTCACATGTTTGAGGACTGGCAGAGGCGCTATAAAAAGTGCATTCAAGTAGGAGGAGACTACTTTGAAAAAGGTCATGTCAACATTGATATGGAGTAATACATATCTGTGAAAAAAAAATCAGTCTCAGTCCTCATACATTGGTGTTGTGTTGGTGGAGAGGGTGGTGCCACATAAACATCTTGATGTTATGGTGTGGACACACCCTCAAGATACATCACAAAAACTAAAGGAATAGGGGTAGATTAAAACCAGGAGGAAATATAAAAAAAATAAAAACGCCTACATACCCTTGATTCCCTTATTCCCATCCCTCTTACATGCTGTGGGGGAATGGGTGTAATAAAACACCCTGGGAAATATCCCATGAAACTGACCCTTTAACCTAGAAATAAGAGAAATTTCTAAATATAACAAAAAATATAATCAAACTGAGCATACTCACCAATGGTCCCCCAGATCTCCTCTTCAGTTATACTTTGGATGCTACCCCTTGTCCCTTGAGTTATACTATGGATCCTACAATTCAAAAAAAAGTTATTACATTAAAATGTCTCAACTTACCCTTTTAAAATTCCAGGACCTATCACCTGGAAACATATGAATTATATTAAAAATGACATTCCATATAAAAAAAAAACATTATAAGAGAAATTTAATGGCAATTCTATGACTCTCTAGACAATCAAGAGAATCAAACCAAAAAGAAATCCTTTACTCCCCTACATTCCCTTTCCAAAATAAACAAAGCATAAAGTTCGTGCATGCACATAATCTAAAATCAAAAAGGGAATTAAAATTAAAGTAAACCAAGGGTTTCGACCACCCTAGAAAGATTATTGAGGAATGTTTTGATAACATGCAAGATAATAAAAGGAGAAGACTCAGACAAAGAAGAACAGAAGTATAACTGATGCTGAGAGTGAAGCAAGAAAGCTGTTGAACTCAAAGACTTATGAAAACTGAAGGAGACAGACAACCATGAGAAGAAGAACTAAGAAAACTGTGCATCAAAAAAGAACTATTGAAGTGCTTACAAAGAATAATGAGAAATTTTAAGGACTGCAATTACAAAGAATAACACATTGGAGTAGTGAATGTGCAGAAGTTTTCAGACATTGGACTAGTGAAAGTGGTGAAGTTTTCAGACATTGGACCGAGTGAAAGAGAAAGTAAAAGACTTCCAACGATTACCTAGAAAAGGAAAAATGGAAAGAATTACTGGTGATTGTTTATTTCAATGTCCCAAATGATTTCTTCATGCCTTACAAACAACTTGCTGCACTTCAGAAGGTTAAAGATGTTAGAAATACATGTTCCGGGGCATGTTGCACATGTTATTGTTTTTACACGTAAATTAAGTGTAAATGATTATGCAAATGATATTACTTATGTATGACGAAAATCACGTATTTATAATGAACCACGTTGAATTAAACAAGCAACAGGAATCCTAAGATTTGAAATCCTTAATAACATTTTGATCGGAAGCATTCCATCATTTAACTTAAATTAAGTCAGAGAACAAAGCATGGTATGTGAGGGTATGACTTAAATAAAAAGTAATGAAAGGTATCTTAAATAAGTGTAAATGATTATGTCACCCATCCATGAAATAACCCTGAACACCCACAAACTTTGGCCGAACCTTTATGCTTTCTGGCATTTCATTTCTATTACTTGTTAGCATTTCCATTTTTACATCCCAACTGTATTAAAATAAAACTACCACCTGCAACTCAGCTGATCAGTTTTTCAGTTAAAACTTCCAAACAATAACATGTGCAAAAAGCCCCAGAAAATGTATTTCTAACATCTTTAACCATCCGAAGCACCACAAGTCGTCTGCAAGTAATGATGAAATCATTTGGGACATTGAAATAAACTTTTACTGAATTACCTATTTTTAAGAAGACATCAACTCGTTTAGCAATGTTGCCAAATTGCTAAGATTGACAGTGTATCCTGTAAAAGGTAGGAAATGGAAAGTTTAATTTTATGCTCGACAAGAAAAATCCCTACTGATGATTTTCTCTTAGTTTACTCTAATTGAAAAGCATAAACTAGATCATGGAGCTCTTTATTCTACCACTAGAGAGACAGCATCAATGATTTTCAAGATACTGTAAATAATTGAGCATATTTTTATGTCATGAAATCATTAGAACAAAAAGGCTAAATACTGAATGTTTTGACTTCCAGTTCCAACATACTTTGTCATTATATACTGCATAAATTAGATAGATGATTTTTGATTTTAATAAAGCTTAATTACAATAGAAACCTGGATCCATGGTAAAAGTGCATGTAATGAATCTTTCATTTAATTTGATTAATGAACTTGATTTAAATTGTTATTGGATTATTATTATTTGATTCATAATGCAAAAAAAAAACAAGTAATCATAAAGTGTGTAGGAAATTACTGTAAGATGTTGAATGAAGAATCAGTAGATTATAAATGAATAAAGTAAATGATTATGTATTCCTCAATAATCTAATTTTATTATTTTAATTCCGATGGGTGGGATGAAATAAACACAAAAACGGGACAACCATCTCTCAGAATTATTATTTTCCTATAACCGGGTACAACCCTGCACGAACTGCAAAAAACTCACTGTTATTCTCAGGAATTGCTTAATTGCAATACTTAAACAAACTTGTACTAACCCAAAGATAACATTGGACTCATTTTAAATAGGAATCATATTACCAAATTGATTGAGAAGTAAGGGAAATTTCTCCATCTCATTAGTAGGGTTCATGGGGACAGCACAAGAAAGGTTAAAGAAAAACTTATACTTCAATGGTGTTACCCCTTCAGGCAGGACTTATCATGGAAAATTGAAAGAATCCAAAGAAGCACAGCAATATTTGTGCTCCACAGGTTTTCTCACAGGGAGAGCATGTTTGCCATGATCAGGGAACTAGGGTGGGACTGAAATCGTTAGGAAATTTGAGTGGGGAAGCTGAGCCAGAGGCATTTATATCAAAGCATTGGTCATTTCATCCCGATTGGGTGTAATGGACCTCTGGCAGGAAGTATGTCCCTGGCTGGGTATAAGGGAAGAAGGGATCATTCATATCAATTGATGGAACTAAGGGCAAAGACAGACTCATAGTACTGGTCTTTCTTGCCAAGGACCATTTGGCAAAGAATACCCTTGGGGAAAATGGTGTGGGGGACACATCAACTTTAGCTCAGGGTCTTATAAGTTTTTTGGGTTCTCATGCAGCAATGAGAGTTAGTCTCTCCAATGCCAAATTGGCAATAGAGGCTGCTTGCAGTGAACTAGGATGATGCTTTCTCCCTCCATAGTCTCACAGGGATTAGCTGCCCCCCCCAGATTACCCTCATACTCTATTTTAAGCAGTCTGTGAAAATGATTAATGCTGTCAGATACCCACCTCTGATGTAGTGAGTCCCACCCTAATTCTGTGATCATGTCTGAGACATTCAACCTATGAGAGAAGCAATGCAGCAATCTTGCAGCCATCCTTTGAATCAATTGAATTTCCAAAGATAACCCCTGCCTAAAGAGAAACCAAACTGGACTACAGTATTCCACTATTGGCCATACCAGTGAAAAATAAGCTACTTCTTTTTGTTTCCTTTATGCTGTCTCCCAACACACTTCCATCCAAATGGATAGCACACCCAGCCATCCCAATCAATTTGTCAATATGCTCCTTCCAAATACCCTCAGTGTTTAGAATAACATAAAGATGCTTATAGGTCTCAACCCTATTAACCCTAACACCACCTATGTAGAAAGTAAAATTAACTTGCTTTCTACACCTGCTTATCCTAAGAAAGCTACATTTGTACAGGTTTAATTGCAACTCCCACTTTGTGCTCCAATCATATACCATGTTGAGGTCTTGTTGCAATTCTGTTCAGGAAGGTAACCCATCATCCACTACCCTTGTAATGCATGAAAGAAAGGATTGCAAGAAAGGATTGTATTTAAAGCCTGATATCCTGTTGTCACAGGTGTCCAATTGGAAGCTTACCATCAACAAGCACTCTCTGCTGCCTGCCATTAAGGTAGGCCTTTACACATTGAATAGCCTTGCTATGAACTTGGACATTTTTGAAACAAGCTTGTCATTTGTCACCATGACAGAGGCCTGCTGAAAGTCCATGAATACAACATCAACATGCCTATCCTTTTCTAGAGCTCTCTAAATATAGTCCATCAGACAAACTAGTTGAGTTTTCCCTTTCCTAAATCCATGCTGACTATTGCTAAAGATGTTATTTACCTCCAAATATTCCATAATATGTGAGAATAATATATCCTCAAATATCTTGCACCCATTAAAGATACTGGCCTGTAGCACCTAGGATCAGTGGTATTCCCTGACTTGAAGACTGGCCCAACGTTTTCCAGCCTCCAGGACTAGGGGGCAATGGCACTGCCTAATAACTGGCACTACCAACTAGTAGCTGACAATCCATGAAAGACATTGTAGAATAAATGGAGAAATGTTATCAGGCCCACTTGCCTTATGGACTGCTAAGTTATGCAAAAGCTTGTAAAATCCCTATCTTGTAATGCCATCCTACTCCATTCTCCATTGATAATCCCCAACTGACCCTGGAGGGTAATCACCCTTGCTATTACCAAATCAATCATTAAATTTGGGTGCTACACAACTATCTTTAAGTTTCCTGAACCATCCCTAACAGCTATAACCCTATAACCCCATTTTATGCAATTTAATTCATCTGTTTTCCCTTCTCCAGGCTTTCTTAAAAGCAGGCTGAATATCTGGATTTAGCCCCTTCCTAAATAAGTTCCTGAGCCTTCTGTGTTTAGCCAAAGCGGTCTTCATTTCCCAGGTATACCAATCTGGATAATCATTGTCCCACCTCTTAGTAGAGATGTACTTTTACCCTCCTCCAAAAATGTTGAGAACCTGGTAGCTTTCTTGCTATCTCAACCTTAACCCTGGCATGGTCGTTAATTCTCTTAATGCATTTCCCATCCTTGACAGAGCTTGGCCATTTGTAAAATTAAGTCTGATGATTAAGTCCCTGAAAGACAATCCTAAAGCAGGTTGCACCTCACCCCTGGAAGATTGAACCTAGAGTGCACCACATTCAAAAAAGGATTTGGATCATTTCCTGGTAGATGGTAATTTGTAACGTGTTCTTTTTGAATTTGCTTAATAAATTAATCTTTCTTCTGTTTTAGATTTATATAAATCTGAAATAGTTATTTAATCCACAACACTAAACTTGTAAACAATAAACAATAAAGTTTCAAATAAAAGAGTATTTAGCAGGAGTTCAGATGAGATGCAGTTACTAAGAAGAAAACCAACAAACTGTTTTTTCTAATTCTATTTTCTGAAATTATAAACTTTTAAATTGAGAGAAATGAAAATGTGGACGTGCACAGAGCCCTCATACATCATGGCACACAACCAACTCCCATGATGCAAATGAGTCAAAACTCAGCAAGCTCCC
Source organism: Trigoniulus corallinus (assembly GCA_013389805.1). Lineage (NCBI taxonomy): Eukaryota > Metazoa > Arthropoda > Diplopoda > Spirobolida > Trigoniulidae > Trigoniulus > Trigoniulus corallinus. Next base: position 2,280,595 of record JAAFCE010009111.1, read on the forward strand.
AGTTGCCATGGTAATGCATGTCACCAAATAGCAACTGCAAACAAACTGCTAAACTACCTTCCCCCCACCGTAAGACGTTTAGCTGCTAGATAGACAGAAGTGAATGCATCATTGTGCTTCACATGAGCATGTAACTACTTGTGAAGGAGATATCACTCCATCAGGCTGTAGCATAGTTTCAGATGGTACCACTGCACCATGAGGTGGTGAATCCAAAGCAGACATGGATGTAGGATCAACAACAGTAGTTGAGGAATGAAAGGCAGGCTTGAGCCTATCCAGAGATACCATGTCTTTTTGTCCATTGATATCCAGCATGAAGTATTGGTCATGCCACTGGCGAATCTTAAACGGACCTTCGTACGGTGCTTGCAATGGATGCCCATGAGCTCCTTGACAGACAAAAACATGGATAGCATCTCATCAATGGAAAATTAAAAATTGATTGAGATTTTCGTTGTTGTGGTGGGCGATGTTACAGTGAATTCATGGATGCTTCTCAACACACTTCTTTCAGCCTCAAAGAAATCACTTGGAAGATGGAGGGTAGTTCCGTACATATCTTCAGCTGGCATGGCCTGGAGATCATCTGTAATGGAGCATCACAATCCAAGAAGGATCAAGGGAACATGATTGCTCCAGTGTAAAGGAGCATCTACTGACTGAAGTGATGTCTTCAATTGCCGATGGAAGTGCTCTACCAGTCAATTTGAAGCTGGATGGTAGGCGGTCATTTGGATGTGACAAATCCCAAATATTCTGCACAGCTGCTCAATTAACACCTAGTGAATGGTGGTGGATGGCACTCTGAAATGAAAGATCCACTCAGTGACTAGACCACTTGCCACTGTTGAAGCTGTTGCATCCACCACTGGGATTCCCTCGTTCATGTTTTAGGGCCCATAAACTTCATTGGTCATTAGGGCCCAGAAAAACAATCACCATGGTGGGGGGTGTAAGTGGCCATCCCACCATGGTGAAAATAAATAAGGACAAAAGCCCAATAAAATTAACAAAATAAAAAGGCAATAGCCAAATAAATAACAGAAAATAAGTAAGGGCAAAGGGCCACAACAACAAACACAAAAATTAGGCAAAAGCCTAAACAGACAAAAATACACAGCAGGCAAAAGCCAAAAACAGACAAAGATAAAACAGGCAAGAGCCTAACAAACAGAGATAAAAAGCAAAAGCCAAAACGGGTACAGACATAAAGAGGCAAAAACCAAAACACACAAAAGGAAAAGGCAAAAGCATTAGTATTAGATTTTGTGAAAGAGGCCCACCTCTTTCACAAATCAAACTCCCTGGGGGTTATCCCCAAGGGAGTTAGAGAGCTCTGGACCGACCCCAGTTGGTATTTAAGTTCGCAGTATCTCTCACAGTAACTGAAGATGTGTGCCACTGTGAGAGGCTCCCAACAGCAGTCACACCACGGTTCATCCTCATCCTTGAATATGTAGGAGTGGGTGAGGAATGTGACCCATTTGCACATGAGCAAGCACAACCTCCTCCCCCCATTACTGGCAGCTTGAGGACACCCAGTGCACTGGGGCGTCCTTCAGGGTGCAGTTTGTTGGTCTCTGGAAACCACTGGGACTGCCATTGCCCATGGACAGCCCACCATACCATTAGGAGAGCATCTGAGGAGGGGACAGTGGGATTGCCTCAGGCCCCCTTGAAAATCGATCCACAAAGTCAACAGATAACGGTTACCTTGGGAAGGTGGAAGCAGCCCGACTATGTCAATATGAATATGATCAAAACGTGCTGCCGCTGGTGTTGAAATACCAAAAGGTAACGATGGGTGATGCTGGATCTTTGTGATTTGACATTGAAGACAAGCTCACATCCATTGGGCAATATCCTTGTTCATCACGGGCCAAACATAATGCTCCACTATGAGACGACATGAAGCCCTAATGCCTGGATGAGAAATAGTGTGTAATGAATGGAATATTGTTGCACATAAAGATCCTGGAAGAAGCAGTCGAGGACGTGGTAAAGATACCTCACAGAGGACACTAGTCCCTGGAACCAGAGTTGAATGCAGAACTAATGCACCTGGGTTCTCGTGTCCTCGGTCCTCAGCCTCATGCAGCCCGTTCTGCTGAGATCAGGTCTGATGAGGTCTGAGATTTGCCCAAGAGAGTGCATCAGCAAAAACATTTTCTGATGCACGGATGTGGTGGATGGCCATTGTAAAAGTTGATATAAAATCAAGATGCCAAGCCTCTAGTGATGAGTGTTGGTCCAGTGAGGTTGACTGGGCGTAGGTAAGTGGCTTGTGGTCAGTGAACACAATAAAGTGTTGACCCTCAACGAAATAGCAAAAAAGGCTGAATGGCTAGGTAAATCGCAAGAAGTTTAGCTGGCCAGAATTTACTGGAAAAGAAACTCAATGGCCACCACTGACCTTCAATACGTTGTTGGAGGACCCCCCTGCAGCAACATCAGAAGCATCGGTAAAGATAGCTATCAGTACATCTGGATCTGAGCTGGGATGGAATAGCATAGTTACTTCTCTCAAGGCCACTTTCACATGCTGAAAAGCCTTTTCCTTTTCACTGCTCCAATGCAGCATGGCATTTTTAGGTGCCTTTTCTGCAAGCAGATCATTCAATGGCTGTAGCAGTGTGGCACAGTTAGGAATGAAGTGGTGGAAGAAATTCACTAGGCCAAGGAATCACCTAAGAGCACAGCAAGATTCGGGTTTTGGAAATTGCTGAATGGCCTGCACCTTCTCAGACAAAGGAGAGATTCCCTGAGAAGTAATGTGATGCCCTATAAAGTCAAGAGAACACTTCCCAAACTCACATTTACTGAGATTGATTGTAAGGCCAAATTTCTGCAGATACTCGAATACCTGATGAAGACGCTGCTGGTGTTCCTCCTCGTCCCTGCTAGCCACAAGGATATCATCAAGATAAACCAAGAGAAATGGGAGATCCCCTTATACCAAATCAATAAATTGTTGAAAACTCTGCGCTGCATTGTGCAGACCAAATGGCATACAGACATACTCGAACAGGCTGAAGGACATAATGACTGCTGTCTTTGCAATATCCTCTTTGGCCATTGGGATCTGGTGATATGCTTTCACTAGATCTAATTTAGAAAATACCTGGGCACCATGGAGTTGTGAGTTGAACTCCATGAGGTGTGGAATAGGATAGCAGTCAGGTACTGTTCAAGTATTCAGGGTGCTGAAGTCTCCCACTACTTGCCATGAAGCATCCTTAGGGACCATGTGGATTGGGCTAGCCCAAGGACTACAAGAGACACAGATGTATCTCATTTAAGGCAGATGCTTAAATTCTTCTTTGGCAATACAAAATTTTTCTGGGTGCAGCTGTCTAACTTGGGCATGTACTGGCAAACCCTAAGTGGTACTGATGCCAAGGCACTATGTCATCCTGAAATTTTGATTGCAGGGTCTTATACTGGCCACTTATGTCTGGGGCAATGTTGGAAAGGTGGCAGTGCTGTGGAGCCCAATGTACCAGCAGTCCTGAAATCATCAAACCAGTCTTTTGATCAAGAAGTTGCTACCTTTTCATATTCACCATGAGGCCAAAGTTAGAGAGAAAATCGGTCCCAAGGATGGCATGGGACACATCAGCCACAATGAAATCCCACTTGAAAAAACACAGCACAAGCCCAAATCCACAGTCAAGTGGTGCATACCATAGGTATCTATGGCTGACCCATTAGCAGCAAAGAGTTTATAGGTTGTTGGCTTAAGATCCTGGGAAGCCAAGAAAGCCAGTGGCAGAAGACTCATCTCTGCACCAGTATCCACCAGAAAGTGGCAATGTGTCCTCATGTCATGGAGAAAAAAGATATGACTTTGACATGATGAGTCAGCCAACTCTGCCTCTGGAATGAATGTACCAGATGACTCTACTCATTTCCCTGTGAACAGGGGGCCCAGCACCTTCTTGCTTCAGCTCCAAACCATTGGTGGTACCCACTGTGGGTTCCACTTGATGTCTGGTTATCTGGAGTCTGTTGGCATCCACCTGAATGGGAAGCTGAATGCTTATGAAATGGGCATCCGTGTGATAAACCACGTGAGGTTGAAAGAAATGAGTTCATCTTCTTGTTGAGCTCCTCCACCTGAGCTTGTAGCCTTGAGATTTCTGACAAATATGAATTCATGGGGATGTTATCGGTGACGGTATTTAACCCTCAAATGACAAGTCTGTGTCATGTGTGACACCTACAGCCTTTATTTTCACATATGTTCTCTGAATCACTTCTGACACAATTTCACATGTCATATATAGGCTCTTTAGCTACATATATAGGCAGTTGTTTGTGTCACCACTTTTCATTTATTCATCTTGGAACATCCCCATCATCAGGAGGGTTAGAAAAATTTGCATTCTGTGATTACAAAAAAAATCGCAGATGTACCAAGCATTGCTGCAAATGCCAAAGAAACATCTTTGGTGAACATACAAAGTACTTTCATCGTCCAGATTGCTTTGGAAATGAAGAATCATGAAGTTAACAGCTCATGTGTCCTCACCCTTGTTCATGTTTTTGTTAACATTTGTATGGACTAAATTGCAATTAAACTTTATTTCATTGAAAAATTGCATCCTTTTTCAGCATTATAAAATGGGATATTGTTGTCTGCAATCATTCAAACTAATTTTGTGAAAATGTAATTAATATTGGGTAACAAAGAAACCATAAAATGATAGGTGTCGTATGTGACACCTACTTGTTTAAATTGTCCTAACACAGCCTTGTCGTTTAAGGGTTAAAGTTGGATGTGCCACATTTAGCACCTCCAACATCTTGTCTGACATTTCTGCCATTTTGTCAACAGGTGTTGTATCCTCAGCGGAGGCAAGGACTACCTTCACTTGACAAGGTAGATGCAACAGGAATAACTCTTTTCTAATGGAAGTGTCTGCAGCAGAGTTATAACTGTCACCAGCTAACTACTCATCTGCCACAAAAGCTGAGATAGCTTCTTATCCCCCAGCAGCTGTTGGTCTGTGAGTAACTGCTGAATTCTTTGTTTTTGTGACATTGAGCTCTGGTGCAAAATAGCCTCCTTTATTGCCCCATAAACATCTACTGTAGGAGGGTGTAAGATGAGATCACGAATGTCTGATATGATCTCTTGTGGCAGTGCATCTATCACATAGTCATACTTCCGGGTATCAGAGTGAATACTGTGGACCAAAAACGATGTTCCCTGCCACAAACACAATCTCCGAATCGTGTGCCCAGAATGCCAGTACTGAGAATAATTTGTTCAACTGGTGCAGATTAGGAGTGGGGTTGAGTTTATCATCCTCCATGACACGTTCTGAGGTGATGTCCTCCAAGATAAAAAAAATTCTGGAATTTCCAAATAAATCAATTCTTACTGTTCTCCTGCTCCAGGTATCCGTTTTATTTTAAATTGTGGACACTAACTTCCAGTCAATCATGTCCGAGTCACCAATTTGTAGCATGTTCTTTTTGAATTTGCTTAATAAATTAAAAGAAAACCAACAAACTTTTTTTCTAATTCTATTTTCTAAAATTATAAACTTTTAAATTGAGAGAAATGAACATGTGCACGTGCACAGAGCCCTCATACATCATGGCAGAGAACCAACTCCCATGATGCAAACGAATCAAAACTCAGCAAGCTTCCAGTTGCCATGGAAACACAAGTTACCAAACAGTAAACTGCAATCACATAATTCCATTATTGTGTGGCTATGCTGATAAGATAAACCTGGAAGAATTGAAATGGGTGAAAACTGATAATGGTGAAATAAAATAATTCTTCTTACTAACCCTTAATAACACCCCTCTTCGAGTTCCATGTGGCAACAGGTGTAATAAGACACCCCCGGAAAAAATTCAGCAATGAATCACCCGTGAACCTAAATTCAGAGAAAACCAATAAAAACAAATTCATATGGCATGATGCTGCAATATGAGGCAACATGGTGCAACATAATGACAGTCCCTAAGACTTCCTTCTCATTCTCTGCATTATTCCAATTATTCCCAATTCCCTGTAATTAAAAATTTCAATAAATCAAACATTAGTGTGACACCTTTTTAAGATTCAAAGACCTATCACCTGAAGAGAAAAGAAATTATATTAAACCAATAACTAAGCTGACAAGTGTTTCAGTTATTAAATGTTTCAAATCTTAGTATTACTGTTGCTTGTTTAATTCAACATGGCTTATAAGAAATATGTGACTTTTGATATACATAAGAAACTTAAAAAATCATTTACACTAAATTTACATAATCATTTACACTAAATTTACATAATAATTTACACTAAATTTGCATAATCATTTACACTAAATTTACATAATCATTCACACTAAATTTACATAATAATTACATTTAATAATTGTACTCATCAAAATGGAAGGGAAAAACTCCTGTTCATCTCCACTTTCCTTCCAACTTACAAATGCACATTTCAGGGCCTGTCACCAGAGGGTAATTCTCTGATAGATTAGTTAGTTGGATTGGATTAGTTTGTGGGTTGGGGTGTAAGCCAGGCAGCCATAACAGGTTAATCCCTTAGGAGGCTGCCCACAGAGCTGTGAGGATTACTGAAAATGAAGGAAACAGTTCTGGAGATGTCCCAAATTGCTAATGAATTTTGCACGCATCCGCATACAGTATAGCTAAATCCTAGTTTTAGTGAATAGGTAAGATCTACGAGACGTCTGTCGTAATGGAGATCAAAAGAAAGACTGAAATTTCAAATTGGAACTCCTGTTTTTCTAATCATTTTAGAACGTCAGCACTTCTAAATTTTAAATGATCAACTGCTCCTAATGTTGCTTCTGTTCCAATCATTTAAATTTCAAATAAAAAATAAATAATAGTATTTTTTTAAATTTCATAATATATGGAATGCAAATAGTGTAATACATCAATCACTACACTACCCCTTTGCCACAAATTGAGTTAGCAAAGGAGATGCGAAATGTATGTGATGTTGATGTGGTCTAAACCAAGAAAGGACATTTGGAGTCTGAGAGGAAATAGATGTGGATGGAAGATGCAGAACCACACTGGCATTGGTAAAAAAAAGTGGGTTTAAGGTGATCTATCAACACATTATCATGCCACCCATTCTGATCTACAGTTAAATATTTCTGAGAATGCTGTAGAATTTTGAAAGGGCCATCATATGGTGGCACCAATGGATGGTTAATCACCCCATGATACACAAACACATGTGTTGCAGTTCCCAAAGCAGGGGATTGTGAGATGAATGTGTTGGATAGATGTGGTGGAGTGTACAGCAAAGCTGGCATCTGAGAACATAAATGATCAATAAAATTGGCAAAAGGTAAAGTACATTGCTCAGTCACAAACATGTCCCCAGGACCCCCAGGACTTATATCTTATTTTACAGCACAATGTAAGCCTAGCATGATAAGAGGTAGATATTTACACCAATGAGTTGGATTGCCGGTAGCTTTTAACCCTCGAGTGGGCACATTGGTGAACTTGGTTCACCATGCACAAAATTTCATTAAATAAACCTATTAAACATTGACCAAATCTATTGCCCTTCTAGGTGCCTTTAATTAGATTCATTTTCAAGGTCCCAGCTTAATTTCAAGTTTCTACCTTCAGCCATCTTTTTGTTTTGGGGTTTCAAAATCAATCTGGTCATAGATTGTGAATGAAGTTCACCATTGCATCTGGTGAAGAACAATCAGAGTAGTCGAAATAATTCTGTTCTATATATCATATATTTAGCATAATTTTCATATTTTAATGCCATTTCAATACTTGTCAAACATTTATGTACCACAAAAATTCATTTTGAAGAAATTCTGGTGGGTGAATGTAGGTATAACATGCTATATATCAAGTGGTAAACTAAGTTCACCTATGCGCCCGCTGGTGTAACTCTCTTTGATGCACCTGCTCGAGGGTTAAGGGACCCTTGAGTTGTTGGTGAAACCTTTCAATTAAACCATTTGTAGCTGGATGGTAAGATGATGTTTGTAAGTGCCAAACTCCTAAGATATTGCACAAATTAGAGAACAAAAGAGATTTGAACTGTACTCCTCTATCAGTTGTAATGGCAGAGGGTACACCAAACTGCAATCCAATGCATGATGAGAGCATTAGATACAGTGGTAGCTGTGGTATCTATGGTAGGAATGGCTTCTGGTCAGGAAGTAAACTGATAAATACACATGAGAACATGACGATGACCACTGGGTGGAGGCAATGGGCCAATGATATCAATGTATATTTTATCAAATCATGCCAATGGTGGAGTACATATGCCAACTGGTGATGAAACATGACAGTGAACTTTGCTTTGCTGACATTGTACACATGCACATTTCCACTCAGCTACATATTTCTTCAAAGATGGCCAAATGAAACATTGGGAAATAAGTTTTCAGGTGGGAGAAACTCCAGGATGTGATATCTGATGCAACTGATCAAAAATGGCACAATGAAAAGGAGGGGTAAGAAATGGATGAGGTTGTGCAGTGGCAACATCATAGTAGAGACTCAGATTGCAACCAGGAACAGCAACTAGCTGGTTATGAAGAGAAAGAGGATTTTCTCATAACTGTTGAAAATCTGTATCACTATCTTGTGCTAACTGGAGCTGTTCGAAGGTGACATTACCAACAGATGGTTCTAGAACATGTATGGAAGTCCTAGAAAGGGTGTTGGCCACAAGATTGTCTGTACCATGAATGTGTCATATATCTGTAGTAAATTCTGCAATAAAGGTTAAATGACGTGCTTCCTTGGTGAGTGATGGCTGAGTTTAGTAGCCATGGAGTGACCATTAAAGAGAACCCCCAATCTTAAATTGACCTATCTGCAAGGGTAATTCAACCTACAGATCCACAGTGGTCTGAAATCATGTTTTAGCAGGACATGTGTAATAGTGCAATGAAGTAAGCTTAACATGAAGTGTAGTTGTAAATTTTTGAACAAAATATAATTTTATAATTCTGAATACAATGTATTTCCAAGTTTCAATTTAGTACATTGAAGTTAGGGAACCTTACACAACATCAAAGATCTGATTCACTGCCTGATGAATCCACATACTCTTTGTCACTGTCAAAACCTTGTTGGAAAATAGGGAGATTTTATTTTTCAAATCATCTTCTGGTAAATTTTGTACCCTGGATTCAATGTTATGTCTCATTTCATTTCTTGCAAAGATGGTATTAGCATGAGAAAGGAGATGTTCAGTGAAGAGAAAATCAAATAACTCCTTTTGTATCACACCTTCCTTGACACCTCATGGTAATAAAAATTAACCTTCCATCCACAAGATGTGGTCTTGGCAGACCCTTCGCTTTCTCCAATCTTAACCAACCTTTGAGTACCTGTTCTCTGATGTTTTGTTTACCTATCTAGGGAAGTTGGCAGGTCTCCTAAGTAATTAGCATGTTTTATTTCTGGTTAAGCAATGCAACCCAAGTTAGTACCAACATGGTTGGTACTAACTTGGCAGAAATGGGAGCAGGATGTCCATACGCATTTGGTAGTGTCTGGGGTGGATGGTGACCTGGTGGCAGATAAGCAGGAGTGGAGGACTACACCCTGCAGATCCGACCCTGTCATAGGTAGGATAAGGGTATGGTGATGATGTCTTGTCTTCTTGGGTAATATAGAATTTTTACAGCATGTTTCCAAATTATTTTCATTGCTAAAGCTTTATATGGATGGTATTTAATTTAATGTCCATAATAATGCCCTTATTCTGAATATTTAAGCCTTGAAAATCAAAAAGACTTTTTGGAGTCATCACAGACCCCACCTTGTAGTGTGTGCCAGAAAACGTCACCTTGTCGACAGAAGGTTAAAATTAAATAACTTCCGCAGGTCTGAGCACTTTAGGATGGGTGTCAAAACAAAGGTAACAGACCACAGAATGATCCTAAATCATTTCCAGAATGGAAGAAAGGGTACTATTTTTTTCCCCACAATGACAAGTCTCAAAGAATTATTAAAAAATCAGTTGTTGTCCTCCTAAACTACATGGGATCATATTTTGACCCTGTTAACTTAAAAAGACCATTTCGAATGCTTATAGTAACCTGAAGCTTCAGTGTCCATAATGCAGCAAAAAGAATTCTCAATAAACTTTGTAAAATGCCTGCGTGAGAGCACAAAACATGATGACCTGAATCACGGATGAATCAAAATATGCATCTTCATAAATGTGGACTTTGTAAGCTTTTAGTGCTTTTAAATGAAAAGAAATTTAATTGATTGTTGTTCATTTAAGACAGGAGATGATTCAGTCACAACAAAATGGCAATTATTTTGTCATTTGCTGACATGAGTTTTTCTTAAGTGTCCCACTGAATTTGCATTTCCGGCCACTGTGAGATCCTCATAAATTACAGTAACCACAAACACCAAGAATGAATTATAATCTTGGTGCAATTCCAAAAAAAACATTTAACCTCAGAACCCGCACCATCAAGAGAGCATCACAAGGGGGCAGTAGAGTCAGGTGCATCTGGCAGGTAATTGCCCATGATGCCAACATGCCCTGGGACCCACATAAGCAACACTGTTTTGCCCACCCTGGACTATGGCATGTCAGCTAAAAATGGTGTGAAACAGCTGAAGCGAGGATAGCGAGTCAGTCACAACCACAAAGTGTTGGTGATTCAAACATTGGATGAGTTCCAGTGCCCTGTGCAGAGGTGCCTGGAAAGTGGCACCCTATGAGATAACCAGTAGTAAATACTGACCAACCCACAGAGGCACCATCCTTCAACCCATCCATGTAAACAATAACATGGCGTCCAAACTCTTGTTGGTACACAGATCTTCAGTACCCACTTTGGGGAAGGTGGTGTGTCTCCAATTAAAACTGGGCTTTGGTACTGTCCAGGGCAGCTGTGGGTGCTGCAGGTGCTGTGGCAGACCTTTCAGCAGGAAAATGTTATGCAGCTGCCAAGCACTGCCACCACACAGTCAGTGGTGGTTCACCAGACTCAGCAGAAAGGCTGAGCACTGGACAGGTGTGGAATGCCCCAATGGACAACTGGATGCCATGATGATGTACACTGCCCACCATCTGAAAACCGTTCACCACAACAGCAAAGAGCATCACACTGTGGATGCTCCCCTGTGGGACACCATTCTCCTGCAGAAAGACCAAGGAGTAGGTTTTACCCACAGGCACTCTGAAGGTCTGGTTGGACAAAAACCTACAGAGAAAGAGGGGAAATTACTCCTGAGCCCCCAATGGTGCAAGGTCTCGAATATACCATGGTGCCATGAGGTATCATATACCTTCTCCACATCAAAGAAGACAGCTACCAAGTGCTGTCTGTGGCAAAAGGCCTCACATATGCAGTCTCCAGTGAGATCAAGTGATTCACTGGAGACCTGCCAGCACGATGCCACATTGAACATTGGCAAGAAGGTAGTGCTGTTCTAGATACCACACCAGATGCCCATTAACCATGCATTCCATGGTTTTACACAGACAGCTCATCATATGGGCGTATAATTTGCTGGTAGGGTACTATCCTTTCCAGGTTTTGGGAGAGGAATTATTATAGCTTCCCACCAGCCTGAAGGGATTTTGTGTTGCTGCGAAATATAATTAAAACCCTCAAGTAGGTAGGAAAAACCCTTCTCATGTAGATGCCATAGCAATTGGTAATTGATGTTATGAGGGACAGGGGCCACATCCTGGGCCCTTGCCACAGCTGCCAGCAGCTCCCAAAGGGTAAATGGGTCATTATACCCCTCAGCAATACCACCAGAGAAGTTAATTGAAAGACATTCTGTAGCTTCTTTTTGCTTAATGTAAGCTGCAGTGTAGTACTGGGAACTGGAGATGGCAGCAAATGTCCTTGCCAGCTCCTCAGCCACCTCACATGGCAGAAGTTAATGTCTCCCTTCCACAAGGAGACCAGAGCCACAGGATGGTAAGTACCTTCCTTGGATTTTTCTCATCTTTTTCCCAGACATTCTTGAATGGTTTGTGGTGGGTAAGCGAGGAGATGTACTCCAGGAGGAGTGTTTGGCCTCCTTGATTGCCCATTGAATCATGCATATGCCAGGGCTCGAAGATAGTTGATATGTTTGGCATCAGTTGGGCAAGACCAGAAGATGCAAAGGGTGTGCCTGTGGGCCTGAATTGCACTCCAACACTCTTCCATCCACCATGGCACCCATGCTCGTGGTGGGTTACATGAGCTCTGGGGGACAGATGTCAATGCCACATTGACCACCTCTGTGAAGTGACTCACTAGATCGTTGACCCCATGAAAATCACATTGTGGGCAAAAATGGATTTGATGGGCAAACTCCTCCCAGTCTGCCCCATGCAGACACCACCTTGATGGCCATTGGGGCAGTGCCCCACTACCACTGCTAATCCTGATGAGGAAGTGGTGACTTGTTATTTTCCTCTTTTTTCTTTTTTAATTATTTTGACATTTCCCTACTTAAGGATCGGAGCCAATGTGGGCCTTATATTTATGTGAATATATATGTAAGTGATTTTGGGAGAGATTGATGGAAATTTGAATAGCAAAAATGTAGAGTATTTATTCCAAAACAAAAATTGAGAATACAATTCTTTAATCAACCTGATTCCACAATACGATACATGCAGACATACTTTTAATTAATTGTCATAAAAAGGATTTCTCACAATTTCTCTTTTCGCCATTTATATAAATACAACATAGTTTCTATTTAGTTCTTATAGTTCAAACAAGTCTAATGATATCATTCAAGTAATTTAATCTTGTTTTCCAATTATTCCTTTAACCTTATACAATTTTAATTCCAGAAATAATATAAATCAATTCCTAAATTCCAGAAATAATATAACGTAAACTAAGAAATAATTTTGTCTAACTTAATTGTTTTTGAATTATTCTTTTACAACTTAATTCCAAAAATAATATAAATCAATTCCTTAGTTCCAGAAATAATATAATGTAAACTAAGAAATAATATTGTCTAATTGAATTGTTTTTGAATTTTTCTTTTAACCTTAATTCCAGAAATAATATAAATCAATTCTTTAGTTCCGGAAATAATAGAATGTAAACTAAGAAATAATATTGTCTAACTTAATTGCTTTTATGAAGATCTAACAAAGAAATAAACATATTTTGTTCCTTAGCTTTTGCTGCTTCTAGGTTACTGCGCTGAGATGCACTTCTTCTCCTGTGATGTCCCTTTGAGATTTCTTCGATCTTGATTCCTGCACATCCTTTTCTCGGTGTCTGTGTCCCTTCTCCTCTTCTTCCTGGAGTCTCTTGACGTCCTACTCGCTCTTAGGTTAGCATTCGTCTGCCTTATTTATTCTCTGCATCTCCTTTTGAGCTTTTCTCTTTTTCCTTAAAAGGAAGTTCCGGTTTTTTGAGTCCAGGTCATTCCTCTCTCTTTGAGAAGTTTTTTTTCCCCTGCAAATAAAGGCTTCTTTATGATTTTTAATTAATTAATAAGATTTAGGTCGCCTTTTAGATGTTTTTTAATCTAAGATTTTTTGTTTTCTCCCTCCTTCAAGATGGATATTCTCCAGATGTTTTCAATTAAGACTTCTTAAAAAGTTATTCTCCCCATGTGAGAAAATTCCAAAGTGGATGTTGTTAATTGCAGAGATGTCTTTAAGAAGATCTCCAGATGTTTATAAAAAATTTAATGTGTATGTTATTAATTAATTTATGTTTGGATATTTTCATAGATGCTTTGGGCACTTCTTCTTTGGGCCATTTTCTTGAGTAAATTTTTTCATGGTTCCTTTCCATTGCTTTTTGGTGAAGCAGTTGACAGACTCCCACAAGAGCCAGACAGAACCTCCCATTGCAGCCATGGTGCCAACCCAGGAGAGCAGATGGAGAGTTCTATACAGGAAAGACCACCAGTGGCAGTCATCACATGTCTGGGGCACCTGTGTTTAGAACAATGAGGCCATTGTGTGACACCCATTGCTCCACAAGGAACCCTAGGGGATTGTGGCTGTCCAAGCTTCTTAAGGGATTATGGGCATTAAAATCACTCACAATGAGAAAGGGTCTGGAAAGCTGGGCTGTGAGGGAGTTGAGGTCTGCCCATGGGATACCAATCCCAGGAGCACATCCAGATGCAGTGAGACCGCCACTGCTTGGAGAGACGTCTGTAAAGCCACTGGAATATTCATGCATCCATTCTGGATAGGATAGCCTCTGCTCCCACAGGGTGGCCTCTATGCTGCCAGGTGGCTGCATACAAGGTTTAGCCCCATAATGAATGCAGGGTATCACTATGGCAGAGGATCTCCTGGAGGAAGATACAGATGGGGTTGTGTCATGAGATCAACATTGTGATCTCGTCTCTCTTTTGGGAAAAACCTCAACAGTTCCATTGAGGAGATTCACCATTAGATGGGTTTTGGAGGTTTATTACTATTCCTCCCATTTCTCCATCCCACTGCAGAAAAGGGAGTTGTGCATACAAATTGGGTCTTCCTCCTCCATCTCACAGGAGGAATGTTGGGGCTGATGAGCCTGACTGAGGAGCTGGCAAGGACATTTGCAGCCATCTCCAGTCCCAGAACTGCACTTCAGCTTTCATTAAGCAAAAAGAAATTGCAGTTGCCTTTCAATTCACTTCTTTGGTGGTGTTGCTGAGGGGTATTACCACCTGTTTAACATTTGGGAGCTGCCAGCAGCTCTGGCAAGGGCCCAGAATACTGCCCCTGATAACATCCATTACCAATTGCTATGGCATCTTCCTGAGAAGGGTCTTTCCTTACTCCTTGAGGTTTTTAATTATATTTGGCAGCAACATGAAATCCCTGCAGGCTGGCAGGAGGCTATCATTCTCTCCTTCCCAAAACCTGGAAAGGATAGTAGCCTACTGAAGAATTACAGGTCCATATTCTTGATGAGCTGTCTATGTAAAACTGCAGCATGCATGGTTAACAGGTTTCTGGTGTGGTATCTAGAGTGACACCGCCTTCTTGCCAATGCCCAATGTGGCTTCTGTGCTGGCAGGCTGCAGTACATGAGGCCTTTCTCCACAGATAGCACTTGGTAGCTGTCTTCTTTGATGTGGAGAAGGCATATGATACCACCTGGCGCCATGGTATTGTTGCATCTGTTATCTTCTGGTTATAATGGAAATAATTATTTATTTATAATCTGAATTTAATGATAATTAGTTAAAGGTTCGTTGCGGGGTTGTACCCGGTTATAGGAATTAAATGCGACAATGATCAACGTGAATTCAATAAGGGTTATGATTCCTACTGTTATTCTCCCAATTAGGATATCACTATAGACTGTCAAACGAAATTTTTTAATCATATGAATCTTTATTTAGACAATCAACAGTTTGAACATACAAAATTCTCCTTCCTTTTGAATAAGAATAACTTTGTCAACTTCAAACTGTTATGGTCACAATAATACAGTAACATGAATTCAAATCACTAGTTCTTAATCCTTGGATCCAAGTTATCGATTATACTAATTCCACTAACACTTAATTTTAGGTTATATAAATGATAATATATGAATTTATATATGTTTATATATAAAGATAATAATAATAATGAAAGTAAAAAATAAAAAATTGCACTACAATTTAATTGTGACACATTAATTGATCATTCAATTTACTGATAGATTCCCTTCTCTTAAAGGCATTAATTGCGTTTAACTATAATGTATGCAATTGATTTAGTAACATACTCAATTTTTAATACATTTAAATCATTCATTTATTAGGTTTATTGTATTCCATTAACTTTATTCAATTGACATAAAAGCGGTGAGTTAGCTTCCCTCTCGCTCTAGGGCCAGCTATAAAGAAAAAAATTCCAGTCATTATCTTAACAGGGCCTTTTCCTTTTTGGTTTTCCTTTTTCCAATTCACATTTTTAATCTTCTTTAGTTTTTTGTTTTCTTTTCTTCTTTTTTCTTGATTTAGGGATTTTTCTCGAAAAATATGAATTAAATTTTTCCATTTTCCCTACCTTTACAGGAACGCTGTTGTTGGTCTTCCGTTAGATGGCGCCACTTGTCTGATGCAAGCGATTTCTTGAAATGGCTGCCTCCTGGTATGTACTGGTCGGTTTGATTTTTTCTTGAAATTTGCTGTTATAGTTTATCTGTCATTCACTTTATGTATTTAAGAAAATCCAAATTTTTGTTCTGTTCTTGCAGTCACTAAAAAACAGCACCGCTTGTATTATCGGTGAGTTGATGATTTAATTTCTTTAAGTTTTTGCACTAAGTGGTTCACACACTGTCTGGAAGAGTTTATAGATAGAGTCCGTTAACAGTATTAACTTCTTCTTGCATTTAGTAAGAAATTTTAGATTAGAATTAACAATCACTGCTCTGATGTATCTTCTCTCTCTTTTGTTGTTGCTCTGTCTTTCTTTGTTCTCTGTTCTTCTTTTTATAACCTTTTCACATGGTTTAGAATTCCTTGACAGTCCCTTTTAGGGTGTTCCAACCGTGGGTCACTTATAATTTTTTGGTCCCTTTTTAATTTCTTGCAATGTGCATGCGCGATTTTGTTTATTTTATAAAGGAGGAAAAAGGGGGTTACTTTGTCTTACTATTCTTTTTCAATCCTCTGGAGGGTAATAAAATTTACTTTTAATTTCTCTTTTTAATAGCTTTTCTTGTACCAAATGTCACTTTAACTGATAATTAATTGCCTTTCAGGTGACATGTCCTGGGATTTTAAAAGGTTTGTAGGATCCATGAGTCATCTTTCAAGGGATCATCATTATCACATCATCTTGGGCATGCTCAGTAAGTCTTTCTATTTCTTTGCTTTAATTTTTTATTTCTTTTTTCTTAGTTTTAGGTCAAAGGTGAGTAGAATTTGGGGAACTTTTAGGGTATTGTTCCTGCACCCATTCTTCCCACAGAAAGTGGAAAGAGGATACTCTTGAGGGAGTTTTAGGGTAAGTATTTTTTATTTCAAGATTTCTCTCCTGCTTGTATAATACACCCCTTTCTTCTATTTTTAGGTTAGTTCATCTTGTGGGTATGACCACAAGATAACACATTTCTCCTTTTTGTACAGCCCATTTACTGATGTTTTTACTGTATTATAACTTGGGCTTCACTGCATGGTTTACTTTCATTCTCGGCATTGCCATAGCAACACACGAGAATGGAGAGATGCGACAGGCATTCCTTTATATAGAAATTGTTCTAACATTTTAAATTCAAAATTGAAATTATAACGGAAAGTTATTTTCTTAATTGCACGCGCATCAAAAACAATGTATGTACTTTTAACAGCCAGTTTAAAAGTTTAAAAACTAGAACACAAAATATAGAGAGTTAACCAGATTCAAGAGAGAAAACAGACGTGTTTCTTCTTCAGCAGTTCCTCAGTTTTTACAACAGTGTAACCAACAATTATTATATACATATGTTATTTATTCATTTATCAACCATTAAATAGTTGTGTTAATCTTTCATCGTCTCACAGTTCTGGGAATTCCACATTTATTATAAGTATTCAAATTTTCATCAAAAAAAGTAATCCAGTTAAAGACATTAGAAATCTATGGGACTAATTAGAGTTTTGTAACCGAAACAGCATCCAGAAAATATTAAGCCCTCTGTTATGATTGCACCCATTCATTAATTCACTCACAACCCACTACCCACCACCCGGACGTGATCTTGATGGTTACAAGATAATTTTTTTGTTTTGCCTGTGTGTGTACCATTTTTACAGCTCAGTGAAATTTATTATCAACAAAAACCACGTTTATGTGCATATTTGGATTACACATCATTTCACAGTTTGGATTACATGCCACTACACATTCACTTAACACGTTTTTTTTTTACAATACAACGGAACACTATTACTACAACCATCACCTATCACGGTAATTAAATTACCATTACGGTAAGGTTCCATTTCCTTATTTCTTTTTTTCTCCGACTCGGACATCGAGTTCTTTACATTATGGAGGAACCCAGCACGCTTCTGGATCTCGACCCTTCGATCCTTCTTGAAGATGAGGCTAACTCTGACACAATACACCACCTAGGTTTAAAATATTTTAAGCTGCCTTTCTATTGGTCTGACGACCCAGAAGCTTGGTTTGTGGCCTTCGGCATCGATTCTGGGCTAAAGAAATCGATGCTGATGCTCAGATGTTCGACTTCACAGTGGTCAACTATCACCACCGGTGGACCACCAGAAGTCATACCAGAGGATCAGGACCTCATACTCCAGCCACCTGTAACAGATGCTTATGTATTTCTGAAATTAGCTGTAACACAAAGAAGTTCCCCCACCCAACAACAAAAACTACAACAACTCTTACACAGATTGCAAATTAGGAATTGAAAACCAACACAGCTGTTGCGGCACATGCAACAGCTGGCCGGAGGAATGATCTCGACCCCCGATAATGCATTGTTACTCAGGGAATTCTTTGTGATGCAGCTACCCAGGCAAATATGGCTCATCTTAGCCACTGTGGACTCAACAACTCCACTGGAAAAACTGGCTGAGATGGCTGACAAAATCATGGAGGTCCTTGATCCATTATTACACCAGCTCAATTCTGTCACAGAAGCAACTACTGATGCACCAACTGCCAAGTATGTTTCACCAACTGCCTTTGACCCCTTTCAGCAACTGAATACCAAGATGTGCAAACTAATGAAACAAATAGAACATCTTAGTGCCAAAGTCCAATCACTTCTACAGGTAGATGTAACACATGTTCCAGATCCAGGTCTGCACCAAGATTCAAGCCAAACAGTTCCACCAGCCAGGACAACACCAACTATTGTTGGTACCACTGCACCTTTGGGGACAAAGCCCAGAAGTGCACGTCCCCCTGTGACGCCAGCCAGGGAAACGTGTAGGCCTTTCTTCCCTGAAGGTGGAGGTGAAAAAGGGCCTCAAGGACAGCCACCTCTTTTTCGTCTATGACAATTGTAATAAATTTAAGTTTCTTATTGATACAGGCGCAGAATATAGTGTGCTACCCAAAACCAAAGTGAACCCTAAGTTATTAACAAACAGTGACCCCAAATGGTTGCCACTAACCAAACAATTATTAATACATTTGGTATCTGTAGGATTAAGGTAGACATTGGTTTGAGGTGGTCCTTTACTTGGACCTCCAATTTTGGGAGCAGATTTTTTTTAGCACATTACAGTTTAGTAGTCAACATAGGTTGTCATCAATTATGCAACCATGTCACAGAACTAGAGGTGACCAGAACCAAAATTCAAAAACTGGATACCATTCCTTGACTAGCTTCAGCTGATGTGACCCACACTGTAATACATCACATAGTTATTACAGATGGACCATCTGTCCATGCCAAAACTAGATGTTTGGACCCTTCGAAACTCAAGGTAGCCAAGGAGGAATTTCAACACCTCCATGAACTAGGCTACTTGATACCTTCAGCAAGCCCATGGTCCAGCCCTCTACATTCGGTCAACAAAAATGACAAGTGGCATGTGGTGGGGGATTTTAGGGCACTTAATTCACATACAGTGCCTGATCGATACCCAATTCACCACATCAAAGACTTCACTTCGCTACTCCATGGTATGCAAGTCTTTACCAGAATTGATCTGGTGAAGTCATACCATCAAATTCCAGTAGCAAGAAAAGATATCTCAAAGACAGCAGTCACGACAGATTTCGGGCTCTTCGAGTATGCAAGAATGCCGTTCGGCCTCCACAATGCCGCACAGACTTTCCAGCGATTTATGGATATGGTCCTCAAAGATTTGCCTTTTATATTCACTTACATCGATGATACTCTCGTAGGCAGTACTGATGACACCGAACACCAACGACACCTTCATTTGGTATTCGAGAGATTGCATCAATAAGGACTAGTTATTAACGTCTCCAAATGCGTTTTTGGAGTGCCAACTCTAGAATTTTTGGGACACACTGTTACCTCTTCAGGGAACGCTCCTCTGCCTCCGAAGGTTGAAAGCCTACAAAATTTTCCACAGCCAGAATCTAAATGTTCACTATGTGGCTTCCTGGGATTGATCAACTTTTACCACGGTTTGTCCCACACTGTGCAGACATGTTACAACCTTTACATACACTCTTGGCCAGAAAATCCAAAAAACTACACCTCTTCAATGGGATGAAACAACTGACCAAGATTTCCAAAACGCCAAAACCATTCTCTCACATTACATACTACTATACCATCCCAGCTCAGCACCCGAAGTCAAAATCTCACTGTTCACTGATGGTTCGGACAGTGCAGCAGGAGAAGTACTCCAACAATTAGTGGATGACATCTGGCAACCACTAGGGTTCATTTCCCTAAAAAATTTCAACCAACTTAGTCACTATCTAGTCACCTGCTCACTGTCTACCTGGCGATCAGATTATCTTGAAGGTAGACCTTTTACCATTTACACTGACCATAAACCTCTTACTATGCCATGAGTACAAGCTTGGACAAGCATTCACCACGAGAAGTGCATCATCTATACTTCATATCGGCATTTACCACCAACATAAAATACATAACGGGTGCTGCTAACACAGTTGCAGGTGTGTTGTCCAGGACGATGTTACAGAAACTGTCTACATCACCAAGCTCACTAAATCTAGAACATTTCTACAAAGAACAGGTAGTTGATGCTGAAATTCAAACCTTCTACAAAATTCACAATCAATAAAAATTTCACTTGTCCTAATACCAGGCTCATCTATCAATTTATTTTGTGACACCTCTTT
>JAAFCE010009111.1:2301341-2315378 GCA_013389805.1 Trigoniulus corallinus
GTCCTAATACCAGGCTCATCTATCAATTTATTTTGTGACACCTCTTTATCATGACCACGACCTCTGATTCCACAATGATTTAGACAGCAAGTTTTTGACAACTTCCACAATGTTTCGCATCCAGGTATAACTGCCACTCAATAAATGCTAACAGAACGCTTCGTCTGGTCTTCCATAAATAAAGGTGTATGATTGTGGTCAAGAACTTGAATTGCTTGCCAGAAGAGCAAAATACATTCACACTTATTCAGCACTTGCCAGCTGTACTCCTCCGACCACACGGTTTGAAAAGATACATATTGATATCATTGGTCCATTGCCACTGTTGTGAAGACTGATGTATAATACTGGTCACATCCTAAAATGATGTTGCAATATAGTGACCAGTAAATCTTAAAAGTGTATTCCTCGTCAAATATGTAAATTACAGTCCTAACTAAATAAATCTTCTTACATGGATAACTTTAACAATAACAGTTCTTTTAATATTAACTATAGATTATTTTATATCTTATACAATTGAATTAATACTTAAACAGATTGCATTAGTAATTAAACGGAACCTCCAATTCACACGTCTGAACTATTGTCTCTTCAAAACTGAATCTCTCTAAACGGAGGTTAACATTCCAAAAATTCAAACAAAAAGAATACAAGTAATGTATTCTAATTTTCAAAGTTGAAAATTTAAAACATAGGAACGTTGGTGACGTCATTCAGAGTATGCTCTCTGAACGTCACCAATGTTCAGAACTCCACACTACCCCCCTGCAAGAAAAAACTATGGAAGAGAAAAATGAACATGTGCAGCACGGTTGCAGGAACGGGTGAGGACACCAGAAGGTGTACTGATAGCTTCAGAAGTGGGAAGGTTGCGGGTGGAGGAATGATTAGAATCTGTACTTGTAGAAGTAGGGTTTGAAGAAGAAGAAAAGGGCATAGGTGCACTATCTGTAGATAATAGAGATTCATTAGTCTCTATAGATGACTGAGGCTCAGAAAAATAAGAGTCTGATAGGAAAGCTGGCTTGAGGCGATCTATCGCCACATTATCTGTATGACCATTTAATTCAATTGTAAAGTATTTGTCATGTTTGGCGAGTATCTTATAAGGTCCCTCATATGGTGTAGAGAGTGGATGTTTGGCATTCCAACACGAACAAAAACATGTGTAGCGGTACCAAAATCGGGATTCCGAAAAAGAGGTTGTGCTGAAGGAACACGTGGTGGGTGATGTAGCAGTGCACGCATATTATACTGCAAATTTTGGAGGAAATCACTCCTAGGCAAGGCATTATATTCTAACGCGAAGATGTCTCCAGGCAAGCGTAACGTCATGCCATACACCAATTCGGCAGGCACTGCCTGTAGATCTTCTTTCACTGCACAACGAAGAGCTAGAAGTATGAGAGGGAGGTTGTTGCTCCAATGTGCTGGATCTTCTGTAGCTTTCAAAGCGGCTTTGAGTTGATGGTGGAACCGCTCTATCATGCCGTTTATGCTGGATGGTGGGAGGTTGTCCGAATATGTTTGGCTCCCAGCATGTTGCACAGATGATTAAATAACAGAGAATCGAATTGTCGACCTCTATCTGTGGTAATCATTGACGGAATGCCAAAGTGGGAAACCAATTATGTAATAATGCCTGTGCCACAGTAGAAGCTGTGCAGTCTGCTATTGGTATGGCTTCAGGCCAACGAGTAAATCTGTCGATACAAGTCAGAACATACTGGTTGCCCTGAGATGGAGGCAACAGACCAACAATGTCGACATGAATTTTATCAAAACGTGAAGTTGGAGGTGTGCAACTAATTGGTGGTGAAAAGGTGTGACGATGTACCTTGCTCTTCTGGCAGGAAATACAGGATCTTGTCCATTGCCGTACATCCCTATTGATGGATGGCTAAACAAAACGTTCAGTGATTAGCTTTTGGGTGGCTGCTATACCAGGATGTGACACATCTTTTCAGACTATGGAAAATTTGTTGTCAGAAAGCTTCTGGAACTATTGGTCTGGGTCTAAACGTTGAAACGTCACAGTATACACTAACTTGTGATCCTGGCACTGGCACCAATTGAACATGTAGCGATTGAGAATTTTGCAACATTGTTTGGATTTCTGAGTCAGTTAACTGCTCTCGATAAAGTTTTTCAATATCAAGTTGGCCTGTTGACATTGAAAGATGGTGTAGTGTTGTTTAAATAGTGCATCTGCAACTGTGTTTGCAGAACCTGTGACAAACTGAATGTCTGAAATAAATGCAGAAATAAAGTCTAAGTGCCGAGCTTCGCATGGCAAATGCTTATCGAAGTTGGTGTGCATGGCGAATGTGAGAGGTTTATGATCCATAAAAATTGTAAAATATCGTCCTTCGAGAAAATATCTGAAATGCTTGACCGCTAGGTAGATGGCAAGCAACTCTCTTCCAAACACACTGTACTTCATTTCTGCTGGTTGGAATTTGCGTGAGAAGAAACCCAGCGGTTGCCAAGCATTATTGACGTACTGTTGAAGTACTGCACCAGCTGCTGCATCTGAAGCATTGGTGAAAAGAGCAATCTTAGTCTCAGGCTCTGTACTGGGATGCCTAAGCAACACTGTGTGGGACAAGGCATCTTTGGCCTTCAGAAATGCACTGGTAGACAAGTCATTCCAATGAAGAGGTGTATTTTTATTGGACTTTCCGGCTAGAATATAGTGTAGTGGCAATAGAATTGAGGCACAATGCGGAATGAATTGGTGGTAAAAGTTAATTAAACCAAGGAAATGGCGTAAGGACCTCTTGGACTCTGGCTTTGGGTAATTTTGTATAGCTTCAATTTAATGTGGTAAAGGTGCAATTCCTTCTGAAGTAACCAAATGTCCTAAGAATTCTAGGGATGGAACACCAAACTCACACCTAGACACATTAATGACCAGTCCGTACTGATGTAGACACTCGAATACCTTCCGTAAATGATGTTGGTGTTCGACGTCATCAGGACTGCCAATGAGTGTATCGTCTATATATGTAAAGACGAATGGTAAATCTGCCAGGACAGTGTCCATAAACCTTTGAAAGGTTGGTGCCGCATTCCGGAGTCCAAACGGCATTCTTGTATATTCGTAGAGACCGAAGGGTGTTGTCACAGCTGTTTTGGAGACATCTTCTGGAGCGACTGGTATTTGGTGGTATGCCTTGACTAGATCAATTTTAGAAAAGACATGCATGCCATGGAGCTGAGAGGTGAAGTCTTTAATATGAGGTATGGGATACCTATCAGGCACGGTACGTGCATTGAGTGCACGAAAATCTCCAACCACATGCCATTTATAATTTTTGCATATGAGATGTAAGGGGCTGGACCACGGACTTTTAAACTCCTCCTTGGCGACCTTGAGCTTAGCAGGGTCCAACCGACATGCTTTGGCATGCACTGGTGGTCCATCCGTAGTGACAATATGGTGCACTACTGAATGAGTAACGTTGGTGGAGCCTAACCGAGGAATTGTAATATCTACGAATTCCTGTAGGATATCCCTATACTTAAAATTTGTATCTGGTCTTATGTTTGACAATTTCTGGTATGTTTGTGGACAACGCACCGGTGTACCAGAGATTTCCAAGTCTGTGATATGGTCATGTAATTTGTGTCAACCAGCATCCACAACCACACTATAGTGAGCTAGAAAGTCAGCTCCTAAAATGGCATGAGCACAGTCAGCTATGATGAATGTCCAGGGGAAGGATCGTCTCAGCCCTAAATCTAAACTGATCTGATGAACTCCATATGTGTTTATAACGGTTTGATTTGCTGCATAAAGTTTTAAATTACTAGATGACAGACACTTAAGATCCAATTTTGCTCTGGGGAGTATGCTGAACTCCGCACCTGTGTCTATTAAGAAACTGCCACGACTATTGGCATCAAATATAAAGAAAAGGTGACTATTTTGATGGCCGTGCTCATCTTGCACCTTAATGGATGAATGGCCTAAACGTTTCCCTGGTTTCCTTTGCAGGGAGGTATACATTTACGTGCTTTATTACCATAACACTTATGATACCAGCAGAGATCAGTTGTGGCATCAGTATCAGACATTGTTCGAGGCCTAGGGTGTGATCTGGAACGTGAACGGCAAAACTTGTGATGGTCCATAGAAAGCGAGTGAACTTTGGAGCTCAAGAGCTCCACCTGCTTTGAAATGGCTGCCAATCTGTCATCAAGTTGCTGAAGAAACGTGCTGTTGGGTGGTGAAGGAACCGTAGCTGGATCCGCTGCCAAGGACACAGAACTAAGTTGATGTACAGAAGGATCTAGCACCTCCAGTATTTTATTGGCCATGTCAGCCAATCTATCTAGTGGTGTTCCAGTGTCTGCAGTAGCCAAGATAATGCGAATCTGTTTAGGAAGCCTTGATATGAATAACTCCTTCAGGAGTGGCACATTATCTGGAGTAGAGGCTGTACTTCCAGCCAGCTGTTGCATGTGTCGCAACAGCTGTGTCGGCTTACGATCACCTAATTGTAAATTGTTCAGTAATTGTTGCAGCTTTTGCTGCTGTGTAGGTGCACTTCTCTGTTTTACTGCAGTTTTCAAGGCTTCATACGCATCTAAAACTGGTGGACTTAGAATAAGGTCCCTCACATCTGCGATGATTTCTGGTGGCAAGGCATCTATAGCAAGGTCAAACTTCCTGGTATTGCTTCTCACTTGATACACACGGAAATGGTGTTCAATAACTGCAAACCAGGTTTCCGGATCATGTACCCAAAACGGAGGTAACTTAAAGGATTTCAGGCCATGTTGTATCGCATTTAAATTACCCTCATCTCCAGAAATATTATTATTGACCTGTATATTGTTTGAGTATCCTGGATCTGCAAACTGGCTGGGGCCTTCCATCATGGGGAATTAAAAGAAGTATAAAGTTTACCTTACCATAGGTCAGGTTAACTTAGCTTGTTATTTTGATTATTGAAGAGTAATGAGTCACCGTAACTTGTCAAAAAAGAATGTAATCTTTCACAAATAATCCAATTTTAGTTGTAAGGAACCACTGTGTTATTTGAGCTGTTTTATCCAGATGAAGATTTTTTTTATATATTAAAATAATTCACTGTATAAAATGGATTATATCACAAAAGGAAATTAAATCACTAGTATAATCACATAGTCTTCTGATTCCTAAAAAAAAAATCACGTCCGGGTCACCATATGTTGTGAAGACTGATGTATAATACTGGTCACATCCTAAAATGACGTTGCAATATAGTGACCAGTAAATCTTAAAAGTGTATTCCTCTTCAAATATGTAAATTACAGTCCTAACTAAATAAATCTTCTTACATGGATAACTT
This sequence comes from Trigoniulus corallinus, assembly GCA_013389805.1. Classification (NCBI taxonomy): domain Eukaryota; kingdom Metazoa; phylum Arthropoda; class Diplopoda; order Spirobolida; family Trigoniulidae; genus Trigoniulus; species Trigoniulus corallinus. The sequence goes on from JAAFCE010009111.1 coordinate 2,306,684, forward strand.
TAACAATAACAGTTCTTTTAATATTAACTATAGATTATTTTATATCTTATACAATTGAATTAATACTTAAACGGATTGAATTAGTAATTAAACGGAACCTCCAATTCACATGTCTGAACTATTGTCTCTTCAAAACTGAATCTCTCTAAACGGAGGTTAACATTCCAAAAATTCAAACAAAAAGAATACAAGTAATGTATTCTAATTTTCAAAGTTGAAAATTTAAAACATAGGAACGTTGGTGATGTCATTCAGAGTATGCTCTCTGAACGTCACCAATGTTCAGAACTCCACACCACCAATTCAAGGCAATCAATACATACTAACCAGTATAGACCGTTTCACACGTTGGCCTGAGGCCATACCTATCACAGACTGTATAGCTTCAACAGTTTCACGAACCTTACTGCAACATTGGTTTGCACGTTTTGGGATCCCATCAACTATCACTGCAGATTGAGGTCATCAGACCGACTTCCCTCCTGTTCAATAATCTGTGTGAGATTCTGGGAACCAAACACATCCGTACCACCTCATACCATCGAGTGTGTAACAGAACCATAGAAAGATTCCACCAACAACTCAAGATGGCTCTGAAGGCTACAGAGGATCCACTACACTGGAGTGCCAACTTACCTATTATACTCCTAGCCCTCTGATGTGCTATCAAGGAAGATTTGCAAACATCGTTGGCTGAACAAGTGTATGGTGTCACTCTACGTCTTCCTGGAGATATTTTCACTCCAGAATACAATGAGTTGACCAGGAGTGATCTTCCTCCAAAATTTGCAATATTCCATGCATGCGTTGTTACATAAGCCACCACACACCTCACCAGTGCAACCACTGTTTCACAATCCCAGTTTCGATGAAGCAACACACGTTTTTATTTGCACTTGCATTTCCAAACATCCCCTCACTCAACCCTACGACAGACCTTACAAAATTTTACATCATAGTAATAAATTCTATACAGTAGACATTAATGGGTGAGCAGACAACATTGCGATTGACTGACTCAAACCAGCATTTCTATCAGATTCAGATCCTACAAATCAATCACCTACTGATTCAGTAGAAATTTCCCCTTCTAGCACCACTACACCTATTTCAACCGACCAAACAAGTTCACCCTCCCCTCAACTGTCTACTTCACAAACTCCTCTGCCCTTAGGGATTATTACACAAGCTCATGCTTGTGTAATTGCTGCATCTCTCTTTTTTGTACAGCCAATTTAAAAGTTTAAAAACTAGAGCACAAAATATAGAGAGTTAACCAGATGCAAGAGAGAAAACAGACATGTTTCTTCTTCAGCAGTTCCCCCGTTTTTACAACAGTGTAACCAACAATTATTATATACATATGTTATTTATTCATTTATCAACCATTAAATAGTTCTGTTAATCTTTCATCGTCTCCCAGTTCTGTGAATTCCACATTTATTGTAAATATTCAAATTTTCATTAAAAAAAAGTAATCCAGTTAAAAGACATTAGAAATCTATGGTACTAATTAGAGTGTTGTAACCTAAACAGCGTCCAGAAAATATTAAGCCCTCTGATATCTACAATATTATTTCATTTTCTTTAATCAAGAAATCAACACCATTCATTAATTCACTCACAACCCACTACAGTATATTCGAGGCCTTGCACTAGTGGGGGCTCTTGGGTAATTTCCCCCTCTTCCTCCATAGCTTTTTGTCCAACCAGACCTTCAGAATGTGTGTGGGTAACACATTGTGTCCGACAGGGGAGCATCCTCAATGTTACGCTCTTTGCTGTTGTGGTGAACGGTTTTTCCTCCTCTATTCACCCCTTGCTACAGTCGTCCCTATTTGTTGATAACTTTCCCATCTGGTACTGGGCTGCCACAATGCATGGAATTAAGCATCAGGTGCAACTGGCACTCAATAGTGCCAATGAGTTTGCCAACTCACGTGGCTATAAGTTCTCCCCTGAGAAAACAACAGTCATGTACTTCTGTCATAAGCAAGGGCTTCTCCCTGAGCCTCAGCTTATCCTGAATTGCTGACTCCTTGCAGTTGTAGAGGCAGCCTGGTTTCTTGGTCTCCATTTTGACAGCCATCTGATGTGGGTCCCACACTTGAAAGAGCTGGAGGCTTTGCTCCCTGATTATTCTGTGGTGCCAGCAGGTAACTGGTTTTAAGGGAGATCAAATGTGATGCTTCAACTATACCAATCTGTGGCATGTATGGCCTGGCTGCTCCATTGAATCTCCAGGTACTGGACAGTGTACATCATTCTGGCATCTGGTTGTACATTGGGGCATTCTGAACAAGGCCAGTGCTCAGCCTTTATGCTGAGTATGGTGAACCGCCACTGACTGTGCAGTGGCAGTGCTTGACACCTGCATCTATTTTGCCACTGAAAGGTCAGGCACAGCTCCCTACACACCCAGTTGTTTTTAGTCTCACTTTGTGACAGCCATTCGACCGCCAGCCCGAGGTTCCCCTTCCACTTGGCAGACGGTAGATGGATAGTTGCACTGGCCTGGGTGTGACTGCCTGGAGTGCAGCCTGTACCGCCAGCCTCTGTGCCACCCTGGACAGTACCAGAGCTAAGTTGTAATTGTACACTCGCCACCTTCCCCAAAGCCAGTACTGATAGGTCAGTGTACCAACAATAGTTTGGAGGCCTCAGCTCATTATGGCCATACCAGGAATCCAGGAGGTTGGCAGCACCCAGGGCAAGGGGATATCAAAGCTGACATGCGGATAGCTTGTCTGAAAGGATATGGTGGTGTGCAGGGTGGGGGACCTTGATCACCCCTTGAACCTGAAAAATTGAAATTCTAAATGCGACAACAAATAAAAGCAAACAGAGCATGCTCTCCAACATAATGCAATTCACCAACGTTCCCTCCAGATGTCCACCTTGTCCCCCAAGAAATCCTTAAGATATTACAATTTAAAAAGTTAATAAATTCAAATGTCATAACTTACCCTTTTAAAATTTCAGGACTTATCACTTGGAAAGAAATAATTTAAGTTAAGAACTGTCATTTCATAGAGAAAAACATTAAGAATATAATTTAATAGCAATTTTATGACTCTAGAGAATCAAGAAAAATGTGGTCCATAAGGCTGATTTGATAGTGTCATCGTTCCATCTAGCTGAAGGCTGACAAACGTTGTGCCAGTCTTCAAATCAGAGGGTACTGCAGATCCTAAGTGCTTTAGGCCAGTTTCTTTAATGAGTGTAGTATGTAATACTTGTGGTATGCAATAGAATATTTGGAGGAAAATGGCATCCTTAGTGATAATCAGCATGGGTCTAGGAAAGGGGGCTTGTAACTCAACTGGCTTGTCTAATGGAATATATTCAAAAAACTCTAAATAACAGTAAGAAGGCCTTTGTCATGGTAGCCCATTACAAGCTGGTTTCAAAAATGTTAAAGTTAGGGATTCATCGGAGGGTTACTCAGTGGGGAAAGGCCTACCTCCATGGCAGAAAGCAGAGAGTACTTTTTATCATCAGAACAGACATCTGTTATATCAGGAATTAACCCAGGTAAGTGTATTGGGACGTTCACTCTATATACTTTATGTTAATGATACAGGGCTTGGTATAAAATCCATTCTTGAGTTGTTTGCAGAGAACACATGCATGGCAGGGATGGCAGAAGAAGGTTATCTTTCTGCACACAACTGCATCAAGACCTAAACAATATATATGACTGGAGGAGATGGTTGGAGTTGCCATTGAACCTGCACAAATGTAGCGTTCTCAGAATAAGCATGTCTGACAAGCAAGTTGATTTTTCTTTTAGCATAGGTGGTGATAGGGTTAAAAGGGTTTAGAGGGGATAGGGTTAGGGTTCAAAGGAGGCTTAGGGTCAAAAGGGTTAGGGCTAAAGGGTTAGTGTGCCCTCTGGTTTGTTAGTAGGGTTCTGGCGGACAGTGCAAAGGAAGTAAAAGAAATAGCCTACTTTTTGGTGCTACAGCCAATTGTAGCCCATTTTGGTTTCTGTTTAGTCCAATGGAGGGTAGCAAGAGTTATGCTAAGTTGGTTTTCTTATAGATTGAGTGTGTCAGACATCATCAGAGAATTAGAGTGGGACTCACTATGTCAGAGGCAGGTATCTGACAGCATTAAGTTGTTTATCAGACTTGAAAATAGGATATGAGGGTCCCCTAGCTGGCAGGTTATCCTTTACAGAATATAGGGGAGAAAATGATCATCAGTTCAAATTGAAGGAGATCAGGGCCCAAAAAGACTCATATTACTGGTCCATTGGCAATGGAATGCTCTTGATGAGGATAAGGTGGAGAACCTTCTGGAAGAAAGTGCCAATATGGCAGAATAGCTCCCTGAGCTCCCTGGGGATTTTGAAAAAGTCATTTGTTAGGAATAAGTTAACTTCTCCACTGCCAATTTTCCTATCATGCCTTAATTGGAGTGTATTCTACTAGAACATTTAGTAAACAAAAATGATAAGTGGCATGTAGTATGGGATTTTTGAGCACGAGACCAGATAGGTATGTACAATACCAGATAGGTTTTCCATACCACACGTGCAGGAGATTACCTCTCTGTTCCATGGCATGCACACATTCTCTAAAATTGATCTGGTCAAAGCATACCAGTCCAGTTGTACCAGAAGATATCCTCAAAATGGCTGTAAGTATGCCATTCAGTTTATTTCAATATTCCAGAATGCCTCTTGAATGCCAGAATGCAGCACAAACATTCCTGTGATTTATTTATTTAATTTTTGCTTACATTGATGATACACATTTCATTCTTGCCTTTGTGGTATGGGTTTACAGGTTATAGAATCTGATTGGATGATGATGTTCAAATTATGAGTACATATGACATTATTATGTGCAGAAATAAGGAATATTACCAGAAATAAGGAAATTATAACAAGGGTGTGGGGGAGTAGAGAACGATAATTTATTGCATCAATCCTATGTCAATCCTATGTAGGTCTCTACAAACATCCTAATGATGATCCGAAATGCCATTGATAACCCCAGGGTGCCCTTTCCTATGCAATATATTACATATGAGATAGTTAATATACTTTTAAGGGCATATAGTATGACAGAAAGGAGAGCCTTAAGGTAAATAACCAGAACCCCTTCCAAAATGATCAGAACAACACACAAAATGTATCATACAGAGTTGGCCAGTAGGGGTCGCATATCAATGGCAGGGTGCTTTAGGTGTGAATGAAATATTTGTGTTTTTCAGGAGAAAGAAAACTCACCCTCCGAAGAGCCACGAATGCTTTTTGAAATGCAAATCATCATAGAACCTTAAATTCAGCATAAGGTAAGAGGGCAAACGTAGGGCTGTACACAGTTGCCTGATGTGGGGGGGTCAAGCATCTTGGGCTGTTAGAGCTAGTGATGCCATTCGCTGCTCCCATCGGGCTTTACAAAGTGCATTGTCTCCTTCTGCAGACATGCACACACTGCAGCTGCAAACCACTGCATTGGGTTTAAATGCCATTTTCCATTTAAATTTAATTTTTACACAGTTAATTTAATATTGATAATTTAGTGCTGTTTTCTGTTTGTTTTTAACGTTTTTATTGTGGCTTGTGTTAGCATTTTGTATTTAAGGCATGCTGGTGTAAGGGATGAAAGGGACAGCCATGTGAGTATGAGTCCTACACTCACTTGGGAGTGGAGGGCTAGAACCTGAAGACCCGACCCTGACAAAGGTGGGATAAGGATATGATTATTTTGATACATATTGTATAAATTTTAAAGTAGCCAATTCCTTTATTTCAAAAACTATAAGATAGATGAAAAATGTTGAGAAAAAAGTTATAACTGATGGAGGGAGACATTCATTTCCTAAAATAGTTTGGAAATGCAAACTTACATTTTTTAATTCATAGATAGGGGTATTTTTAACTATCATATCAAATTGCTCTAAAAAGAAATGGGAAATTTGATACTGTAAAACACGTTTCATGGCTACAACGTTTTCATGGCCATAGTGTCTGTTTGGGCTGGTCCTGGCAGAGCCTATGGCTTTTTAATGGTAGGGGTTCACGGATATAGCGTTTGCTTTCACAGCTATAACGTTCACAAAGCCCTGGTGGGCAGCCAAGTTTTTCATATCCTATCATGGATATGAAAAACTTCCAAACCATATATGCACATGTTGTGATTAGGAATGTTCATATGTGCAAAATGTACAACATAAGCTGTGCATTACAAACATGAACAGACCACTCAATCTTGCTAATGTGTGGTTTTAATAGTAATGATACAAGCGACCCAGAATTCCGGTGGTAAAACAATTTACAATGAACTTGCGTAGAGGTCAGCAAAGATACCAGGGGGATATGTATGCCTCAACATTCAGAGAGGGAGTGGCAAATTACATTGGACACACCAGTTCTCATCTGATCACTGAAGTTAAGGAATGCAACCCCAGTTAGTACTCACATGGGTGACCACTTAGGAAACCTGGGACCACTGTTATCCAAAAATCGTCACATTAGTGTAGTATTTGTGCAGTCTCTGCATAGGAACTACACTATGGAACGGGCTCTAATGACCTAGTAGTTGAAGGGCCCTAAAACACCAGCAAACAAACAACATCCAGAGGTGGAAGTAGCCATCCATCATGAAGCAGTCATCAATTCTTGATTATTGTACACATAGGAAAAATCATTTACAGTATGTACCCCAACATGGCGTTTTACCACTACACGGCATTATGGATGGAAAAGCAAAAAAAGGCATATCATGGCTATAGGGTTTTCACAGATATAACGTTTGTTCCCTTTTGTCCCCAACAAAACGTTATAAACGTGTTTACTGTATATCATATTCATCATCATACACTTATCCCACCTGTAGCAGGGTCAGGTTTGTGGGTTCCAGTCCTCCACAACTGCCTATCTTCCACCAGATACCCATCCACCCCAAACACTACCATGTGTTATGTCTGCTTTGGTCTCCCCCTGCCTCAGATGCTTCCAACCACCTGCATTCCTGAAATGGACCTAAAGAGCTCCTCCTCCCCTCTTCTCATACATGTCCACAGGATTTCAACCTATTCATAGCATAGTTGGTCTAACCACCGCCCTGTAAAACTTCCCTCTCAACTTGAATGGGACCCTCCTATCACACAGGACCACAATTGAATGTCTCCACTTTAACCATCCCCCATTGAGTCTTTGGGTCACATCACAGTCTATCTCCCCATTGCTTTGGCATTGATCCTAAGTACTTTACCTATTGCAACTTTTTCCCCAGTTGGCTCCTAAGGACCACATCAAAACTACTTTCCTGTCCTTCCCAATTGAAAGCTAAACACTGTCTTTAGCCCTCCCTTTTCTACCGCTACTCAAATATCGTTTAGGCCTTTCTCTACTTCTTCTCTGGAAGTAGAGTAGTCCATAACCAGAATGAGAAGGTAAAATGCTTAACCATGGTGTAAACCCACCTTTACTGGGAAGCCCCCAGTATTTCCCCAAGGTGTCCTTACCCTGGCTATGGTGCCATCATACATATCCTGAACTATTTGAATAAAACCTTCTTCTAACCCGAATTAGTAATACCTCCTAAACTACCTGTCATAGAACACTGTCATTGGCATTCTTCATTGACTTGGAGAAGCTTATGACAGTGTGCTTATACCCGAAGTGTAGTGTAGTGGCTGGGCAGTCTGTAGTCTGTTCAGCATTAGAACTATGCAGTGGATGGGGCTCTAATGGACTTGCAGTTGAAAGGCCCTAAAACACCAACGAACCAAACCAGTTTATGTCTGATGCAAAATTTGCATTCATTGAACTAAAATTCAATTAGTGTTGTAGGAAAAGAATGGACCTCTGACTTTGCAATAGTGTCACCCCCTGAAAGAGTGTCACCCGGTGCAGTCCACACCCCCCCCCCTTGGTATGCCACTGAACTGGATAGTTGAGGTGTGAAGCAACTAGTTGTGTGTTGTAGGAATGGAAGGATTGTGCATTCTTTTACAACAGTTGTTACCCCAACTGTCAGACTGACAGACTTAGTCAAAACATTCAACTGGGATGTTGCTGCTATGCTGTTTGCTTTCAATGACTATAAAAAAACAACAAACTGTTACTCCAACCATAACAGAAACAGTACCATGTTTCAGCAATTCTAAAAAACTGTTATACATGTTTGAGAGGTAGCCAAGTTAGTGAGTTCTTTGGATGTGCTGCACCTACTGTAAATGAATACCTCAATGGACAACATAGGTAAAACTAAAAGTTCTTTGTTGAACACAATAATTAATACTAGTCCTTCAATGTAGTCAATAATTGGCTCATAATAGTAAATAAAGTGGATTTTTGCTCCAGTTGTTGAAGATTAATTTGCATTTTTGCAATTTCATCCCTGCATTCTCCCTCTTCCTTGAGCCATTTATCACATTGAAATTCCAAATCCAGGGTTTTCTTCTCCATTCCAAAACGTTTTTCAACCATCTGTTCTTCAGTTGAACGAACATGCTTCTTTCGATGTGCATTTGGACAGGGAGGAGTATTGGCTACATTAGTTTAAAAGTACATTGAAAGGCGTTGACTTAAATTAAAAAATAAAGTAAAATGGTTTATTGCCTGATAATTCTCTTAAGGCTGCCTCTCTGAATTCTTCTGCATCTCTTCTTTCTTGAAGCTTTTCATTTTTGTCCTTCCCCTTCTCAGAAACATTACAGACTTTAGAATTTGTAC
>JAAFCE010009111.1:2315388-2342409 GCA_013389805.1 Trigoniulus corallinus
TGAGGAATCAATTAACTTTTCTACCTCCTCAATCAATTCTTCCCTTTGTTTGTTCTTGTTCAGTTCCAGTTCTGTTATTAACAAAATAAAAGTAGTGATATATATATATATATTTAAACACAACCTTGAAAACCTAACAAGAGTTAATCTCTAGGAACAGCTTGCTTATGATACAGCTGAATGAGATATGCCATTCTCTGCTTCAATATTCTTTTTGTTACCTTCCAAGATCTAGTCTTGAATTGGATAACAGCTGTGTCCCATTCTGAGTCTCAAAATTCCCAAGGATTGTATTCTCAGAAGGAAAATATCCCTTTCAGCAGAAAAGTGGAATTGCTGCTTTCTTTGGACCTTAACAAATTAATTATCTCATAAGCAAAATAAAATATGATAAACATTAATTCACAATATAAAATTTGACTTACATTTTCACTCAATTCCTGTTCTGATTGACTTGTGTTTTGTGTTTTTCCCATGATTTGATACCTTACATTTATTTGGCAAATGTTTTTAAATGTAAACTAATTTAGTTAGTTTACAACACTATGAAGTATAGTCACATAAGTTCTTTGTCTTTACTTATAATGCCTATGAGTCATTTTTGCACCAACAATGACGTCATCACCAATCATAAGTGGGATAAGTGGCATGTGTTGGATATGCATGATAAGTTACCCTTTGAGTGAAAACTCTCTATTCTATGGTTTTGAATTAATAGATTCAAAACCATTCTAAATTTAATTTTCTATATTTTTATATTTTTAAATTGAGTATTTTATTATAAGTCAGCGACTTAACGATCTTGGATATATCTAACAATTTCTGTTTTGATTTTTGATATATTTATCACTGTTTTAACGTAGTTATAATTAAAAATGTTTATCCTGTTATCTGAATGGAGTTACTCCAGATTGATGCAAGCATAGACTAGAATCAAACTATGGTGGATATCTTAACATCCTCATCGACTACACAGGCAAAGAAACATGCCAGGAGAAGCACTGCCCTGGTGAAGTATCAGCAGTGTGAGAAGTGATTGCCATTATAGAGAATAACTTCAAATGATTACACAGGTCTGCAAAAGATACTTTTTAAAAATTGTTTTACTTTTGATAACTGATTTTTATATTATTAGGTGTGGTGATTCCAAAAATGCAATTGATTTTTTTTTCTATCACGTAAGGTTTGGAAAAAATAAGGGAAATGGCAGCATTTTGATATTTCGATTTTCATTTTATCCCTCCTCAAATACATACCTTACATTTATATTATAGGTCTAGTAATGATTGAATACATAATGATTTAATTTTCCTCTGGTGGAGTTGCTTGAGATCATCGCTTTTTAACCCTTATATCAAAACCGAGAACGTTCCACATATTGAATGAAATGGAATTCTGCCAAACTCATGTTTTGACATGCAGGTTATTCTGAAACTATCATATTTCTTGATGCATGGCAGCCCATAGATAATCTTTACCTATTGTTCTACTACAGCGTTTCCCAAACTTTTTTGGCTCGTGTACCACTTGGTAGTACATCATGCTAAATTGTACCACTTCACAAAAATGATTATATTTTGTGAAATGTTATTGTGAGTGGGCCATTTTCTAATTCTAATTGAATTCAATGCAAGCATGCCTGATAGGCCAAATTGGCAGTGGAGAGAATAACTCTCATTTCTAATTTGTAACCCATTGAACCCCCAAGGAACCTGAAGCATAACATCTATTTGGCCAAATATTGCATACCTGCTACAATGTCACCTTCTTACTCACATTATCCTCACTGAGAGAATTCCAATGTTGAATGACCCTTGGAAGAAAAGATCAGTAATACGAGTCTGTTCGTGCCCCAACGCCCTTCAGTTTGAAGGGATGATCCCTTCTCCCCTATAGTCTACCAGGGATAAGCTGCCCCCCAGGTATCCTCATATCCTAATTTCAGCAGTCTGTGAAAAAGCTTAATGCTGTCAAATATCTGCCTCTGATGTAGTGAGTCCCACCCTAATTCTGTGATCATGTCTGAGATACTAAACCTATGAGAGAAGTGATGCAGCACAATTCTTGCAGCCCTTTTTGTATTATTTCAATTACCCAAGATAATCCCCAGCTAAAGGGAAACCAAGGTGGACTACAGTACTCCACTATTGGCCATCATCATTGTACCATCCTGCTGCCTGTGGAAGGGTCAGGTCTGTTTGTTCTTATCCTTTACTCTCACTTATCCTCCACAAAGTCCCTCTCAACCCCACATGTCTCAATGTCCCTCAGCACTACCTGCTCCCAGGTCCGCTTTGGTCTTCTCCTACCCCTGGTGCCTCCAATCACCTGCATACCAATAATGGACCTAATAACCTTCCTCCTCCTCTCTCCTCATCGCATGCCCTTACCACCTCAACCACATCTCAACATCTTTTCCATGATGTTTTCCACACCCAAGCTACGTCTAACATAATCATTATGGGCCCTTTCAGCTTGTGATACACCAGTCATGTAGTGCAGCATTCACATGTCAGCCACTTGCATTTTGCTTTCATGGTTCTTCCTAACTACCCAACACTCTGAGCCTAACAACCGTTCTGTAAACTTTGCCTTTTAACTTTATTGGGACCCAGCGGTCACACAGGACTCCACTTGCCTGCCTCCACTTCAGCCATTTGGCATTAAACCTATAGGTAACGTCAGAATCTATCTCCCCTTGGCTCTGGAAAACTGATCCTAAATAGCAAAACCCTTGCAGCACTGGTATACCCTCATCGCCACAATGGATCTCTCCTCTTTCCCCTTGGCTGCTAAAATTGAAAGCTAAGTACTCTATCTTCATCATGTTTACTTTAAGTCCTCCTCTTTCCATAGCTGTCTTAACGTCCCACATCATTTGTGAATACAATGGCATCTTTAGGGGGTTCAGAGGGTGCAGGCTGCAATGGGTGACACCAATCACACCATGAGAAATGGGGTGATACCAAAGCAGAAGAAGGGGCCTTTTTTCTGGGAGAGGGGGGTGACATCATGGTGTATTGCACCAGGTGATGCCAACCTTAGCAACGTCACTGAGCAAATACCAGGCACTGAGGGGCCCATAGACCTATTCTTGTCAGCAGCTCATCCATTACTAGAGTGAATAGATATGGGCTAAATGCTGACCCCTGATGCACACCAACCCACACTGTGAAGCATGCAGTGTTCCCCCATGCTGTGCTATGGAACCTTCATACATATCCTGCAGTATCCTAACATGGCCTTTATCAACCGTTTTCTTCCTTAAAAGTCACCATTGCACCTGTCTGGGGACACTATTATATGCCTTCTCCAGGTCAAGTGCTCCACTATTGGCTATACCTGTGAAAAATAGTCTAGTTTTATTTCCATTATAAGTTTTTTAAGGTGACCATATTTTCGAGAACTCAAAATGGGACGCCACACAAAAAATACCCTCCCCATTTCTAAAAAACCTGTTGCTCATCAAAATATTTTCCCTTAAATATTAATATTGTTAAGGAAATCGCCAATAATGGACTATACATACCATAATTATTATAATAAATGGCGCGCTGCTTATTTTTTCAAAGGCATTTTTTGTCACCCCGTTTATTATTTTTTTCAATTTATAAATGGAACCTTTTTAGCTGGACAAGTTGATTTCATTTATTTTGATTTTTGCTGATGCCACTCTCGCATCTGAATTCATTGGCAAAATGTTGTTGAGAAAAATAATCAATGGTTCATTTAAAATTAAATCCTTACCCTAGATTCAGATAACTGTAGAGGTTTAGCCACAGGAAGATTACTATCATCCTCAACTGCAGAAATTGCCAACAATTTAAATGCTAAAGAATACTTTCTCTTTGAAACTTTTCTTTCAACAATATCTGCACTACAGCTTAGTTTAGCTTATTAGGAAGTTCAAGCTATCATGTGAAAATACTGTGAATCGCATTGCACCAGGGTCACCCACAGAACAGAGAGGAGGAAGAAAAACCCTGGGTTACACCAGTACCTCTGTTCAGGCATGAGCCTGATTCCTTATTGCAGTAGTGTTGTTGTCAAATAGATCAGACACCATGCAATATTAGAACTGACAAAGCATTAATTTACCTGCCAAAATTTATATTTTGGTTTTAAATGTGGTGTTGGAACAGTATGGTAGGCCAGCATCCCCACACAGACAACCAGCCAAACATTCCTGCAAGTTCCATATGCCTGGCTGGGGTGTTCACATTCATAGCATGTTCAATGGACCCATGGACCCAACCCTGCCACAGGCTGGATAAGGGTGTGATGATGATGATACCAGCAGCCCTATGTAGCATTAAAGGGTTAATCATTAAAAAAATTCAAGTTAACTTGCATGATCACCTCCTGACAGCGGTCGGTGTAGGTTCCTTACTGAGGTGACCGTAAAATAAACGCCTACCCATGTGTTTGCCATGCGTGGAGACCTGCGCCCCTGGGAAAAGTGGATCCTGGTGGTTGAGGAGGTGTATGCCCTGTGATGTCTCTCAGCCACCTCACACTTGTGTTTTGGCTGACAGACATCGAGGACTAGGGTTGTGACCCACAGTCTCCAAAACATCACTTTGGCCACAGCTTCCAGGGAAAACGGGAGGCCAAGGCAGTAGCCTGGTCTTGGTCAATCGGCCAGGGGCGCATAAGTGGTTATGCCTCCTTGGGTTACTGTAAGTGGACCGGCAGTCAACCCCGATGCCAATGGTCCAGTACTCGGGGATTATGCCACCCTGACGGTATACTGCCCGGGAACCATTGGTGACCCGAATGGGCGTTCCCTTGTTGGGCTCCGTGGTGGGTTAGGCCTGTGGGCAGCGAATTTCATAATTTAATCAAATTACAGCAACTGAAAAACAGAGGCTGGGGGCCTCATCAAATGACCCCAGTGAAGCTTCGCAATGGCCCCTTGTTGGTGGAGGCATCTGCCCCTCACCAGATTAAGGCCTTGCTTAAAATGCAGAAACTCGGTGATTTCCCCATTGTGGTCAAACCCCATCGCACCCTTAACACCAGTAGAGGTGTGTTGAGGTGCCCCAAACTATGTGGGGAGTCAGAGGGGAACATAGAGGAGGAAATCAAGGACCAGGGTGTGTTGCCTGTCCACTGCACCTTCGTTCGAAGGGATGGGGAATCCCACCCCTCTGACACCTTGGTGGTGACCTTTGGTAGGCCCAAGTTGCCAGAATACATCAGGGCTGGCTACCTCCGCTTGCCAGTATGGCCTTTCATTCCAAGTCCCCTTTGCTGCTTCAAGTGCCAAAGGTATGGTCATGGCCAGAATTCCTGTTTTGCCAGGGCCATGTGTGGCACTTGGGGGAGGGAGACCATTCCCCCGAGCTTTGTAAGACTGCACCTTATTGCACCAACTGTAAGGGAAACCACCCCGCCTCTTCTCGAGATTGCCCCACATGGTTACAGGAACGTGCCATCCAGGAATTGCGTGTCAAGAAGGGTATCAGTTTTCAAGATGCATGGCAGCTGCTAGCCTAGGCAGGGACGCCAAGTCGTGGCTTGTCCTATGCAGGTGCTGCAAAGGTGGCTGCTGTGTCATCTGTCTGCTCGCCAGATGGACATACTTCCACAACTCCCCCCACTCATCCGTTTTTTGCCCTCTCAGGCCCACAAGGTCCATGGGATACCAGTCTGTGCTAGCATTGGCTGCCAGACAGATCCCGATCCCATGCCAGAGGTTTCTTCTGGTTCCATCACTGCCACTGGCCCAGCCTCCTTGGAGGCCACAGATGCCTCCCATCAAACAGAGGCATCTGCTTTGAGCAGTCCCCTTCCTGGCTCAGCCCAGCTGGCCCCCTCCATAGCGGTGGTGATGGGTGAGAGAGGAGGGAAGAAACCAAGGACACCTCCTGCCCCTGCAGTTGGGCACGTGTCTTTGGTTCGCCCACCCAAGCTCTTTGGCCAACAGCAGAAGGCACTAAGTGGCAGCATGCCCGAACTGGGACATGATGGGGATTCCTCCTTTGAGATGGAGGAGGAAGAGCCAATTGTAGGCACCCCTCCCTTGTCTGCTGTAGGATGGAAAAAAGGGAGGAATAGAAATAATCCTCCAAAGCCCACCAAATGGTAAATCTCCTTCAATGGAACTGTTGAGGTTTTTCCCACAAGAGGGACGAGATCACAATGCTGATCTCATGGCACAACCCTATCTGCATCTCCCTCCAGGAGATCCTCTACCGTAGTGATACCCCACTTTCGTTATGAGGCTACAAGATGTATGCAGACACCCAGCAGCAGGGAAACCACCCTGTAAGAGGGGTGGGTATCCTTATCCAGAATGGATGCATGCACACCCCAGTAACTTTGCAGACTCCTCTCCAAGCCGTGGCAGTTTCACCGCAACTGAATGTGCCCTCTACCTGCCTCCTGGGATTGATATCCCATGGGCAGACCATGACCCCCTCACAGCCCAGCTTCCCAGACCCTTTCTGATTATGGGAGATTTTAATGCCCATAACCCACAATGGGGCTTGGACAGTCGCAGCACCCGAGGGCTCCTTGTGGAACAATGGGTGTCACACAATGGACTCATTGTTCTCAACACTGGTGCCCCCACACATTGGATGACTGCCACTGGTGGTCTTTCCTGTATCGACCTCTCCATCTGCTCTCCTGGGTTGGCGCCAGGTCTGCAATGGGAGGTTCTGTCTGACCCTGGGGGAAGTGACCACTTCCCCATCAGGAAGTGGTCAATGGAAATGGCAGTGGAAATGGGGCATCAGGGCAGCATTGGCATCTGTCCCCCGGAGCTCGTGTAACCCTCCATGAGCACAGGTGCCATGGTGGACAGAGGACTGTTGGAGTGCGATTCGGGCCTGCAGAGGCTCACTTCGCCTCTTCCAGTCTCATCCAACTGATGCCAAGCATGTCAACTACCTCAGAGCACGGGCATATGCATGACGGGGAATCAAGGAGGCCAAGAAGACCTCATGGAGTGAGTATGTCTCCTTGCTTACCCACCACATGCCATCCAAGAATGTCTGGGAAAAGCTGACAAAAATCCAGGAAAGGTACTTACAATCCTGCGCCTCTGGTCTCTTTGTGCAAGGGAGACATTTACTTCTGCCTTGTGAGGTAGCTGAGGAGCTGGCAAGGACATTTGCTGCCATCTCCAGTTCCCAGCACTACACTGCAGCTTTCATCAAACAGAAAGAAGCGAGAAAACGCCTTCCAATTAACTTCTCTGGTGGTGTTGCTGAGGGGTAAACGACCCATTTACCCCTTGGGAGCTGCGAGCAGCTCTAGCACGGGCTCGGGATACTGCCCCCAGCCCTGATAACATCTATTACCAATTGCTATGGCATCTACCTGAGAATGATCTTTCCTACCTCCTGGAGGTTTTTTATTATATTTGGCAGCAGCACAACATCCCTATAGGCTGGTGGGAGGCTATCATCAGTCCCCTCCCAAAACCAGGAAAGGAAAACCATCTGTGTAAAACCATGGAACGGATGGTGAACTGGCGCTTGGTGTGGTATCTGGAACGGCACAACTTTCCCTCCAATACCCAATGTGGCTTCCGTGCAGACAGGTCTCTGGTGGATCATTTGATCTCACTGCAGACAGCAGTACGTGAGGCCTTTCTCCACCGACAGCACTTGGTGGCTATCTTCTTTGATGTGGAGAAGGCATATGATACCACATAGCGCCATGGCATATTTGAGACCTTGCACCGGTGGGGGCTCAGGGGTAATTTGCCCCTCTTCCGCCATAGTTTTTTGTCCCACCGTACCCTCAGAATGCATGTGACGCTCTTTGCTGTTGCAGTGAACGGTTTTCCCTCCTCCATTCACCCCCCGGTACAACCGTCCCTATTTGTGGACAACTTTTCCATCTGGTTCCGGGGTGCCACAATGCATGGCATTGAGCGTCAGCTGCAACTGGCACTCAATAGTGCCAATGAGTTCGCCACCTCACGTGGCTATAAATTCTCCCCTGAGAAAACAGTCATGCACTTCTGTCGTAAGCGAGAGCTTCATCCTGAACCCCAGCTTACCCTGAATGGGCACCTCCTCCCAGTTGTAGAGGCAGCCCAGTTTCTTGTTCTCCGTTTTGACAGCCGTCTGACATGGGTCCCACACTTGAAGGAGCTCAGGGCTAAGTGCCTTCGCTCCCTTAATATTCTGCGGTGCCTGCATGGAACTGGTTTTGGGGCAGATCGAACGGTGATGCTGTGATTAAACCGATCACTCGTTCGATCATGACTTGACTCTGGCTGTAGTGTTTATGGCCTGGCCGCTCCATCTACTCTCCGGATGCTGGACAGTGTTCATCATGCTGGCATCCAGTTGTCCATTGGGGCTTTCCGCACAAGTCTCTGAGACGACCATTCAATCGCCGGCCAAGGGTTCCCACTCCATTTGGCATGCAGTGGATGGATGGTCTCACTGGGCTGGGTGTGACCCTGCCTAGGGTGCAGCCTGTACTACCGGCCTCTGTGCCACCCTGGACAGTACCTGAGCTGATTTTCAATTTGACACTCACTGCCTTCCCCAAAGCCAGTACCGATATGTCAGTTTACCAGCAAGAGTTTGGACGGATGGGTCGAAGGATGGCACCTCTGTGGGTTGGTCAGTCATTACAACTGGTCATCTCAGAATAATCCCAAGATGTTTATGAGTAACCACCCTTTCCACCAACTCACCACCAATGTGGTAATCAAAATCAACAGGGTTGCTTGATCTGGATATCCTAAGAAATCTACACTTATGGAGGTTCAAAGGCAATTCCCATCTAATGCACCAATCATAAATTTTATCTAGATCCTGCTGTAATTGTAGTAAGTAATTGTACTACTGCTGTATTTTAACTATCCATTGTTACATTACATCCCTTTCCCAGGTATGATTTCAAAGCCACATATAAACATCAGATGATAAATCATCACATACATTTTGAACTGGGTCTTTACCCACCTCAGTGGCATAGTGGTTAGCATGCTTGGTAACTGCATCAGTAGTTCTAGGTTCAATACTGGACAGATGTGCATTGGATTTTGGGTGGGGAGAGGCCCCCAGTATGCCTTCTTATGGATGAGAAGTACAACTGAGGTCCCATGTGGTGAATGATGTCATTTGCACATAAAAGTACCCTCTCTACTTTGCAACAAGAAGATGAGGTAAAATTTCTAGGTCTAGGACCTCACCCCTGGGCGTCAATGGAGTGTCCCAGCAAACAGGAGATTGCCAATACGAGGTGTGTCCCATGAATTAATGGACAGTGCAATGCTTAATTGGTAGATATTAACTGATCACTACAGGCCTTAGCTACATGTCCAGACTTGTTTGAAGAGAATTGGTTGAACCAGCATTGTGCTAGCTCTGTTTATGTTAAGTCATGTTTTGATACCTTGTTACACTTCATAATGGATCAGAATATTGAACAATGCTATGCCATCAAATTTTGTGTAAAACTCAAAAAATCTGCTGCTGAGACATTTGCAAATTTATCTGAAGCTTATGGAGATGCTACTCTATCAAGAAATATGGTTTTCAAGTGGCACAAGGCTTTCAAAGATGGACGAGAAAATGTTGAAGATGAACCACATTCTGGAAGGCCCATTTCATCAACAAATGACCAAAATGTGGAAATCGTGCAAGCTGCGATTCTCAAAGACCGCCGATTGAGTGTTAGAATGCTTGCAGAACAAACAGGCTTGGATAAAAATGCTGTTCATCAAATTCTGACCCATCTTTGCAAATGCGAAAAATTTGTGCAAAGCTGGTGCCCAAAAATTTGTCCATGGAGCAAAAACAAATCGTTTGGAAATTTGTCAGGATTTGCTGGAAAGACTGGAAATTTAGCCACACTTCTTGGATAAAGTTATAACAGGAGATGAGCCATGGGTATTTGAATATGAGCCTGAGACCAAATGACAAAGTGAGGAATGGCACACCCCAAATTCACCTCGTCCAAAGAAAGCATGCATGTTCAAGTCCAAGGTGAAAGCGATGATCATCATTTTTTTGACAGCCATGGGATTGTGCACAAAGAATTTTTGCCTCCAGGATGTACCATTAACCAAGCTTTTTACAAAAACGTCTTGGAACGACTTCAAAACAGATCTGGTGCTGGAATTACTGTGAGACTTTCCTGGGATCATACTTTGAAGGGGACAACTTGTAATTTTGTGTAAGACTGATATTCATTTAAATAAAACATCAGTACACTTACTTTTGGGACACACCTCGTAAATAAGCATAGGGGTTGCAGCTTTGGTTGACACCCAGGTGTGGAAAACAATGCCCATTCGATCACCCATGTTTCCATTCAGAGAGATGAAATGGGTGCTCAACCCTGCCATAGGCAGGAAAAGGGCTAGGAATTGCTTTGTTGAGCAGGGTCTTTACCTATATAAAGTTTTTCATTACAAAGACAACATTGAACCACCCTTTCTATACCCCTCCAAAACTACATTTCACTGACCTAAAGGTTTAAAACTAATGTGAGGCCATTTTTGATGCATTAGTATATATAGGTAGTGGTACAAATATTTAAAAAAGTATTGAAATATAATTTTCTTTAATAATAAAAACACAAACTACATTTCATTTTAGGAAAAGTTAAGAAAGCACAGCTTTCTATCTTTAATAGAAAAGAAACGACAGCCAACTCAAATTGAAAATAGGTCATTTTTGACCCATACATACTTTTAGTGTTAATTGTGTGGCTATTTTCCCAAGATGACACAAGCATAACACATTTCTAAGGTGAGCATGAAGTTTCTTTCTAAGTCTTTTACTACTTAAAAAGCTCTGAATTGTAACCTTCTTAGGGTAAACTTGTTGTGAGTGCTAACCTTGAATACTTCACCTTGTGGCCAATTTTTACAAGATATGGATTCTGATTTTATCACAGTATTTCAATTACATAATGCATTGTTATGTGCATAAAAACAATTTATTATAAGAAGTAGGGTAATAATTGTCAGTTAACTGTTTAAAAGTGGAATGTTATTACCTATGAAGTCACCAGTAATGATCCCTTAAGCCATAGATACACATAATGATGTACCCTTTTCCAATCTGTAAGATACAGACATAATTGTTAATATGTTTTTGATCATAGAAGGGATTGGGGAAAGGAGCATCTTGAGGTATATAATACCTAAACCTCCTATTATAATAAGAATGCCATATACCAGTTGTGGTGAACTTTTTTTTGAAGATGGGTCACAATAACTCACAAAAAATTTTATTTTATTTAATTTCATGGATAAAAAATTATTATCAATAATGAATAAATTAGCCTATTAAAGCAGCAAATAGAGAACATCACCATAATACCCTTAATCTGTCTGTGGCAAGGTTGGGTCTGTTGATTCTAGCTCAACAGATCAATTAGATATGATTCACATTGGGGGTCACTTAAAATTCACCACCACTGCCATACACCATATATTGTTCTTTTGAAGGTAAGCAGTGGGTATAGGTTATAATTTGTTAACAGAAAAAACAGTTTAAAAGTGGACAAAAATTGGATCTGTCAATTTTGAAATTTCCAAACGTAGTAATTCCTTTGTTATCAATGAAAATGACATTTAATATTCCTTTTGCAAACATAAATTCACCTTGGGATTGCAATTGTGGAAATTTTTTTTGACATTGGAATAATGGTCATCCTTGCCATCCTTCTGTTTTTAGGGTTAGAATTGAATAGGGTCAGAGGCAGTGTGGCTTTCCCATTTCCATTTGTTGCATCAACACTGAGTAATCTTCTTGGGTGAAGTTTGTGAAGTCTATGATGGTAATCTCTGTAATAGTACACTCGAACTCAGATATAAGAGACACCTTGGGAAATCCAAAATAATCTCTTATATCCGAGTTTCTCTTATTTCTCTTATATGCAGATGGGAATTCAAAATGGCTCTCTTATAACCGAGATTCTCTTTTATCCAAGTCTCTTATAAGTAAGTTGGACTGTATATTCAATAGAACAGTAATTTGGGATTAACTATGTGTCTACCATATAGGAAAGCATGGTGCTGGAATTGGCACTTATGGACTTCCAGGAGAATTTTCCTTTTGTGATCATATTTATTTTTATTTCAATTTAGAGTATTTATTTAAACGTATTTTTCCCTTTCAAATTCCCTTGCTTAGTGGGTGTTTAATACAGTTTCATCAGCAAATAGTTCTGTTATTCACTAATCGATTTCTGTTATCAGATCTTTACACTTTATAAACTAATCAATGTCAGTTATTGGATCATAAAAATTTATGAACAAATTAATTTCTGTCATTAAATCCTTACACTTTATAAACTAAGGAATTTCAGTTATTAAATCTTTACAATTTATAAACTAATCAATTTCCATTATCAAATCTTTACACTTTATAAAATAATCAATTTCAGTTACCGTATTATCTTGTGTATAATACGCACTTTTTTTCCCAAAAAACTGGATGCAAAGTCTGGGTGCATATTATACATAGGTGTAAAAATTTCAGCCATTATCACAGAACACTAAACATTAAAAGCAAAAAGAGACATGTTTGCTTATTAACCTCATTTAACTTCTATTAGATGCTATTAGATATTTAGCTACCTACACTTTATTTACCTTCATACCATAGATACAAGTGCTTGTATATTAATACAAGTGTAACCATAGATATAATAATACTAGCATACTACTATAAAAAATTAACAATTCCTGTAATAAAAATGAATATTCTAAGTCCAGTTATGTCCAACAATACCGATATTAAAAGCCTAAAAATCTTCACAATCATCATCTGAAATAATTGGGAACTGGCAAACTTAACCTGCATATTATACATGGGCATTAATATTTTTCTTTAACTAAGTCTTAAAACTTGGGGTGTGTATTATACATGAGATTATACGGTATTAAATCATTACAATTTATAAACTAATCAATTGCTTTTGTGAAAATGAAATTTTAAATTTATTTATATATATGTATATAAACATATAGCATTTTGGGTTTTCTTTTCTTATGATGATGCATACATTCCTGTAGTGCAGTGGTTCTCAAAGCATGTTCTGCAGAAAACGCTTTGAAATAATTTTTGGATGGGATTGTAATCACCAAACTCAAATGACATAGTTGTTCGTTTTCTAGTTATATAAAGTGGCAGTAAGTACCAAGGTAGTTTGGGAGGTATTGCAAAAAAGAGAGTAGAAGAAGGGTTTATTCGGATAGAAGAATAGGCCCCCTAGTGCTTGGCATTTGCCAACGATATAGGAAAACTTAGTGACTACAGAGAACAGATAGGGAAGGGACTAAACAATGTTACAGGATTGATAGAAAAGGGAGGGCTAATGATAAATATGAAGGAGACAGAGTGTTTAGCTTTCAATTGGGATGGACAGTAAAATAACGGTGATGTACGTTCAAGGGGCAAACTGGTGACAAAGGCGCAAGAAGTAAAGTACTTAACATGAACGTTCCAAAGCAATGGAGAGATAGACTCTGATGTAACCCACAGAATCAATGAGGGAGAGGGGTGTGGCTGAAGTGGAGACAGGCAAGTGAAGTCCTGTGTCATAGGATGATCCCAATCTAGTTGAAAGGGAAGTTCTACAGGACAGTTGGTCTGATACCATATGGAGCAGAGTGCTGAGCAGGGAAGAACAGCCACATAAATAGAATGTGAGTAGCTGAGAAAACGATTGCTCCTGTGCATGTGTGGTGTGTTCAGAGCTGATAATATTAGGAATGAGCAAATTAGAGGTAGCCTGGGGTGGTGGACATCACCGAGAAAATGAGGGGGAATAGGCTGAGGTGGCATGGACATGCCATGTGAAGAAGGGAAGAGGTGCTCGGCAGGTTAATTCCAGTAATGCAGGCGGTCGGTAGCACCAGGGGCAGGGAGAGACCAAAGCAGACATGGGAACAGGTAGTCCATAAGGATATGACAGTGTGTGGGGTGGGCAGGGAACTAGTGAGAGATAGACGGGAGTGTAGGGATTGAATCTGCAGACCCAACTCTGCCACAGGCGGGATAAGGGTATGATGATGCTGATGATGTAGTCATGTTGTAATAAGTGATGTAGTAAGTAAATTTTAGTTTACAGTGTGTTGAATTGCAAGTGTTGCATGAAAGTAAAATGTCACAATTAGTGTCCCCTGACTTCAAAAAGATTGAGAACCACTGCTGTAGTGTAAGGCACTTTCATTCAAACAGTGTTATTTTTAAAATTCTGGTGAGGCTTCTTAAATCCTGGTTACTAGTTGGACTTCTTCCAGTGATGCTTCCTACATTGCATTATCCCCTATGGAGGATCTCTTTTCTCCTTCACTTCTAGGTATCTCTCTTGGTATGATGTGATCAGCTCTCTTTTATGTCTTTGCCTTGGAGCAAAAAAGGAAGTTCCAGTTTTGAGATCAGATGTGGCAGCTGTCTTCCATCTGAGGTCATGACGTTTTAATTAAGATATTTTCTTTCTGAAATAAAAGCTCTCTTTCATAACATTAATTAATAAAATTTAGGTCAGAATTAGACTGAAGTATGTAGATGTTCAATTAAGGACCCCTTTTTGTTGAGGGCAACATTTAAGATGGAAATCTTCCACATGCATTGTAAATTAAGATCTTTTTTATAGTAATAATGTTTTTGAGGATGTTTATTGATGTCAAAAAATTAAATTGAAAATTTGCAGATGTCCTTTATCTGAAATAATGCTTCCTTTGATGGTTTTTATTTTTTTTTTAGTTTGGGCATTTTTGTGGCACTTTGGGCCCTTCTTTTTAGGGGCCATTTGTGCCAAGTAATTTGTGAGGGTCTTTTACAATGGTATCCATGTGAGGCAGTTGAAAAATCCCAGCATCCCAGGATCTCACCAGGCTTTGAGAGTTACCAGTGTCCTCTTCAGAACACAGCTTTTTAGATTTGCTTTTTGAGGGTGCACCAGGCAATTTCTTAGTGACCATCGCTGCAGCTGCATACAGATTTCTTTCCCATAGCCAGGCACTAAATCCTCCTCATCAGTAATATCATTTTCTCTTCCATCCCATGGAGGGTAGTTCTCTGGTTATCTTTTATGAAGGAATCAGGATCATCATTACTGGTCTGGCCAAGATCAGTGATGATTCTAATGTGAATTTATTTCTTCTCCTGATTCTTTTCTTTTCCTCCAAGTCTTTGTGGTATGCAAGTAAACCTGCTTTCCTTCATTAAAATTTTCATCTTTTAAGTTTTTATTTTTCAAAAGTCTAGCCTTGGTTTCACTTTCTGTGAGAGATTCCTTAGAAACTTTAAGGGATAATTGTATTCTTTTCATTAGTTCTTCTTGAAAGGTATCTGCATAGAGAGGATATCTAACATTTTGTAGGAGGTTTATAGGCAATAGAGCGCCTGTGCCATAAGCGAGAAGGGTTTTTTTATGTGTGGAAGCATGTTTGGCCCAACTATAGACTAATATTAGCATGGGTCATTACTCACCCCAATAATATTGTGATTTTTTTATGTAGTGGGAAAGTATCTTTATACCTGGGAGTTCACAGAGAGATTGGAAAGGCTGGAAGTGAAGATTGGACCTTTATCCATTAAAAGCTGTTCACACAGACCTGATGGTCCAGAACAGCAAAAGCATTGACGATTTTGGTGAAATAGTCTGTGAATACAAGGATATATTCATTATGTTTGATGGTTGCAGGTAAGGGTCCTAATACATCAAGTCCTACTCTTTGCAAAGGAACACTAACTTCAGTCAAACCTTGTATGGGTGCAAGATTTATAATACAATACTGATAATATAATACTTCTTCACAATGGGAGTAAGTAGTTCATTCTGTCCAGCTAAGAGTCGTTTGAAAATGTGAAAATGGTGTTGATTAAAATTAAAAATGAGGAGCACAACTGGCATGTATGTGGAGATTTCAAAATGATAGGCATGCTTCTTCATCAGCAAGCAGGCTATATAAAAATGCCATTCTTTTTGTAAGTGGGATGGTAGTGCAAAAGATAAGCACTGGGTGAAGAAATCATGGCCAAAAAGAAAGCATCTCTTGCCAGGGACAAAAAATATATTGAACAAACCATTGATTGAGCCCACAAAGGTATTAATTCCACCTTTGCATTTTAAACTCTGATGAAACAGTTGGTGAAAATATTGCTCAAAGATGGAACCTGCTTTCAGTATCTTGCAAAGCAGTTTCCAAAAATTACAACAGAAAAAATTAAAGCAGGAATTTTTGTGGGCCTCAAATTCACAAACCCACAATTTGAGCATTCTATAAATTAAACTGAAAAATATGCATGGATTAGATTTAAATCTGTTGTTCAAGGCTTATTGGGAAACAAGAAGGGCAAAAATACCAATACTTAGTGGAGACCATGCTGGAAAAGTAGAAAAAAATGTGGATGCAATACGAGTGTTAAACTGTACTTTCTACACTCCCATTTGAAATATTTCCCTAACTACCTTGGAGATTTTAGTAAAGCGAATGGTGAAATATTTCACCAAGATTTTAAAGAGATTGAACAGAGGTACCAGGGAAGGTGGAATTCCAACATAATAGCAGACTACTGCTGGAACCTCGAACGAGAGTGCAGGAAACTTCCAAAATGTTCAAGGAGATCAAAGAAAGGGAAGTTTGAAGTAGAATAAAAGTACTTCAAATCCATTCCTCTGCAATTCATTTTGTATAAGTCAAAGAAATCAGACTAAATATTGTTTTTTAACATTTCTCTTAAAACCATTATAATTTATGTATAATAATATTTCCAAGCAGTCAATCAAAATTCATGTAAGTTGAAGTAATTATTAGCGATTTGTGAGAAAATGTGCCTGAGAAAAACTAAAGCCATATTTGAAATCAGCAGCCAAAAACGATTCAGAATGAGTACTTCGATCCTCCCAGGTTTCTTGATTATTCAAAATTATTCCAGGTTGCTTATGGGTCATAACTCTCAACCCTCACTCCACCTATATAGTAATCAACATCAAGTAGCTTCCTAGATCTAGATATCATAAGAATCCTACACTTTTTTTAGATTTAATAGCAGTTCCCATTTTACACAGCGATTGTAAATCTTATCTAGATCCTGTTGTAGAGAGACCGTAGGTGGCACTTACCCCCTGTGTGTCTGCTTCCCTCAACTCGGTAAATTTTTGGCAATTTTGGCAACAATTTCAACGTTCTCAAGGGTTAAACCCACCCTTTTCAAGGCATGAACCCTTCCTTCATTGTTGTAGAAGGTATGGCCATGGGTGTTAGGGCCATTTTAGGGAGCAGGAAACTTGTTGCGAGGTTTGGCAATTTATGCCTAACCTCGCAACATTTTCCGATGATCCCAGTGTGGTACAGGGTGCATCGTCAGCATTGTTGGCGACTGTGCTATGTTTGGGACCAACCACCAACTCCCTACAGCAAATTTAAAGTTTTTAATCCATTATTTTAAGTTATTGTTCTGTTATTGTTATTAAGTTATTATTATTGTTTTGTTATTAAGTTAATTATTGTTTTGTTATTAAGTTAGTTATTGTTTTGTTATTAAGTTAGTTATTGTTTTGTTATTAAGTTAGTTATTGTTTTGTTATTAAGTTAGTTATTGTTTTGTTATTAAGTTAGTTATTGTTTTGTTATTAGGTTATTTGTATTCCTTTGTTGGTTTGCTGGGGTTATGCAGTCCTAGGACTGCATCTCTGCATTGTAGGGTGTGAGGGGTGGATTGTCATGTGAGTGAGATTATTGAGTGTCTCCTGTGGGGTAGGATGGGGACCCTTACAGGAAAAACAGGGGAATTAGTAAACACCCTGAAACAAGAAGGATTAGTGTGGCCTTTCTCCAGGAAACTCACTGGAAGGGGAACTGATCATGGAAACTTGGAGAGGGATACAAATTACTATATACAGGTAGTGAGGAGGGGCAAAATGGGGTGGGTATTGTATTGAGTAGGGAATTGCAGCAGGGGATCACAGCAGTCCATAGAATAAACAGCAGGATTATGTTAGTTACTGTAGTATGGCAGAGTATTGGGCTCCACCACATCAGTGCATATGCTCCCCAAGCAGGCTGTGATGAGGCTGTTGTGAGGCCTCATGATAAACTCATTTCTAAAATGTCCCACTCGGGGATACATTTTAAGGTTACTCAGTAGATGAGGTCCTATCTCCTGGATAGACAACAGAGGGTCCTGTTCAAGGGTAGTGCATCTGAATGGAAACCAGCCACATCACAGGTCCCTCAGAGGTGATTAACTCATAGCATTGGTCTTTTCACAAGACTGTTGCTGATGGGGTGCAATGCACCTCTAGCTGGAAGTGTGTCCCAGGCTGGGTATAAGGGGAGAAAGGATCATTCATATAAATTGAAGGAACTAAGTGTGCATACTACTGGTCTTTCTTGTGAAGGACCATTCATCAATGGAATACCCTTGGGGAAAATAGAGTGGAGGGCTTACTGAATGGGAAAGCCACCTTTGCAAATTTTGTAGTGGAACACAACTATAGAAGTTTTCTGGGTTCTTATGTAGCAATTAGAGTTAGTCTCTCCACTGCCATACTGGCCATAGTGGCTGCTTGCAGTGAACTAGAATTATATGTTATTTATGTAATAAACAGTGCACCATTTATATTGCAAAGGCTTTTTTGTTGCACCATTTATTGGAGGAGACTGTTTATTATTTTTTTTATAAATGGAAACCTTTTAGCCAGACAAGTTGATTTCATTACTTTTAATTTTTGGTAATGTCACTCTTGAATCTGAATTTATTGGTAAAATGAAATTGAGAAAAATGGTTCATTTAAAATTTAAATCCTTATCCTAGATTCAGATAATTGTAGATGTTTAGCCATAGGACAATTACCATCATTCTCAGCTGCAGAAACTCCCACAATTTAAAGGCTAAAGAATACTTTCTCTTAGAAACCTTTCTTTCAATAATATCTGCACTAAGGCTTAGTTTACATGATCAAACAGCTTGTGCAAGTACTTCTTGTAACTTGTGCAAGCATTTACATGAGTAGCAAAAATATGTGCAAGTAGTGTCTGAAAAGCTAAATGGAGAGCACTGTCCAGCAAGTTATTGCACTGATGTTTACACCATATAGTGGATAGTGTAATTGCTTGCTTGTAATGTTCAGAAACAGAAAAAATATCATTATAAACAATTTCCACAATTTTAATGTGGTGGTTAAAGCAAATGAATTTTTTGCTCTTTATGCACTGCATATGGCCGTTTAGACCTTACACAGCTGCTACACAGGCGAAAAACAGCCCCTTCTTATTTAAAAACAATTAACCACCCACCTGTGACTTATTAGGAAGTTCAACCTATCATGTGAATACTGAGAATTGCATTGTGCCAGGGTCAGCCACAGAACATAGGGAAGGAAGAAAAACCCTTGTTTACACCAGAACTTCTGTTAGGGCATGAGCCTGTTTCCTTATTGCATTATAGCTGTTGTACAATAGGTCAGACACCATGCAAAATTAAAACTGACAAAGCATTAATTTACCTACCAAATTTTATATATTTTGTTGTAAAATGTGGAACTGAGGGGTAGGAGGGCATCCTCCACAGACAACCAGCCAACATTCCTGTGGGTTGCAGATACCTGACTGGGGTGCTCCCAGTCATAGCATGTTCAACGGACCCACAGAGTTGCATGTTCAACGGACCCACAGACAGTTGCATGTTCAACGGACCCACAGACAGTTGCATGTTCAACGGACCCACAGACAGATCACTTCCAGACAGTTGTGAAATAAATGGTGCACCACTTATTAGAGGGCATTGTTTATTATGTTTTCCATCTGAAAGATGCACTGATTACTGGAGGGTGCCATTTATTACAGGGCACTGTTAATTAGAATAAATGTGGTAGGTGTTTAGTACTTATTTTAGTTTAGTTTAGTACTCATTAGTGCTCATACCCACCTGAACCTGCATTCTGGTACTTTAAATGATCAAATATTTGCCACCAACACTGTCGCCCTGAACCGAATACCTTTTGTTTGATTAATGTCTTGATCATGTACAGTAGAACTCCAATTATCCAAATCAATCGGTACCGGACCCCATTTGGATAATCAAAAATTCGGATAATTGGATTTTTTCCGAAAAAGGAGTCTAATTTAATTTATCATTGTTTGTATGTTGAAAATGGGAGAAAAAACTATTTTTAATTGAAAAGAGCTTTTAATAAATTAAATGAAAAGACAACACTTTTACATATTAAGCATACTTATAAGGGCTGTACATTAGTACAGTATGTACGTTTACCATACTGTAAGTGAAAGTCATTGCTTGCTGAACCTCTTGGTCAAAGTAAGCTGTTTGACTGTCAGCATCCATTTTTTCAGGCAGCCAAATCGTGCGTTATTTTTCAAATTGCAGTACGTTTCCTCTTAATTATTTTTCTGAAATTCTGAAAGCAATTCAGATACTCAGTGATTCGGATAGTCAGAGTTTCAAAAATTGGAGTTCTACTGTAGTTATTTGCCACTCACCCCACATACCACTGCTGCTGCACCAGCATCCAAACGCTCCCTCCCTGCTTGGTGAACATTAATGTTCTCCTATTCAACTCCCATGTCTCGTGATTTCACATAAATCAGCATCCCTCACCCACTGCAGCGCCCTCTGTGATGATCTCCATTAATCTATCCTAATTGCCTTGAAACCCTCCTGTTCCCCAGCTCCTTTTCCCAGGGGAAGTGTTACTGTACTCAGTGGTGGTCCCCACACCTATCTGCCTGTAGAACACAGGTTATCTACCTCCACACAGCCTGGAAGGTGAACAGGGACCCATGTGTCAGCACTGCCTGATCTTCTAAACAAATGCATACTTGTACCCACCCTTGTATACACCCTTGTACCCACAGGCTCCTCAGACCCTCCACATCTCACCCTGAAGCAGCTGTAATTCTACCTTAGGCAGCTCAAGGGACAATATCCCGTGGTTCAGATCAAATTCCTGCCTTTGCCCTGAGGGCCTGGATTTCCAAATCTCACTAGATGTACTACATCTCCTTAAAAACTGCATACTGACCAGGGTGTTCTCAACTGCCTTGAAGACTGCAAAGTAAACCTGAGAATTTTCACTTTATTTTTATACTTCCAGCCATAGGCAAAGTTTTTGAATGGTGGCTCTATGATCTGTGCAGAATTTTGCTCTTCCAGCCAATCCCCACACAGTTCAGCTCCTGTTGTAACTCCTCTGTTGCAACTACACTACTCTCCTTATTTTGTGTAATGCAGCCCTCCTTGGATTCAAAGCACCAATCTGTATTGGTCAAGACTGACATCATGAAGGCCTCATGTTGCAGGTTTGAAGCAGGGTTGTACCCAATTAGAATAAAAAAATACAGAATGTATTGCTTCATTTCCTGTTGTGGACATTTTCCCTACCCAAAATCAATAATTGGTTATTTAGGAATAAACAAACACACTTTAATCTTTATTTCCAACACTACAACTTATGGAAAGTATAGTTCTTCAATGCTAAGTTTTCTTATTAGCAACAACTATTCAACCATATAGATACTTCTCAGTGAACTCTAATTACAAAATTATAAAAACTTGTATACACAAATCACTATCCTTGGATCCAAGTAATTCTCAATTAGACAATATTAAGCTATATTATCATAATTATATAAGACAATATTATCATAATTAAGCTCAAGCTGTCGGAAAATAAAAAAAATCAAACATTTAATTTCAAATTGATTCACCAGGATCAGACACCTGTCTACATATCAAGAAAAGTCGTTTATTATTTGAGACTTTTATGAATTTATACATTAGTAGTTTACTGAATCATGGGGGATCCAGAGGCTGGTCAGGGGGTGGGGTGATTATGATTCTGAAGCTTCCTTTACAAGATGTACTCTACCTGTAGCTAGGCCTTTGGCCTGGCCACAGGGGGGGTGAGCACCCTGATCATCCCATGGATCTGCCACTGAACTGAATCAGAAGATTCTTTAGATTGGTTCCCTTTCTTTCACTAGGGGCAGCTATATAAGAAAAATCATAACAATATTAAATATTCGTTTTAATTATGCTTGGCTTTTTCTCAAGCTCATTTTATTGATATCAGTTGTTTTCTTTCTTCTTTTCCCCCCTTTCCTCCAAATAGGTAATTTCTTCTTAATCATTCGTAATGTGGGGATTTTCTTAGAAATTGGTAAAAAGAAACCATTCATTTTCCTACATTTCTTGTTATACGGTTGAATTAGTCGACTGGTTTCACTGCCATAATTGTCAACATGAATTTTATCATAACATGAAGTTGGAGGTGTACAACTAATTGGTGGTGAAACAGTGTGATGATGTACCTTACTCTTCTGACAGGAAATACAGGATCTTGTCCATTGCCATACATCCCAATTGATGGATGTCCAAAAAAATGCTCAGTAATGAGCTATTGAGTGGCTGCTATACTGGGATTCTAATTCTAATTCATTACACTGCAAGCAGCCTTATTTGGCCAATATGGCGGTGGAGAGACCGACTCTCATTATTACATATATTACTAAAAAGCTCCCAAAACCCTAGGCTTAAATTCCTGTGATCCCTCTACAACACTAGTAATGGTAGGGTGGCTTTTTATTAGGCCCTCCACCTTATCCTTTCCAAGGCTATTCCATTGTCGAATGGTCCTTGGTAAGAAAGACCAGTAATATGTGTCTGTCTGTGCCCTAATCAATGCGACACATCATGGGATGTGACACATCATGGAGACTAAGGAAAATTTGTTGATGAAAAGCTTTTAGAACTATTGGTCTGGGCCTAGACGTTGAAGCATCACAGCACACACTAACTTGTGATCCTGGCATGGGCACCAATTGAACATGTAGTGATTGAGAATTTTGTAACATTGTTTTAATTTCTGAGTCAGTTACCTGTTCTTGATAAAGTTTTTCAATGTCAAGATGGTCTGCTGACATTGAAAGATGGTGTAGTGTTGTTTGAGATAGTGCATCTGCAACTACATTTGAAGAACCTGTGACGTACTGAATGTCTGAAGTAAACGGCCGAGATTCACATGGCAAATGCTTATCGAAGTGCTTATCAAATGCGGTCAAGAAAGTGCTTGACCGCATGGTAGATAGCAAGCAACTCTCTGCTGAACACGCTGTACTTCATTTCTGCTGATTGGAATTTGCATGAGAAGAAACCTAGTGGTTGCCAAGCATTATTGATGTACTGCTGAAGAACTGTGCCAGCTGCTGCATCTGAAGCATCGGTGAACAAAGTGATCTTAATCTCAGGCTCTGTACTGGGATACCTAAGCAACACTGTATGTGATAAAGCATCTTTGGCCTTCAGGAATGCACTGTTGGACAAGTCATTCCAATGAAGTGGTGCATTTTTACTGGACTTTCCAGCTAGTATATTGTGTAGTGACAATAGAATCGAGGCTCAATGTGGAATGAATTGGTGGTAAAAATTAATTAAGCCAAGGAAATGGCACAATGACCTCCTGGACTCTGGCCTTGGGTAATTTTGTACAGCTTCAATTTTTGTGGTAATGTTGCAATTCCTTCTGAAGTAACCAAATGTCCTAGGAATTCCAGGTATGGAACATCAAACTTGCACTTTGACACATTAATGACTAGTCCATACTGATGCAGATGCTCGAACACCTTCCGTAAATGATGTTGGCCTTTGATGTCATCAGGACTGCCAACAAGTGTATCGTCTATATATGTAAAGACGAATGGTAAATCTGCCAGGACGGTGTCCATAAACCTTTGAAAGCTTTGTGCCACATTCCGGAGTCCAAATGGCATTCTTGAATACTCATAGAGACCGAAGGGTGTTGTCACAGCTGTCTTGGAGACATCTTCTGGAGCAACTGGTATTTGGTGGTATGCCTTAACTAGATCAATTTTAGAAAAGACATGCATGCCATGGAGCTGAGAAGGGAAGTCTTTAATATGAGGTATGGTATGTGCATTGAGTGCACGAAAATCCCCCACCACATGCCATTTGTCATTTTTACATATGAGATGTAAAAGGCTGGACCATTGATTCGCAGAAGTTTGAAGGAAGCCAAGTTTGTGGAGGATTTTAAACACCTCCTTGGCGACCTTCAGCTTAGCAGGGTCCAACCGACGTGCTTTGGCATGCACTAGTGGTCCATTCATAGTGACAATATGGTGCACTACCAAGACCGAGTGAGTAACATTGGTGGATCCTAGCCCAGGAGCCATAATATCTACGAATTCCTGTAGGATATCCCTATACTTAAAATTTGTATCTGGAAAATTTGTATACTTGACAATCTCTGATATGCTTTTGGACAATGCACCGGTGTACCAGAGATTTCCAAGTCTGTGATGCAGTCATGTAACTTGTACTGACCAACATCCACAACCAGACTATAATGAGCTAGAAAGTCAGCTCCTAAAATGGCATGAGCACAGTCTGCTAAGATGAATGTGCAGGGGAAAGATTGCCTCAGTCCTAAATGTAAGCTCATCTGATGAACACCATATGTATATATAATGGTTTGATTTGCTGCATAAAGTTTTAAATTACTAGATGACAGACACTTAGGATCCAATTTTGTTCTGGGAAGTATGCTGAACTCTGCACCCATGTCTATTAGGAAACTGCCATTACTATTTGCATCAAATATAAAGAAAAGGTAACTATTTTGATGGCCATGCTCATCCTGCACTTTAATGGACGAATGGCCTAAACGTTTCCCTGGTTTCCTTTGCAGGGAGGTATACATTTATGAGTTTATCACCATAACACTTGTGATACCAGCAGAGGTCAGTTGTGGCATCAGGATCTGACATTGTCCGAGGCCTAGGGTGTGACCTGGAATGTTAATTCCTAAACATTTGAAGATCCATAAAAAGTGAGTGAACTTTGGAACTCAACACCTCAACCTGCTTTAGCATGGCCACCAACCTGTCATCAAGTTGCTGGAAAACATGCTGTTGGATGAAGGAACCATAGCTGGATCCACTGCCATGGAGACTGAATTAAGCTGATATACTGAAGGATCCAGTACCTCCAGTATCTTATCAGCCATGTCAGCCAATCTTTCTGGTGGTGTTCCGGTGCCTGCGGTAGCTAAGATGATGCAAATCTGTTTTGGAAGCCTCCATATGAATAACTCCTTCAGGAGTGGCACATTATCTGAAGCTAAGGCTGTACTTCCAGCCAACTGTTGCATGTGTCGCAAAAGCTGTGTTGGCTTATGATCACCTGTGCTTTGTTCAGCAATTGTTGCAGCTTTTGCTGCTGTGTAGGTGCACTTCTCTGCTTTATCGCAGATTTCAAGGCTTCATATGCATCTAAAATTGGAGGACTTAGAATAAGGTCCTCACATCTGCAATGATTTCTAGTGGCAAGGCATCTATAGCAAGGTCAAATTTCCTGGTATCACTTCTCACTTGATAAACACGAAAATGGTGAACCCAAAAAAGGAGGTAACTTAAAAGATTTCAGTCCATGTTGTATGCCATTTAGATTTTGCTCATCTCACGAATTATTATTAAGGATCTGTAGAGTATTTGAGGATCCTGGATCTGCAAACAGGCTGGGGCAATAATCCTTCCATCATGGCACTAAAAAAAAAGTATAAAATTTACCTTAACATAGGTCACATCAACTTAGCTTGCTATTTTTAACTAGTGATTAGTAAGGAATCACTGAAACTTGTGGATAAAAAACACAAAAGGAAAAAATGTAATCTTTCACAATAATCCTATTGTAGTTGTAAGAAATCACCGTGTTAGTGGAATTGCATTTATCGAGATGTAGATTTTTTTAATATTAAAAATAAATCACTGTATATGATGGATCAAATCACCAAAGGAAGGTAAACCACTAGGATAACCATGTAGCCTTCTGATTCCTAATATCACGTCCTTCTGATTCCTGAATGTCACGTCCGAGTCACCAAATGTGAAGACTAAAATATATTGCTGATCACTGTGCAGTATATAATAACGTTTGATTTTCAAAGTTAAAATTCAAAACATATAGGAACGTTGATGATGTAGAGTGCATACTCTGAATGACGTCACCAACCTTTAAAACTTCACAGTTCCTCAAATTTTTCCAGAAAACAAAGAATTTCTAGGGATCACCCTCCTGCTCCTGACCTTCTAGACCTGTGGTGGCAAACCTCTTACCCATAGAGGAATTTTAAGCGACCAGAACAAGAATCACATCTAATTTATCTACTTCTCACTGACTTATTATATAAAATTAATGTTTTGTTTTCAATATTATTTTATGTTTTTTTTTCTGGTTAGTTTTGGGATCACTAGGTGGCGCTAGTCCCTTGTGCTTCTGCTTTCCTCTTGGCTGTCGAATTTTTTGGCATATTTGGGAAATTACAAAATCTTCAGGGTGAAAACCGCCTTCTTCAAGGCAGTCTCAACCCCAACGTTCCTGATTTATGGTAGGGCTGTGGGTGTTGTATTGTTTAAACGGGTGGGGAACTTTTTTGTGAGGTTTGGCGGTTAAGCCTAACCTCGTGGGATTTTCTCTCGCTCTCGTTGTGCTGCTTCACAGCGTGCGTCATCTGCATTGCCGGCGAGCACGCTGCGTTTGCAGCCCCACAACAACCCCTGCAGCAAAAATTTTTCTTTAATTAACATTTAAGTGTTTAATTTCTATTAGTTATTTTAGAATTAGAATTATTATTATTATTATTATCATCATCATCATTATTATTATCGGTTGTGTTGCCTAGAAGGCATGCAGTCCTAGATCTGCAGCCCTCTAGCATAGTCTGAGGGGATCCATTAAGTGATTTTGAGACCTCCACTCACTTGGCAATGTTAAGATCTTTGATGAGTGTCTCCTGTGGGGTTGGACGGCACCCCCCACAGGTAGCCCTGCTACTATTACTGCAGGTTCTGGACGTCTGACTGGGGTGACCCCAGTCAGTACTGTCCCACCAAATAGGGGGGCCATGCTAAGACTAGGGACATGGAATATTGGGACCCTCACAGGGAAAACTGTGGAATTAGTGGAAACCCTAAAGCATAGGAAGATCAGCATTGCATTCCTCCAGGAGACTAGGTGGAAGGGTAATAGGTCAAGTGTT
>JAAFCE010009111.1:2342509-2352878 GCA_013389805.1 Trigoniulus corallinus
GTGGAAACCCTAAAGCATAGGAAGATCAGCATTGCATTCCTCCAGGAGACTAGGTGGAAGGGTAATAGGTCAAGGGCCCTGGGGGAGGGATACAAGCTGATCTACACAGGTAGTGATGAGGGTCAAAATGGGGTGGGTATTATATTAAGGAGGGATTTGCAGCAGGGGATAACTTCAGTTAGGAGAGTTAGCAGCAGGTTAATGTTAGTTACTGTAGTTTGGAAAGGTATAGGGCTCCACCTCATAAGTGCATAGCCCCACCAGCAGGCCTGGGTGACACAATTAAAGAAGCTTTTTGGAAGGAATTTGATGAGGTGGTTCAGTCAGTTGACAGCACAATTAGGCAGGGCAGGGGAAACTTTAATGCACATGTTGGGAATGATTGTCAGGGATATGAGGAGGTACATGGGGGATGTGGATATGGTATTATCAACATTGAGGGGCAGAAGGTCCTTGACACAGCAAAAGCACATGGCCTTGCATTTACCAATACATGGTTTAAAAAGCAGGGAAAGCACCTAATCACTTTCCAGTCACCACAGGGGAGGTCCCAAATAGACTTTTTCATGGTTAGAAAGCAGCACAGGGCTGAGATCCAAAACTGCTGGGCACTACCCATTGAGGACTTTCAGAAGGAAAGTGGCCATAAGCTGCTTATGATAGAATTACTAATGAAGGGGAGAGTTAGGAGACATACCTGGAAAGGAGAATCAGTTATTAGGTGGTGGGCATTGCCCACCAAGGCAGAGGAATTCCAGCAGGAGGTTCTCAGCAAGGTAGCCTGGGACTGGGATGGGTCAGCCAATGTCATGTGGGACAGGGTTGCTAGGAAGATGAGGAGTTGTGGAGAGGCACTATTAGGTAAGGCTACAGTAGGAGGAACTTATCAGGGTAGGCAGACTTGGTGGTGGAATGAGGAGGTGGAAGCTGCCATAAAACTTAAGAAGGTAGCTCTCAATAGGTGGAGGGAAATAGGGGATCAGGCCTCAAAGACAGACTATGTTCAGGCAATGAACCATGCCAGGAGGGCCATTGCCTTGGCCAAGTACCAGAAGTATGAGGCCTTATATGAAAAGTTGGGGACAAGGGAAGGAGAGAATGCAGTTTTTAGACTGGCCAAGACCAGGGATAGAACTAGTAAAGATGTTACCAGGGCTATAAATGTCAAGGATACTAATGGTAGGGTCCTGTTGCAACCAGCAGAGGTAATCAAAAGGTGGGAGGAATACTACCATGGTCTCTTAAATACCACCACCCATGCAGAAACCACAGAAAGATACCCAATCACTACACAGGCAGTGAACAGGGTGAGGGCAGAGGAAATAGTCACAGCCCTTCAAAGAATGAAAGGTCAGAAAGCAGTTGGCCCAGATTGGATCCCCATTGATGTTTGGCACACCTTGGGGGCTGCAGGAATCACATGGCTAGGGAAGCTTTTCAATAAGTTAGCAAATGTTGACAGGATGCCATCTGAATGGCATGAGAGTCGGATAGTTCCACTGTTCAAGGGCAAAGGTGATGCCCAGGACTGTGGAAACTATAGAGGCATTAAGCTAATGAGCCATTCTATGAAGCTGTGGGAGCGAGTCATAGAATGTCGCCTCAGAGACCAGACTAGGGTCCGAGGAAACCAATTTCGGTTTATGCCTGGTAGGTCCACCGTAGAACCAATCTTTATTCTATGACAGATGATAGAGAAGCATAGAGCAGCATGGAAGGACCTCCATGCAGTATTCATTGACCTGGAGAAGGCATATGATAGTGTCCCTAGACAGGTGCTATGGAGTGTTTTAAAGAAGAAAGGAGTTGATGAAGACCATATTAGGATAGTGCAGGATATGTATGAGGGCTCCATTGCTAGGGTGAGGACAGCATGGGGAAACACTGCTTGCTTCAACGTCCAGGTTGGTGTGCATCAAGGGTCAGCACTTAGCCCATATCTATTCACTCTAGTAATGGATGAGCTGCTGACAGGAGTAGGAGAATGGGCCCCTCAGTGTCTGGTATTCGCTGATGACGTGGGGAAGCTTGAGGGGTCCAAGGAGGATGCACAAAAGGGCCTACAGGACATTAAGACAGCAATGGAGAGAGGCTGTCTTAAAGTAAACATGAAGAAGACAGAGTACCTAGCTTTCAATTTTAGTGGCCAGGGGCAAGGAGGTGAGATCCGCTGTGGCAGTGAGGGTATACCAGCAGTGCAAGATTTTCGTTATTTAGGATCAGTTTTCCAGAGCAATGGGGAGATAGATTCAGACATGACCCATAGGATTAATGCCGGATGGCTGAAGTGGAGGCAGGCAAGTGGTGTCCTATGTGACCGCCGGGTCCCCATAAAGTTAAAAGGTAAAGTTTACAAAACAGTTGTTAGGCCTGCTTTGCTATATGGCTCAGAGTGCTGGGCAGTTAGGAAGAACCATGAAAGGAGAATGCAGATGACCGAGATGCGAATGCTGCATTAAATGACAGGGGTGTCCGAAGCTGACAGAGTCCTTAATGATTACGTTAGAGGTAGCTTGGGGGTGGGGGACATTGTGGAAAAGAAGAGGGAGAGGCGGTTGAGGTGGTATGGGCATGCGATGAGGAGAGGGGAGGAGGAGCTCATTAGGTCCATTATGGGTATGCATGTGATTGGGGGCTCCAGGGGTAGGGGAAGACCAAAACGGACGTGGGAGCACGTGGTGCAGAGGGACATGCTGACATGTGGGGTGGTGAGGGACCTGGTGGGGGATAGGCGGGAGTGGAGGTTAAGAACCCACAGACCCGAGCCTGCCACTGGCAGGAGGAGGGTTTGATGATGATGATGATGATGATGATTTCTGGTTAGTTTTGGCAGTAGGTGCAGCAGATGGGGACCTGGTGGGAGAAAGGTGGGAGTGGAGGGCCAGAGCCGACAAACCAGGCCTTGCCACAGGCAGGATAAGGGCATGGTGATGATATTCTCTATTTGCTACTTTAATAAAGATTTTTCATTATACTAATAACCTATTGTTATTCATAAAATTAAATAGTGGTTTTTGTTTGTCTTTTCTTGTGTTATTGTTACCGGTCTTACAACAACGGTACACCATTATTATTTTTAACTTCCATTGTATGTCCCTTGCGGAATATTAGGGGAGAAAGTGACATAAATTGAAGGAGATTAGAACACAGACTCATACAACTAGCCATTTTTACCTAGGACCATTTATCAATGTAATAGCCTTGGGGAGGATAAAGTGGAGGGCTTCCTCAAAGGAAAGTGCCCCATTGCTAGTATTGTGGGGGGAGAATCATAGCTTAGGGTTTTAGGAGTTTTATGGTATTGTTGCAGACATGTGGAGGCAGATGAAATTAGAGAAATACATCAGAATAAATAATTCCCTTAAATCCTGACGTTATTTTAAATTTCCACTAGATTTGATATATCCAGCTGTACCAAACAGTCAGTTGTTCATTTTGTGGAATAAATGTTAATTAAGTGTAAAGGCCGCCACACACGATCAGTTTGGTGTGTCAATTCGGTGTGCACATACCGAACTGACACACCAAACTGACGTGTGTGTGCAGAAAAAGTTTTGCTCACACCAAAAATTTTAACTGACGGTGTGAAGAAATTTTAAGGCCGCCACACACGATCAGTTTGGTGTGTCAATTCGGTGAGCACACACCGAACTGACACACTGACACACCAAACTGACGTGTGTGTGCAAAAAAAGTTTTTGCTCACACCAAAAATTTTAACTGACGGTGTGAAGAAATTTTATCACATCGGTGTGTCAATTCGGATTGACGTCAATCCGAATTGAGCATGTGTGGGGTTGCTCACATCAATTGTTCACTTTTTTTGTTCTGCGCATGCCCAAACATGGATAAACGTCACTATTAAAAAATTGCACCATGGTAACGGTAGAATTACTGGTTAATGCGGACAATCAAATGACTTTACCTGACGTCTAACGAAAAGGAACATAAGTACGTCACACACCAAACTGATCATGTGTGAGCAATTCATTACTTCACACCAAATTGAACACATCGATGTGTACACACCGAACTGACACACCAAACTGATCGTGTGTGGCGGGCTTAAGAATTAATGTAGTAGATAGACAATAATGCTGTAAAACATTTAACGATAATAAATTGAAGTGGATAACGATATTGCCAAATGGAGCACGACATAACTGCAACCTTTCAAGACATAGCCAAAATTCTCTCTGTTGAATTAAAAAAAAAAAATGATTACTCAAAACATGAACACAGTGCATGCACAAAAATACTTTTCTAGAAGATTTTAAATTCAAAATATAAAATTTTAAATTAACAAGGAATGTTGCGCGTTACACCTCACCAGTTGTTCCATTGTCTTGGCAACGAGAGAGTACGTGCCATGCAGGGAAGATGTTTCATCGGTTGCAGTGAAAACAACCGATGGGTTAATGGTTAATGGAGATTATTAAAAATGCAGAAGTTGCAAGGAATTGCAACACTACACCCCTGGAAGAAGTGAAACCAAAAGAATGAAATGAATTTGTTGGAGCATTTGCTATTGAAAATGGACATGGTTGACATGAGCAAAGGCTGAGTGAGGGTACTTGGATTGCACGACTGATGGTTGGTGAGGTTTACTGTATTTTGTGGAACAGTTGGTTGTGAGGGTAACGTTTCTTCCATTATTGAAGGAGTTGTTTCTGTCAGATCAGAAGGAGGTAGCATAGCGACGTCAAAGTTGGATAAGAATCCTGGTTTAAGACAGTCAATTACAACATTGTCAATACGTCCATTAATGTCCATGGTGAAATATTTGTCACCCGTTTTTGAAATTGGCCCATTGTATGGTGGAGTGAGTGGGTGTTTAGAGGGTCTGAGTTTGAGTTTTGAGAGTCTGAATCTAAATCAGGGTTGCAGAAGAACTGTCGTGCTGCTGGTACACATGGTGGCTTGTGTATCAAAGCACACATGTGATACATCAGATTTTGAAGGAAACCACCCCCTGGTGAAAGCATTGTATTCCAGAGTGAAGATGTCTCCAGGTAGGCATAATGTGGTCCCATACACTAGTTCTGCAGG
Organism: Trigoniulus corallinus; assembly: GCA_013389805.1. Classification (NCBI taxonomy): domain Eukaryota; kingdom Metazoa; phylum Arthropoda; class Diplopoda; order Spirobolida; family Trigoniulidae; genus Trigoniulus; species Trigoniulus corallinus. The sequence goes on from JAAFCE010009111.1 coordinate 2,347,559, forward strand.
TGATGCCTTCAGGTCTTCCTTTATGGTACAACATAGTGCAAGAAGGGTGATAGGCAGATGAACACTCCAGTGTAGTGGGTCTTCTGTGGCCTTGAAAGCTGCCTTGAGTTGAAGGTGAAATCGTTCTAGCATGCCATTCAACGTGGGATGATAGGAGGTAGTATGAATGTGCTTGGTGCTGAACATTTAGAGAATTGAATTGTCTCCTACTTTGTGTGTCATTGTACTTTGCTCTTCTGGCATTGTACACATGTTTTGGCCCATTCATGGATGTCCTTGTTTTGTTAGGCCTTTGACCCCCAAATATTTGTTAGGCCCCTAGACCCCCCAAATATTGAGAAGCCCTAAAACCCCCAAATAATAAAAATTGCAACCTTACCTGTGAATATTGCATGTCACATTCCAGTCCACCATATACCTGCAAAAAGAAAAACAATTAAAAATTAAGAAGAAAATGAATAATGGAAGAATTTAAATTCAAGTACACAATGCACTTATTCTTTACTAAACAAAAGGTTCTCCAATAAAATACCCCAAATACACTGGAGACCTAACACATAACAATGTAGGCAAATAGGGTTCCCAGATTTCAACAATAGGAAAACATAACACATGCACAACCCTGGGTTGGGTTACCTAGGTATTTTTAAATTTTGTATTGTGTTAGTAAATTATAAATAGATCTAACAACATGTGGAAGGGACAGAACTCCAAACAACAAGCTGGCAGACACATGGATTAATGGATTATCGCATTCAACAAGTAACTAAACTACAACAAGTAAATTCAACAAAAAGAACAGGAAAGAACACAACTTCTGAAGGACTTAATACTACAACCAACTAACAGACTTAAGGACTTACTACTACAAACTTACCAAGCAACGATCAGCTGTTTATACTGTGGATATACTCAGCAAAACGTGTGACCTCATGTGTGTGTGTGAAAAACACTAAAACTTGCAATGTTCACCAAATTAACAACTGGACTAAATACCCTAGGAGATGAGGACAATAATATTTTTCCATCAACGCCTATAAGGATACCTACTAAAACAGAAAAACGAAGAAGAAGACAGTTAAAACTACTTACCAGCAAAACAGCATAAAGCAGCCATTTCATATCCCAGGGATACCGACCAACGCTGCCAGACACCATAGTGAAGCACCGAGGTAGGAAAAAACTTTTTCCTTATTATTTAGTAGAAGTCCCTATCAAAAGAAACGTTAAGGAGAAGTTATCCAACCTTCACAAGGATGAAGAAGCGGAGAAGAAAAATGAAAAAGAGAAACTTGCCGAATTTATAATAAAAACTCCAATTATTAATTTTTTTTTCTTTCTAGCACTTCTACAGGAAATATTAATCTAATTCTTTGTTTATTTGAGTTTCGAACGTATATTGACTTTAGTCACATTTAATGATTTTAACATATATGCATTTTTAGGGCTCAGAAGATCTTAACAGAATTTATTATTGTATTCACATAGAAACCTTAGCTAAGGTGGGGGGAGAAAAGCAACATTACATTCTTGTTTTGATTGATTTTTTCTTCTTTATTTTGTTTATTTGCCTGAATTAATAAACTAAATTGAATGTTTGATGTTACATTGTATGAAGTGAAGGAATCATTGTGATAATTAGAACCCTATCTACAGGAAGGAAAGGGAGGGGAAGACACATATAGGGGCAACACGAATTCTAAGAAGAAGCTAACCCAATCATTTCTATACCGTGTACATCCACAAAGGAACCTGAGGATCGCTGGGCAGGGGCACTTATTCACCAGAACCCCTCAAGGCCCAACAGTTTATTGAAGGCCAAACAAAATGTTCAGTAATTAATTTTTGTTTTGCAGTAATACCTGGATGTGAGACGTTTTGAAGGTTATTAAAAACTTGCCATCTGAAGGTCAATAGTAGTAGTGGGCCTGCTCATGATAATGTCATGCCACAGTAAAGGCTAACATGCGAGCCTGGTATGGGCATGAGAGAGAGATCCAATGACTGAGGGTCATTCAACAAGGTTTGTGTATTCGTATCAGTAAGCTGTGCATTATGAAATTGCTCTAAATCAAGTGAACTGGACAAGGTACCAGCAACGATGTTGTACTGCACTGCAAAGTACTGCAAAGCACTGTAATGTACTGCAAATCTGTGATGAAGGCAGATATGAAGACTAAGTGGCAAACTTCTCATGGTGAGTGTTTATCTAATCTAGTGTTCATGGCATAGGAGAGAGGTTTGTGATCCATATACAGTATACCATTAAATGTCTTCCTTCCAGTAGATAATGGAAATGTTTAATCACGAGGTAGATAGCAAGTAGCTCACACTGTATCTAGTTTCGGAGGGTTGTAATTTTTGAAGAAGAATCCTAATGGTTGCCAACCATTGTCTATGAATTGTTGAACCATGGCTCCTACAGTGTTGTCAGAGGCATCTGTGAAGAGCACAATTTTGACTTCAGGTGCTGAACTACAATGGTATAATCAAACAGAATGAGAAAGAACTGTTCTCGCCTTCTCAAAAGCTTGTTCTGTAGTTTCATCCCAACTGATTGGAGTGGTTTTACTGGACTTTCCACTCAACAAGGTGTGTAATGGCTGAAGAATGTTGGCACTGTGAGGGATAAATCGATGATAAAAGTTTATCATGCCAAGAAATTCGCAAAGTGAGCATTTAGACTCTGGTGTTGGAAAGTTCAGAATGCCAAACAGTGTTGTTACTGTCGTTTTGGAGACATCCTCAATTGCAACAGGAATGTGGTGATAAGCTTTGACCAAATCAATTTTGCTGAATACTCACATACCCTGCAATTGTGCAGTGAAATCTTTGATGTGTGGGATGAGGTAACGATCCAGCACTATTTGGGCATTGAGTGCCCTGAAATCACCGACCACGTGTCATTTGTCAATCTTACAGAGTAGGTGTAGTGGGCTGGACCATGGACTGGAAGATGGTCATAGGTAGCCACGTTCGTGAGGTGACAAAACTCCTCCTTTGCTACCTTAAGCTTCACAGGGTCCAAACGTCTGGCCTTCGCGTGACCTGGAGGTCCTTATGTTGTGACAATATGGTGGACCACCAAATGTGTCACTTCAGCTGAACCTACATGAGGGATATTAATGCCACCGAATTCCTTCAACAGATCTTTGTGGAAGGATGAAAATCTTGGCAGATACTGGACAATTTCTGAGTTGTCGGTGCTCCGTAACTTGAGACCTGTTACTTCCAGTTCTGTGATTTGATCTCGTAACAAGTGATGACCGACATCAACAACTATGGCATAAAAAGCCAAAAAATCTGCCCTGAAAATATGGTGTGTGCAGTCCATGATGATAAAAGACCATCTTAGACCAAGTTCTAAATGTATCCAACAATATCTGTATGTCTTAATGACAGATTGGTTTGCTGCATGCAGTTTTAAGTCAATATGTGACAACAATTTCAGGTTAAGATTATTCTTTGCCAATACACTAAACTCCATGCCTGTGTCTACCAAAAACTTGAATTTGTTTGCTGTGACGAATAAAAAGAAAAGGTGGGTGGTTGTTAGGCCCCGTTCTGCCTCCACCTTTAGGGAAGAAAGGCCTACACCGTTCCCGAGCAGTGTTGCAGGAAGGTGTGCATTTCAATGCCTTTTCCCCATATGTGCAATGGTACCAGCAGACAGTATTGCTTGTTGTTGCAGATTGAGACCTTGACCTGGATCTTGATCTTGAGTATTTGGTACATCATTTGTCTTCTCTTAATGTACGGACTCTGGAATCAAGCAATGTGACTTACTTCTGGAGGTCAGCTAGACTATCATCCAGTGTTGGTAATCAGAAAGGGTTTGGGAAGTAACCAGAACTGTAGGTAGTGTAGCAGTGGATGCTTTTAATATCTTGTCAGCCATTTTTGCCAACTTTTCTAATGACATGGCAGAATCGGCAGTGGCTAGAACAAGCCGAATTTGTCATGGTAAACGAGCCACGAATAGTTCACATAATAATTACTGACTATCTGGGGTGGAAACCATTTTTCCAGGCAGCTGTTGTGGCACATGCAACAACATTGGTTTCCTGTCCCTGAGCTGCAAGCTGTGTAGGAGTTGTTGCAGCCATTGTTGTGGAGTGGGGGAATTTGGCTGAGTCACTGCCAACTTGAGGGCTTAATGGGATGCTGTATCTGGGGGCTGTAAGATGGGATCTCTCACCTCAGCTATGACTTTCAGTGGCAACACGTCCACAGTGAAGTCGAATTTTTTAGTGTCACTCTGGATTTGGTTGACCTAAAAATGATGGTTAATGATGATGAATCATGTTTCCAGGTCATGAGCCCAGTAAAGGGGCAGCTTAAAATATTTCAACCCCTGATGTAAGACGTTGCACTCAGCACCATCTTCAGTAATGCTGCCGGAACTAAAGTCTAGGGACTGGCTAGGACCCTCCATATTTTTAAAACATTTAATCAAATCGGCCACCTTACTATCATACAGCTCTTAATTACCACAGATAAAAACTTGATGTGAATACACAGAAGGAGGTAGAAATATTTGTGATCAAGTGTAGTTGTGCTGCACTGATGATCGTGCATAGAGATTACAGTGTGGCAATGGAATTTCTTGCACTATGTTAAACACTAAAAAATATGTTTAGATGAAATGATGTATTCCATATTAACATGAATTGACACTAAAAGGTATGCACTATATGTGTGTAGCTGATGATGCTCAGAGGAATGATGTTAAGGAACTGGGGGAAATCACGTCCAGGTCACCAAATTGTTGCAGTCCTGCGGAGACAGATAAAATTTTAGAAATAAATATAAATAAATAAATAAATTTGACCTTTCAAGGCAGCCAAAATTATCCCTTTTGAAAATTTTTAAAAAAAGATTACTCAAAACATGAATGCAGTGCATGCACGAAAGTACTTTTCTAGAAGAACATCGTTACATCTAGGTGGCAAGTGCAATCAGTTGTGTGCTATCTCGTGCTCAACGATTTTGGCTGCTTTCAGGATTAATTCTGCTTTTCAAAAAAAAAACCGCCTTTATCAAGGCAATAAACCAGGGTTTCTGGAATAATGTAGGACTGTCAGTGTGTAGGGTGCGTTTGTGGTTTAGGGAAGTTGTTGTGGCATTTTGGCTGCTAAGCCTAACCTCATAGCACTTCCAACTGATACCATCTGCTACAGCAGAGCAAGATGTCTGCTTAGTCGGTCGCCATGCAGTGCTTGCAGGGGGCATCAACAACTGTCACCAAAAGTTTTTCCCTTTTTTACTTATCATTGTTATTGTTATCACTATTATTATTGTTGTTATTGTTATCACTATT
>JAAFCE010009111.1:2352888-2440820 GCA_013389805.1 Trigoniulus corallinus
TATCACTATTATTATTGTTGTTATTGTTATCACTATTATTATTGTTGCTATTGTTATCACTATTATTATTGTTGCTATTGTTATCACTATTATTATTGTTGCTATTGTTAACACTATTATTATTGTTGCTATTGTTATCACTATTATTATTGTTGCTATTGTTATCACTATTATTATTGTTGTCATTGTTGGTGTTATTGGTGTGGTTGGTCACATGCATGAAAAGGAGAACCAGTCATTCGGTGGTGGCGATTGCCAGCTAGTTCAGAGGAATTCAGGCAAGAGATTTCTCATCGGGTAGACTAGGGTTGGGAAGGGTCTGCTGATGTCGTGTGGGACAGGGTTGCCAGGACAATCAGGAGATGTGGGAAGACAATGTTTCATATGGCAAGAGTAGGAGGCAACCCTTAGGGTAGACAGTCATGGTGGTGGAATGAGGAGGTGGAAGCAGCCATCAAACTAAAAAAGGTGGCATTCCATAGGTGGCAGAACATGAGAGACCAGGAATTCTTAATTCATCATTCTTAATTCTTCATTATCATCTGCACGATCTGGTATTCTGATCGTTCAAATCTGAAACCAGAGAAAGAATTTGGACAGGAGGTAGTGTGAATGTGTTTGGTGCCTAACAAATCACACAGATGATTAAATAGTAGAGAATCAAATTGGCATCCTCTATCCATGGTGATTGTCAAAGGTACACCATGGTGGGAAAACCAGTGAAATAGTAATGCTTGTGCAACTGTTGAAGCTGCACAGTCTGGTATCAATATGGCTTCAGGCCAATGTGTGAATCTATCGATGTATGTTAAGATGTATAAGTTTCCTTGTGATGGAGGTAGCGGGCCCACGATATCCACATGAATTTTGTCGAATCTCAAAGTTGGAGGGGTGCAAGTAACAGGTGAGGTATATATGTGGCGATGAATTTTACTCTTTTGACAAGGGAACACACGATTTTGACCAAATATGAATGTCTTTTTTGAAGGAAGGCAAAATATAACGTTCAGCAATGAGCTTCTGAGTTGTGTTTGCACCAGGGTGGGTTTTGTCATGAAAATTATGAAAGATCTGTTGCTGGAAGGTTGAAGGGACAATTGGCCTGGGTCTGGCAAAAGAGGTGTCACACTATAAACTGATGTGTGAACCTTGAACTGATGTCTGTGTCTTTTAGTTGTTCTTGATAGAATTCTTCCAAACTGAGTTGACTTGTGAATGTGAAAAGATTATGTGTTGTAGTCTGAGATAATGTGTCTGCCACAGTATTTGTAGACCCTGTGATATACTGGATATCTGTAATGAAAGCAGCAATAAAATCCAGATGCCAAGCCTCTCATGGAGAATGTTTATCTAAACTCATTTGCATGGCAAAATTGAGTGGTTTATGATCAGTAAAAATGGTGACATTATGACCTTCAAGGAAGTATCGAAAATGCTTGACAGCTAGATATATGGCAAGTAACTCTCTGCCAAAAACACTATATCTTGTCTCTGCAGGTTGAAACTTCTGAGAAAAGAAGCGCAACGGTTGCCAAGTATCGTCAACAAATTGTTGAAGTACAGCTCTGGCAGCTACATCTGAAGCATCAGTGAATAATGCTATCTTGGTTTCAGGCAGTGTATTCGAATGTTTCAGTAATATGGTATGTGACAAGGCATCTTTAGCTCTCTGAAATGCATTATTGGTTTGATCGTTCCAGTTAAGCAGTGTACAGTGGTACCCCGCTTAACGAACGTAATCCATTCCAGAGATACTTTCATTATGAGGGGTGTTCATTGTGCAGAACACAATTTCCCATAGATCTCTATGTTATAATGTGCAATTCATTCCGGGTTACCATGAAAAATTGTGAAAATTGTTAAGAAGTTAAAAAGAAAGTGCAGTGCTGATTGTATATGAACGAAAACACTCTAGGACCCATTTTTGGGGGGTTCATACTTCACAAAAACTAGGAATTCCCCTGCAATAAGAAGGCAGTCAATTACTTGCAGTGTGCCACTGAACAGTGCTCGTCAGCAAATGCCATGCATTGAGGGGTCCATTCTCCAACTCCCGTCAGTAGCTCATCCATAACCAGAATAAAAAGGTATGGATTTGAGTGCTGAACCTTGGTGCACCCCAAACTTCGCTGGTTAGCCCCCAGTATTTTCCCCAAGGTGTCCTTACCCTGGCTGTGGAATGGAACCATCATATGAGTACATATCCTAAACTGTTTCGAATAAACCCCTTTTCTACCCCCTTTTGCATAATGCCTGTTGTGGAACACTGGTAAGCCTTCTCCAAGTCGATAATGATGGTATGGAGATCCTTCTTAGCAGCTCTATACTTTTCTATCATCTGCCTCAGAATGAAGATTCGTTCCATTGTGGACATGCCTAGCATGAACCCAAACGGATTTCCACGGACACTAGTTCTATCCTGGAGGCGACATTCTATTACATTACATTGGTATACCTCATTGGATTAAAACCTCTATAGTTACTACAATCTTGGACATCCTATACCAGTGGTGGCGAACCGTTTTTGAAGACAGGTCACAATAACACAAAAGAAAACTAAGAATTTGTCCACGGGTCAGATGCAAGCACTATTCAATTTTATGAATAAAAATAAGTTATTATTAATAGTGAATAAAGTTTATTAAAGGAGGGAATAGAGAACATCATCCAACTTTTATTACACCTTTAACATCATCTCATTAACACTTGGGCCACTTAAAATTGCACAGTTGGTCACAGGTTTGCCACCAATGTCCTATGCAGTTCCTAGTTTACTTTGTATATTGAACAAGCGTTCGTTATGTGAAACAAGTTCATTATGCGATACTCACGCGCTTTTTTGACGGTGTTCATTATAGGGAGCATTCGTTATACGAGGCATTCGTTAAGCGGGGTACCACTGTATTCTTACTTGATCTTCCCATTAGCATAGCATGTAACAGTTGTAGAATTGCTGCACATTGTGTAATAAATTGGTGATAGAAATTAATCAAGCCAAGGAAACGCTGTAGTGACCTCTTCAACTCTGTTCTAGGAATGTTTTGTATAGTGTCAATTTTGTGTTGTAAGGGAGTAATTCCCTTGGATGAAACTGAATGACCCAATAATTCCAGAGATGGGACCCCCGAACACATGATGAGTCCATACTGACATAAGCGGTCAAACACTGTCCACAAATGGCATTGGTGGATCGAGTCATCTGGACTGTCGATGAGTGTGTCGTCAATGTAGGTGAATACGTAAGGCAAATTGGCTAACACCATATCCATAAATCTTTGAAAGGTTTGTGCAGCGTTTGGAAGGCCAAAAGGCATCCTTGTATATTATAAAAGACTGAAAGGTGTGGTTACTGCAATTTTAGAGATATCCTCGGGAGTTATGGGTATCTGATGATATGCCTTGACTAGACCAATTTTGGAGTAGACCCACATACTATGGAGCTGAGAAGTGAAGTCCGTTATATGTGGGATAGAATATCTATCAGGGATAGTGTGGACATTGAGTACCCAGAAATCCCCTACCACTCACCATTTCTCGTTCTTACTCACAAGATGTAATGGGCTAGACCACGGGCTGGAAGAGGGTCTAAGGTAGCCAAGTTCATGGAGGTGTTTAAATTCCTCCTTGGCAACCTTAAGTTTTGCAGGCTCCAAACAATGTGGTTTGGCATGGACTGGTGGCCCATCAGTGGCGATATGAGTGAGTAACATTGGCGGAAGACATCCAAGGAATCGTAATGTCTACGTATTCCTGAAGAATATCCTTATATTGGCTGTTTGTATTTGGACATATGCTAGACAATCTCTGATATGCGTTTGAACTATGCAGTAGTATACCAGAGATTTCCAAGTCTGTGATGTGGCCATGCAATTTACATCGACCAACGTCTACAACTAAACTATAATGAGATAAGAAATCAGCACCGATAATGGCATGTGCACTGTTGGTGATGATGAACGTCCACGGAAAGGAGCCTCTCAAACAGAGATCTAGAGTAACATGACATACACCATAAGTGTTGATGGCTGCCTGGTTTGCGGCATACAATTTTAAATCACTAAATGTCAGTAATTTGGGGGTCAAGATTTGCTTTAGGCAAAACGCTGAACTCTGCACCTATGTCAATTAAGAATTTTTTGTGGTTGTTAAGATCAACAATAAAGAAAAAAGGGTGACTATTTGGTTGGCCGTTTTCCCCATCACCTTTAAGGATGACTGGCCTTGTCATTTCCCTGCTCCATGCTACAGAGAGAACTACATTTATAAGCATTATTACCAAAAGTTTTGTGATACCAGCACAAATTAGTGCTGGAATCAGAATTCTGTGATGGTCTGGATCTAAGATATGACATAGATCGTGAACATACAAATATTTGTTTATTATTTGTGAGTGTATGTATCTTGGAGTTCAAAGGTTCTATCTGTCTTTTCATGTCTGACAATTGATTGTTGAGAATTACAATAAAGGTGTTATCTTGCTGAAGGGTTGGGACTGTCGCTGTTAGAGTGCCTAACCAGTTGAGTTGGTGTATTGACGGATCCATTACTTCTAGAATTTTATCCACTATATCCACTAATCGCTCTAATGCGGTTCAGAATCTGTTGTCGCCAATATGACCCTAATTTGTTTGGGGAGCCTGGAGACAAACAACTCTTTAAGTAACAGCATGTTGTCTGGTGAAGAAACTGCATTCCCGGCCAACTGTTGCATGTGTCACAACGGTTGGGTGGCCTTCTGGTCTCCGAGCTGCAAATTGTTTAGTAATTGTTGTAGTTTTTGTTGCTGTGTTGGTGAGCTTCAGTGCTTGACAGCAGCTTTCAAGATTTCATAGGAGTCCATGGTCAGGGGGAACAGGATCAGGTCCCTTACATCGCAGATGATTTCAGGCAGCAGAGCATCCATGGCCAAATCGAATTTTCTGGCATCGCTTCTGATTTGGAAAATGCAGAATCTGTGTTCAATAGCCACGAACTAGGTTTTGGTGTCAGTACCGAAAAGGGTGGCAGCTGGAAATATTTAGCTCCCAAGTGTTGTACAACACTCAACAGTCCCTCATCATCTATATGATTCATAAAATCAGGGTCTGATATGTGACTTGGTCCTTCCATATTAATAAATAAAGTTACCTACCATATCGGTTTAGGTATGTATTCGTGTTGAATATGTAATTGTGTTGTCTTACTTGTAGGCCAGAATTAAAAATTATGTATATCCAAAATAAAGTCGAATGTGAAAATCTTGAAGGATAAGGATGTTATCTCAGAAGAGGTTGGCTAGGTGATCACACACAAATTCTGCAGAGTGAAGTTGGAACCAAAAAAAAAATCACAAAAATGTTGGAGAGAGTTACGTCTGTTAACCAATAACATGATTATCCCAGTTATTGTCAAAAGAAGCAATCATGTAGTTTTCCCTTTTTTATGATGTAGAGAATCACTTAGTCTTCTGATGGGCAGATCACATCTGGGTCACCAAAATGTTGCAGAAGGCTTGTCCCTTCCTGATTTATATGTTACGTGTTGTCTAATCTACCACTTTTTAGACTAATCAATTAATTTTAAGATTTTATTTAATAAATAGGATTGCTTAACTTTGTTTAAGACTCTGAAACGTTTAAAATATTATGATCTACACAGAGACATGAAAGTACGTCCGGTTGTTGAGATTACAAAGATAGAACTGGTCAATAATACAATTTAAAATTGAAAATTTAACTCATTGTATTGTTTGAAATATCGAACTTTTAAAAGGCAATTTCTAACATAGGAAAATATTTAAATGTTATGACGTCTTTTAGAACGCATACATTTGTTGTAAGTGCATGTCTTCTGTACATCAATTTAGAGAACAGAATGACAACAAGGAAAGATGAAAGATTCTACAGGATCAAAGCAGGTTGGCTAAAGTGGAGACAGGCAAGCAAAATCCTATGTGACCGCCAGGTGCCTATAAATCTGAATGGCAAGGTCTACAGAACTGTGGTGCAACCAGCTATGCTGTATGGCTCAGAGTGTTGGGCCATGAGGACGGACCATGAAAGGAGAATGCAGGTGGCTGAGATGCAGATGCTGTGCTTCATGAGTTGGGTGTCACGAGGTGACAGGATCCAAAACGACCATGTTAGAGGGAGTCTAGGGGTGGGAGATATCACTGAGAAAATGAGAGAAAGCAATATTGAGGTGGTATGGGCATGTGATGAGATGGGGGAGGAGACACTAGTTAGGTCCATCTTGCGACTGCAGGTGGTTGGGAGCACCAGGGGAGGGGAAGACCAAAGCGCATAGGGGAGCAGATGGTACGAAAGGACATGGGAGTGTGCAGGGTGGATGCAGGCCTTGTTGGGGATAGGCGGAGTGGAGGATTGGAACTCACAGATCCTGACCCGGTTTTGAGCTGGAGAAAGGTAAGATGATGATGATGGTTGCTCGTTACAACTCACCAGTTATTCCATTGTCATGGCAACGCCAGAGAGTACAGTAAGTCCTCAACTTACGCTATTAATTGGTTCCCGGAGGTTTTCACATAAGTCGAAAAATCGCATAAGTCGAGGAAAGCACTATATTTAGCATTTCTGACAAAAAATATTTCAGTTTAAAAATATTATTTATTGCACATATTTATTGGACATATTGCACATAACAATCTGCTGTTATAAGTAATTGTTAATTGTCTTTTAGTCCTGTGCAATAGGAGAGTCCCAATAAAGCTGAGAGGGAAGTTCTTCAGGGCAGTGGTTAGGCCAGCTATGCTATACGGATCAGAGTGTTGGGCAGTGAGCAAGTGTCACGTCAATAGAATGAAAGTAGCCGAGATGCGAATTCTGCAGTAAATGAGTGGGGTATCGAGAGCTGATAGAATTAGGAATGCGTGTATTAGAGGTACCTTGGGGTGGTGGACATTACAGAAAGCAAAGTGCACAACTGAGTTACCCCACCACCACAGTGTCACACCTAAGGCTAGGCGTTCACTATAGTCTAGACTGTCTGATGGCAGTGTGCTCAGCTCAGGCAATGAAAACCAATGGGTAGCATGGCGGCTATTAGTGTTGTTGTTGTTTGTTGGTGTTTAAGGTCCCATCATCTACAAGGTCATTAGAGACCCGTCCACTGCGTAGTTCTATTGCATAGACTGCACAGACACTACACCAATTCGACGATTATTGGGTATTAGCAGTACCCAGCTTTCCCGAGCGACCACCCATGTTAGTACTAACCGGGCTTGCGTTGCTTAACTTCAGTGATCACACGAGAACTGGTGTGTCCAACGCAACTCGCCGCTCGGCTATTAGTGAAAACTGACTAACAATTACGTACATAGTACATAGATTGTCGTCAAGCAGTCTTGACTATACAGTGTGCGCCTAGCCTAAAATTTTTTTTTGTTTAAAAAAAATCGCGTAAGTCCGAAATCACGTAAGTCGAAATCGCGTAAGTCGAGGACTTACTGTACGTGCCATGCATTGAAGCTGTTTCATCAGTTGCAGTGAAAACAACTGATGGATTAATGGAGATTATTTAAAATGCAGAAGCTGCAAGGAACTGCAACAGTATCATATGTAGGAATGAGTTAGACTCTCCACTGACATATTGGTCAAATAATGCTGCTTGTAGTGTAGGGAATTATTAGACTCAGTGAATTATTAGCTTATAGTGTAGTGAATTATTAGACTAGACTGTTGGGACTCAGGATCGAAAACGTTGACCTCCAGGTGTGACTGACGCCAGATCAATGAAAATACAATTGCACCATCAATCTGGCATCAGTTCAATCTGCATTGGTAACATTTATTGGATTATTTGAATAATTATCCATTCCATCAATCCATAAATATAGCCATCACACATTCAACCTTTTATTACTCCACATCACAGAATTACAATGGACAGACGCCAGATTGAACATGCTTCAAATTAATTTCGTTCCATTGCCCCTACAAGTTGCACCATTGGCCACAGTAGGAATTTTAAAGTGCAGACCATAGATCAGTGTGGACTATACAGTGGAAATTCGATTTGCGAGTAAATTGATCAACAGGTGTTTCACTACATGAGCAATATTTTATAATAAATTTCAACTTCATTAACGAGCAATGTCTTGCAATACTAGAAGCGCTGACAAAACGAATTTTTTTTTTTTTTTTTTTTTTTTTTGCCATGTACTGCAATGTATTTTACTATACATATTTATTTTTTTTTTGTATTCCATTACATACATGCAGTCCCACAATGGACCTAATAAGCTCCTCCTCTCCCCTCCTCATCACATGCCCATACCACCTCAACCTATTCTCTCATCTTTTCAGCAATATCTCCCATCCTAACCTTCCTCTAACATACCGTATTATCTTGTGTATAATACGCACTTTTTTTCCCAAAAAATTCAATGCAAAGTCTGGGTGCATATTAGACATAGGTGTAAAAATTTCAGTCATTTCAGAGAACACTAAACACGTATAAAGAATACTGGATCATTCATCAAAAGCAAGAAGAGACATGTTTGCTTATTAACCTCATTTAACTTCTATTAGATGCTGTTTTGAGTTAGTTTTATAAATATAATATTTAGCTACCTAAACTTTATTTACCTTCATACCATAGATACAAGTGCTTGTATATTAATACAAGTGTAAACATAGATATAATAATACAGCATACTACTATAAAAAATTAACAAGTCCAGTAATAAAAATGAATATTCGAAGTCCAGTTATGTCCAACAATACTGATATTAAAAGGAAAAAAATTATTCACAATCGTCATCTGAAATAATTGGGAACTGGCAAACTTAACCTGCATATTATACATGGGCATTAATATTTTTCTTTAACTAAGTCTTAAAACTTGGGGTGCATATTATACACGAGATAATGTGGTAATTGTTTCTAATTATGTTGAATCTTCACACCCCACACATGTAGTGCAGCATTTGCATCTGGACCACTTGCAGCCATACAGGATACTGGGCCTAATGATGGTTCTGTATACCTTGCCCTTCAACTTTATTGGGACTGAGCAGTCACACAGGACCCCACTTGCCTTCCTCCACTTTAGCCATTCTGCATTAATTCTATGGGTCACCTCAGAATCTATTTCCCCATTGCTCTTGAAAACTATCCTAAGAATCATTTTTGTTTTGTGTGGGAAAACAAAACACCGACATCACATCGACATCACATGCCTCACATCGACATGATTCTTTCTGAAGGCAAAGTGCAGTTAATTTGTTTTATGTATTTTTAATTTATACTGCATTTTGTATTAATCATTTAATATGAAATTTTTTGGTTGTAGAACGAATCACCTAAGTTTCCATTATTTCTAATGGGTAAATTTGCTTTGATACATGAATGCTTTGGATTACAGGCACGTTTCTGGAACGAATTGTACTCGCAAATTGAGGTTCCACTGTATATTAAACACACCCAATGCTAATGTGGACTATAGATGGGTGCAGACTATATTTGAGATGTGGGACTTTGCATGAAAATTTACCGTATTTGCAAATGAGTCATTAAACCTATTGGCTGCTATAAGGCAATCATTAACTAAGTTCCTTGAACAATCCATAACAGCTGGAGACACATAACCCCCTTTTCTGTGTAACCCTCCAAGAACAAAAACACATCATTCCAGCCAATATACAATAACTTCAGTAACCTAGAACGTAAGTTAACAATATAATCAACTGGAAGGGAGATATTCTGTTTGGGATGAAAAATGTCGCCCAGAAGACCTAACGTCATGTCATAGTTTCAGCAGGTATGGCTTGGAGATCCTCATTAACTGCACATCACAGACCCAACATTATCAAAGGTAAATGATCAACCCACTGGATTGAGTCTGCAACAGACTTCAAAGAATCTTTAAGTTGACAATGTAGTCACTGTATCAATACATTTGCAGGTGGATGATAGGATGTGGTACGAATGTGTGTCGAACACCAAGAATATCACACAAACTGGTAAAGAGTAAGGAATTGAATTGTGCTCCTCTATCAGTTGTAATAGTGGAAGAAACACTGAAGCAGGAGATTTAATGTGTAACAAGGGCAGTAGAAAATGTGGTAGCAGTTGTATCAATGATAGTAATGGCCTCTGGCCAACAAGTAAAATGGTCAATGCACTGATAGTGATAATTGTTGGAAGGAGGAAGTGGTCAACAAGGTCAATATGTATTCTATCAAGACGTCTCAATGGTGGAGTGCAACTACCTATGGAAGACACATGCCGATGGAGTTTGTTCCATTGACATTGTACACATGCCCATGGCCAAACTGCCACATCTTTATTCATCAAAGGTGAGATGAAACATTGTGCAATGAGCTTGTAAGTTGCCATAATTCAACTTGGAAATATTCCAATGGAAAGAAGATGGCATGACTGGACATGGCTGTGGAGTTGAAACATCACAATACAGACATACATCAGAACCAGGAACTGACACTAGCTGGATATCAAGGCAAAGGGGTATTCCCCACAACTGTTGAAATCCAGGATCTATCTCCTGTGCCAACTAAAGTTGTGTGAAAGAAATGGTTTCCGAAGCAGGATCTGGAGGTGTATTGACTGCATGTATGGAAGTTCTCGAGATGGTATCAGCTACTAGATTAGCTGAGCCCTGAATGTGTCGAATATCCATTGTGAATTTGGCAATAAAAGTTAAATGACATGCCTCCTTGGTGAATGATGATACAATTTAGTAACCATAGAATGGATTAGAGCAGTGGTCTTCAAACTTTGTAGATTCATGGAACCCTTAGAACTATAAGATGTTTTGGGGGAACCCCACCCCATCTTTAGAAAAGTATATCTTGCCATTGCTAACAAATTTTCATTTTGACTCACAGAACCCCCAGAGATGTATTGCTGAACCTTTGGGTTCCACAGAACAGTTTGAAGACTGCTGGATCTGAGGTTGTGATCCATGAAGATCATGAAGTGCCACCCCTCGAGGAAATGCTGGAAATGATTTACCGACACATTTACCATACACTCCGGGGTGTTAAACTTCTTAGAAAAGAAGCCTAATGGATGCCAAACACCATCTACCAACTGTTGTAACAACACACCAGCTGCTACGTCTGAGGCATATGTAAAAAGAGCGATGGGGGTGTTAGGATTGGGGTCAGGGTGTATTAACCCTCAAACGACAAGGCTATGTGTTAGGACAATATAAACAAGTAGGTGTCATGTATGACACCTATCTCTTTTTTGGCTTCTTTCTTACCCAAAATTAATTACATTTTCTCAAAAATAGTTTTAATGATTGCAGACAACAATATACCATTTCAAATTGTTGAAAGAGGATGCAATTTTTTAATGAAATAAAGTTTAATTGCAATTTTGTCCATGCAAATGTTAACAAAAACATGTGCTGTGAGCTTCATGATGCTTCATTTTCCTCATTCTTCATTTTCCAAATTCGCACTTTGAAAGATTTAATGTTTACCCAAAATTTTTCAAGTGGTCAAAACTTGTGTAAGTGGTGTTCATCATCCACAATTCACAGTTGGAAACTTTCTTCATGGTGATCCACTGAATTCCTGAAGATTGTTCATTTGTTCACTGCTGCCAAGTGGTGAGGTTATGAAGTTCAGATGTTGAATACTTCCACAATTAATCCACAGATGGAAACAGAATTGCAGACATTCCCTGACTGAGGACAGTCTTTGATGTGCTTCACAGATTCATTGAACCAC
This sequence comes from Trigoniulus corallinus, assembly GCA_013389805.1. Lineage (NCBI taxonomy): Eukaryota > Metazoa > Arthropoda > Diplopoda > Spirobolida > Trigoniulidae > Trigoniulus > Trigoniulus corallinus. Next base: position 2,364,587 of record JAAFCE010009111.1, read on the forward strand.
GAATAGTGAAATTGTAAATGACTGAATGGCAAAGCAGTATGCAGTTGTACCTTCAACTAAAAGTGTAATTTGCTCCATGAGTGCTCATATCTCAAGTGTCATTGAATATAACTGAAGTGATATAATTTGTGCCACCCCCCCCCCCAAAAAAAAATAAAACGTATTTTTAAGTAATACATTTATTATAAACAGATATTGCTAAAGGCAATGTAAAGCCTAATATATTATACATACTAAGATTCAAAAGAATTGGCAAATGTTGGCAAAGTGAATTTCCATACTGGCTGTACAATAGCAATGCTGTTGGGTAGAAGATACACAACCTTCATCCTGATGATGTATGGCCAGTAGCTTTGTGAAGGACAAAAACCTGCCCAGCAGCCCACACTTTTACCTTCCAGATAGCCTAGTTTCTTTTAGATCTTCATGTATCTTGGAAGTCTCAGAATAGCACATATTGCAGAGGTGCAGTCATACTACATTGCCAAGCCTATTACTCTTATGACTTGCTAACGTTTAATTCATAGAATGACCTTCTCCCCTTCTTCACCAGGACTCATTGCTATATAAAAACATAGACTAACTACATACAAAAAAATATTAAACTAATCAGAACAGAAATGATTCTTTTGTGAGGTAAACATGTGAAGCAAATGTTCAAGATACTTTTCCATTATGCTGTAGCCCTCCAAAAAAATCTGCTAAGGGAATAATAATGTAAAACGATAAAAAGGGTCTAGTAGAAAGGTACTGTTAACTTGGAAAATGTTGGAAACTTTGAAGATAAAAAAAATCACATTTTAAGTTGGTGGGGTGTTATTAGCACCCTATGTATGTGCTTAAGGGTTAAAAAACGTGCATGTTCCATTACATAGGTTATATTTGTCTATATTCTATATAGCCCATATAGCAAAACCTGACATTAACCCTTCAGCACTATGGATACTTGCACTAACACAAGTAGTGCGGTTAGGTCACTGCGACCCAACCATGTTTAAAATACACAAAACAATCACTCTAATTTGATATAGTGTCACTGCTGCATACTGAATAATAAGTGACTGAAGGATTTTTATAAGTGCAATTCTTACATTTGAAGCAGCAAACAGAATATTTATTAATTGTACTGATGTCACATCTGCTGGGATAAAAATATGTGGATCTTCTAAATAAATTTTCAGTTCTGATATGAATTGGAGAAAAGGTGCAAGAGGTTAAAGTACTTAGGATCAACGTTCCAAAGCAATGGGGAGGGATTCTGATGTGACCTGTAGAATCAATGGGGGATGGTTGGAGTCAATGCAGGCAATTGGGAGTCCTGTGTGATTGGAGGACCCCAATGAAGTTGAAAGGGGAGTCTTAAGGGCAGTGGTTAAGCCCACTATGTTATATGGACCAGAGTGATGGGCAATGAGAAAGAGCCACATCAATAGCATGCAAGTAGCCTAGTTGCAAATGCTGCAGAACATGAGAGGGGTGTCGAGAGCTGATATAATTAGGAATGAGTATCTAACAGGCAGCCTGGGGTGGTGGACACTGCCTAAAAATGAAGAATAGGTTGAGGTGGTATGAACATGTAATGAGAAGAGAGGAGGAGGAGCTCGTTAGGTTCATTTCAGAATGCAGGTGGTCAGGAGCACCCAGGGCAGGTGGAGACCTAGGCAGACATGGGAGTAGGTTGTCCATAGAGTAAGGTAGTGTGTTGGGTGGATGGGGACCTGGTGAGAAATAGACATCGATGGAGGGCAAGAACACCACACCCGACCATGCCAAATGCAGGAATGGAATTATGATGATGATGAAATTTTGACAAGGCAAATCATCATCATCATCATACCCTTATCCTGCCTGTGACAGGGTTGGGTCTGCATTTTTTCGTTCGTTCGTTCGTGTTTTAGGGCCCATCAACTTCAATGGTCATTAGGGCCCAGAAAGACAATCACCATGGTGTGGGGTGTAAGTGGCCATCCCACCATGGTGAAAATAAATAAGGGCAAAAGCCCAATAAAATTAACAAAACAAAAGGCAACAGCCAAACAAATAAAGGACAAAAAGTAAGGGCAAAGGCTAACAACAAACACAAAAAGTAGGCAAAAGCCTAAAAAGACAAAAATACAAAGAAGGCAAAAGCCAAAAAAGGACAAAGATAAAACAGGCAAAAAACCAAACAAATAGAGAGATAAAAAGCAAAAGCCAAAACGGATACAAACATAAAGAGGCAAAAGCCAAAACACACAAAAAGAAAACGCAAAAGCATTTGTATTAGATTTTGTGAAAGAGGCCAGCCTGTTTCACAAATACGAGAGAGTTCTCAACTCCCTGGGGGTTATCCCCAAGGAAGTTAGAGAGCTCTGGACTGACCCCCAGTCGGTGTTTAAGTTCACGGTATCTCTCACAGTAACTGAAGATGTGTGCCACTGTGAGAGGCTCACAACAGCAGTCACACCATGGTTCATCCTCACCCCGTAATATGTAGGAGTGGGTGAGGAACGTGTGACCGATTCGCAGACGAGCAAGCACAACCTCCTCCCTCCGTGACAGGCGGCATGAGGATGCCCAGTGCACTGGGGTGTCCTTCAGGGTGTGGAGTTTGTTGGTGGTCTCTGCAAACCACTGGGACCACCATTGGCCATGGACAGCCCGCTACACCATTGGGAGAGCATCAGAGGAGGGGACAGTAGTGTCAGGAACATCTGGTATGTGGGCCACATGACAGGCATGGGCATCAGCCCTCTCATTCCCCATGATTCCAACATGCCCCGGGACCCACATAAACAAAACTGTCTTGCCCTGCTGACAAATCATGAGCAGCAAACTGTGCACACCCTTGACGATGGTATTCCTGCTATACAGGGTGTGCAATAGCTGTAGGGAGGATAGGGAGTCAGTCGCAACCAAATTGGATGAGTTCCAGTGCCCTGTGCAGGGTCTGCAGGTTATAGCTCTCCACTCCCGTCTCCTTCCCACAAGCTCCCCATCCACCCGCACACTGCCATGTCCCTCTGGACAACCTGATCCCACATCTCCTTTGATCTCCTCATGCCCCAGCTGCTAATCAACCACCTGCATACCAGGAGTAGCATGTTCCATGGAATGTTCCATGCATGCTCTCCTTTTCTGATTCTTGCACGTTCTGTGCAGCTTGTTGATTCAATTTGATTGGTTTAATTTGAATAGTTTTTCATCCTGTCATTTTGAAATGACAGAATTTCAGTTTTGAGTTAAGTAGAATTTCTTAGAGAACTATAAAAGGGAATTTCAGTTAGTCTGACAGTTAGGCAGTAGAGAAACAGCACTCGATTGGAGACGTTCATTTTCGCCTGCATTTATTAGAGAATATCTGATTTGATGTTTTAAGTGATTTATTTTAGTTTTGTTAATGATAAATTAGTGATTATTTTATTTTATCATCTTTACAATAAACTTTATTGATCTAACGATTTTCCATCGAATTCCAGACATGAACCAGCCAGGAAATCTGCCATACAGGTATACACCTGACAAACTCTTCTTCAAATTACATGACCATACCATCTCAGCCTATTCTCCCTCATCTTTTCGGCAATGCCCACCACCCCCAGCCCCATTGCAATGCCCAGCCCCATTGTTTTCCCAACCATCCCAATTGAAAGCTAAATTCTGTCTTCTAGATGTTGATCTTTCACCCTCCCTTTTCCATTGCTCCTCTTATATTGTTTAATCCCTTCTCTGAGGGGCCCACTCCCCTAAACCCATCAGCAGTTCATCAAAACCAGGATGAAAAGATATGGGCTAAGTGCTGAACCATGGTGCACCCCAACTTTCACTGGAAAGCCCCCAGTATTTTCCCAAGATGTCCTTACCCTGCCTATGAAGCCATTATACATATCCTGGATTATTCTTATAAACCCATCTTCTACCCTTCTCATAGTGCTTCCCACACTACCTGTCATTGGACAATATCAAAGGCCCTCTCCAGGTCAATAATGATGGCATGGAGGTCTTTCTTCACTGCCCTATACTTTTCTACCATCTGCCTCAGTATGAAGATAGGCTCCATTGTGGACCTGCCTGACAAACCCAAGTTGATTTCCATGGAAACTAGTTTTATCCCACAGGCAACACTCCTTTACTCTCTCCAACAGCTTCATGGAATGGCTCATTAGCTTTATACCTCTATTGCCAGTCCTGGGCATCCTTTTTACCCTTGTAGAGTGGTACTATCCATCTCTCATGCCATGAAGATGACAATCTATCTCCACTAGCTGGCATAGCCATACTTGTGGATTCTGTCTTGGCCTACAGCTTTTTGATCTTTCATCTTCTTAAGTGCCTTGCTTACTTCCTCTTCAGTTACACAGTCCACAGCTCCTGCTGGTGCAGAGCTGATTTTCAAACTGGCCAAGTCTAGAGATAGGGTTTGGAAGTACTCATCCCACCTTCTCTTTACCTTTGTTGGAGAGAGCAGGACCCTACCTATACCATCCTTCACTGTTACAGCTCAGGGTATATGTTTTGCAGCCCTATCTCTAGACTTGGCCAGTTTGAAAACTTCTCTCTCCCCTTTCTTTGTCCCTAACTGCTCATTTAGGGCCTCATACTTCTGGTGCTTGGCCAGGGCAATCTTCCTCTTAGCAGTGGTGTTGGCCTCCTTATACTGAGTCTTTGACTCCTGATCCCCTATCTCATGCCACCTGTGGAAAGCAGCTTTTGTTTGATGGCAGCTTCACCCTCACCATTCCACTACCATGACTGCCTTTTGCCCTGCCCCAAGCTGTTTCTATCACAGGCTCTGATTTTTTGGGCAACCCTGTCCCACATGTCATCTGTTGTCCCTTCCCAATCTACCTGCCTGTTAACTTCTTGTATAAATTCCTGTCTTAGTGGGTAGTTTTCATCACCTGATGACCTGCTCTCCTTTCCAAGAATGTGCCTTCCCTGCTGCCTTCACTACAGGTTCTATCATAAGTAGCCTATGCCCACATTCTTTTTGGAAATTAACACCGGGTATCTGATCTATGCCACCCTCTAACCATAAAGAAATCAATCTGTGAGATTCCCTGTGGTGACAGGCATGTCATTAGGGGCTTCTGTCTCTTCCTGAACCAATTGCCAATGCAAGGCCAAATGCATTTGCTGTGTCAAGGGTTCACTGTCCATCTATGCTAACTGTTCCATAACCCCATCCCCATGGACCTCCCCATAACCTTGGTTATCTTTGCCAACATGGCCATTAAAGTCCCCCAATAATTAAGCACTCATTTCCTTGACATTGCCCTACCTGAGCCTCCAGGAAGTGCACCAAGTCCTCAAACTCTGTCCTGCAGCCATCCTTTGTGGGCTCATCCAGACCTGCCTGGGGGCATACACACTGAGGAGGTGAAGCACTACTCCTCTCCAAACCACTGTAACTAACAAGAGCCTGCTATTGAGGTGTTTCACCTGGGTGACCCCTTGTTGCAGCTCAATGTCTAATATAATGCCCACTGCATTCCACCCCACTGGCAGTATATGTTTGAATCCCACACCAAGGGCCATTGATCTATTCCCTTTCCTACCTGAATACTCCATCACTTTAGGGTATTAGGTAGTTCCCCTGATTTGCCTGTAAGGGTCTCCACAATCCATGTTTGTAATCTAAGCTTTGCCCCAACACATTCTAAGCATGCTTATACTGGAGTCCCCTGGCCAGGCATCTTGAACCCACTGGAATTTTGGCACTGCTTGCAGTGGGGGATGCTGGCCTACCCTACAGAGGACACCCAGCACACCATCTGCCATGGGGTACAACGTACCAACCCCTATGGCATTGCAAGCTACTGTTGACTGGCTCAAGGCCAACTAGCAAACCCCTATCAGCCACCTGTGCTGGGGTCCTAATCCCCTGCACTGTGGGTTCACTGCCCCCAAATTCTGCATCTTACATGCAAACTTTGGAATAATAATTATAATAATAATACTTATTGGAATAATGATAATGATAATAAGTAAAAGTAAAATTAACTAAGATTATAAGTAAATACATATATTATATATAAAATTCAGCCATAAGTAGTTGATGACTGGCCCCAATGTGGTCACAGTGTGCATGATGCACATCAAACCATGCTGTTGTCAGCAGGAAATGGGCATGAAAGTTCCTGCAGACCTAGCACAAATTCCCCACCACCCAAACACCCATGGCCCTACCTGCCACAGGAACTGTAGGGGCTCATGCTTTGAAAAAAGTGGGTTTTACCTCAAATAAAAGCCAGCTGAAATTCAATAGCAAGTTGAAAAGTGTGAAGCACAAGAAAAATCGGATGCATGCAGGACTAGCGCCACCTAGCGCCTATCTTTGACAAGGCAAAGTAGGGGGATTTAATAGTTTCATTGGTCCGACTGTTTGGGTGCCAAACATTTCCATTTTCAGTAAGTAAAATGTTCTGGTGTCCACCATCGTAAAAACTTTAATAACATATTTTTCGGCTTCTTGGAAAAGGACCATAATGCAAAGAGAGGGGGAGCAAGAGGTGTGTTGTCCCTACAGAAAGAAGAAATGCACAAACAGTACAGTCGGGTCAAATACTACGTCAATGAAGTTACACAAATGGTATGGTTCGGTCAAAACAGCTGTTGTGAAGATAATCATTATTGCAATGAACTTCAAAATAATACATGCTAATATATAACTGGAAAAAAGGAATTTTCATGAAAGCACAGCCACTTAGTACCACATATTCACATTAAAACTTTGAAATCAAAAATTACCTGGGTCATATAGACCCAGTAACAGTGTAGCATACAGTAACAACCACATATTTTTTTATATAACAAAAAATTATGTCAAACCTGTAAAGCATCCCAGACTCCTTTAGAAAGATGGAAAACAAAATAAAAAAACGAGCACTACCATCAAGAATTATGATAAATTATCAAATTCATTCTGATGACAAAAGATGTCTTTAATCCAAAGTCTGTAAAACTCAAACTACGTAAAGAATGAAAAACAACTCATTCACTTTGTTTGGATTCTTTATGTGGTGAATGTTGTTCATCACTTTTCTGAACTTCGTCTGGGGATCTTGAAGCCGATTTGCTTTTCTCCAGACTTTTAGCTCTACTCCCTGACCGTGATTTGCTGTGGTCACGATCACGAGAACAACTGCGTGATCTGGATTTCGATTTGGACTTCGAACCTGACTGAGAATGAGGCGAACGGGAATGAGAGCTAAATTTGGACTTTGATTTGGAACGGGAACGAGAACGTGGTGATCGTGAGCGGGATCTTGACCGAGAATGGGATCTGGACCTTGAACGGCTTTGGCTACGACTAGAATGCGAGTGCGAATGTGATCTGTAAAATAAAGTCAGGTTATCTAGGAATCAGCATTATCACTAATGTTCCACTCTCCATACCTTCTGCTCCGCTTGTGAGACTTATCTTCTACTAATCTAATTCTACGACCATTTAGTTCTGTGTCACTCAATTTATCAATAGCATTTTTCATATCGGTGTACGTAGCAAATTCCACAACACTAAGCAAAATAACTATCAAAAAAATATGCAAAAATTCTGCCCCCTTTGAAATAATTCAACTTACCCTTCATTTCTGTGCGTTTTATGGGCATCAGCATACGTCACTTCCCCCGCTTGTCGCATATAATCCTTTAAATCCTTATATTTAAGGGAAAATAAAAACAACAAAATAATTTTATTAGTGAGACAGAAAAAAAATACATCAAAACATCCCTTAACAGCTTAATAAACACTAAATCAATTGCTAACACGTATCTGTATCAGTGCTATTTCTAAAATTATTGAACATTATACAATCCGTAGTGTAACTAAACTGGCTTAGTTAGCAACCATGAAACAATGGAGTAGTGTAGCGTGATCATCAGCTATCACATCTTTTTACTTATAGTATAAGCTGAAAACAGGAATTTTGTTTTGACATAAATAAAAAATTGGGCAAAGGATAGGCCAATACAAAATTTTGTCGGTTCTTCTAGGTTCCTTAAAATGTGAAATTAACTTTTGAATTTCTAAAAATGCCTAAAATGCTAAACTACTTCTAATTCACTGCACTGCAAGCAGCCTTATTTGGTCAATATGGCAATGGATAAACCTCCTACATATGATATCGTAAAACTCCCAAAACCCTAGTCTATAATTCTCATGGCGCTCCCTACACTACTAGCAATGGTGAGCTTTTCTTTGAGGACGCCCTCCACCCTATCCTCCCCAACGCTATTCCATTGCCAAATGGTCCTTGGTAAAAAAAAGGCCAGTAGTATGAGTCTGTCTGCACCCTAATCTCCTCAATTTACAGTCGAACCTCGTTATAATGCGCTCAATTATAGTGGGTATGTCTATAGTGGGTGATGTCCTCAGTTCCTTCCATAGTTCCTATACAACACACACACTGAAGGAACCCGTTATAGTGGATTCTCGTTATTGTGTATAGTGGACGATTCATATACCCCCATCAAACATTTTGTATGTTAAACAATGCCCATTATAGTGGACAGCCACTTTCAAGAAATTGTTGGATGGCTGGTTGAATCAGTGACTTTGCAATCTGAATAAAGGAAGAAATTACAGTATTTAATTATTAAAGTTGTTAACACTGCAGTGTTAAACATCGTTAAAGTTGCTGTTGCACCCTTAAACCCCTGACTTCCAAGAAATGCCTCTTACAGTGGTTCTCAATCTTTATGAAGTTGGGGAACACTAAATTGACGTTTTAATAGCATGGAACACTTGCAATTCAACATAAACTTTAAAGCAGGTTGTACACCTTCTACACTTGGTATTTACTACATCATCCTCATCATACCCTTATCCCGCCTGTGGCAGGGTCGGATCTCCGGGTTCTAGCCCTCCACTCTCGTCTATCTCTTCCACAGTTCCCCGTCCACCCCACACACTGTCACATCCTTATGGACAACCTGGTCCCACATCTGCTTTGGTCTCTCCCTGCCCCTGGTGCTACCAACCACCTGCATTCCTGGAATTAACCTGACGAGCTCTTCTTCCTGTCTTCGCATGATGTGTCCATACACCTCAGCCTATTCTCCCTCATTTTTTTGTGGCGATGTCCACCACCCCTGGTTACCTCTAATATCATATGCCCATTCCTAATTTTGTCACCTCTCGACACGCCACACGTGCCACAGCATTCACATCTCGGCTACTCGCATTCTAATTACGTAGCTCATCCTCATTGCCCAGCACTCTGATCCATAAAGCATAGCTGGTCTAACCAATGTCCTGTAGAACTTCCCTTTCAGCTAGAATGGGATCCTCGTATCACACAGGACTCTGTTTGCCTGTCTCCACTTCAGTGACCCATTGTCTCGGACACATCAGTTTCCCCTCCCCCATTGATTCTGTGGGTCACATCAGAGTATCTCTCCATTGCTTTTTTTGTGCATTAAATTTGTTGTGGAACACTTGAAGTGGCTTCACGGAACACGCTTTGAGAACCACAGCCTTAAGTCACAATATGTTAGGGTTGTAGTGTACAGTACATATGCCTATTGTTTTCAGTCCTGTGGCCTTTGGTTGATAGGACTAAAAATATAGTAGGTATTGTACAGCCAAGATACGTTGGACACACCCAGTTCCTTTCAGTTCCCTGAAGTTAAGAAGTGCAAGCCCACGTTAGTACCAAGATGGGTGGTTGGTAAAGAACGTTGGGCACTGCAGATTTTGCCCCCTACACCTACCTCCTCATCTCCTGCAAGCAGCCTCCTAAGGGTTCGTCCTGTTATGGCTGCTTGGCTTACTGCCTAACCCATGAATTTAATCCAGCAATCCAGTAATTAATTTTCACTCTGTTATGCATTTGTTTGCTGCACCTATAAATACAGTACTGTATGTTGATGGTAAGGAAATACAATTACTGTATCCACAGCCAAACCTCTCACCATCTATTGCCACCAGTTTCACCAATCCCCAACTGCAGCAGTCATAAATCAATATTGTATGTTGTACTGTATGTTTTTTGGAATTTCTAACATTGTTGACTGTACTACTGTATAATACAGTACTGTACTTACAGCATTTTGAGAAATGGCCTTATGAATAATGTAGTTTTTCAAAAACCCCATTAGAGTGGACAATCGCATATAGTGGACGATTGCTCATGGTCACGTGGCGTCCACTATAATGAGGTCCGACTGCATATGAATTACAATTAAGCTAAGAAAATTTATTCATAAAAACATCAAACTATCAACTGTTCGTTAGGGCATTCTATCACCTGAAAATTTTTTGTCTCACCTACCCATCGTGCAGTAGAGCATTGTTTATGTGCAAATGCAATGTTATTCCACACGGGACCTCGGTTTTACTTCTCACCCAAAAGAAGATGTACTGGGGGCCTCTGACCCCCCCCACCAAAAAAAAGACAAACCACCTCTATCCAGGATTAAACCTTGAACTACTAACGCGGCACACCATAAAGCCAAACCAATCAATTAGGGAAATTTTCATTTCCTGTAACAAACAAGCTACCTGGCACGTTAGTACATCAACAAATATAACTTTAATACCCACGTGCAAACACTATTAGCATTGAATCACACGACACAGCACTTTTAGTGGTGACGTCACAATGCTACTTTGGGCGCCACAGAGTAGATATGTGTGACGCTATTTGCATTGACTCGTGGTCAACGCAAATAGCATCCCACAAGTCATGCTGCATTCTGATTTGCTGGTGGTTGAACTGTCTGCTTATAAGCGCTACATATAAGGAATTGCACTGACGCTGCCAAGTTTAATGCACAAAAATGTCGACAGTGTTGACGTGATTAACACTTAAAGCCTGGTTCTCTTGCACACGACACCAATGAGAATAGCACTCTAGCAGACGACAATCCACACTACCATTCTGTAAAGCTAATGCCTAGTTCCGTGGCACGCAACATGAGAGAGAATAGTGCCTGAGCTGACGACAAAATTATGACGTCAACCACAGGCGCTAGGCGAAATTGCTCCTGTTGTAGTTCCGTGGCAGGTGAGAAATCATGCGAAGTTTAAATGTTTCAAAAATGCCTGTAAGGTGGCGCCCACAGCACAAAAATCCAACAACCAATAAAATTTAAAAGCTAACATTGTTCGAAAGCAATAGCCAATGAAATGCACGCAACAGATGCAAGCAAGAAATGCAGTTGACTACCTCTCTCCTCCACTTTTCAGTTGATTTTGTGCTACTGTGGAAAAAAAGTTGAGTTCCTATGTCATCAGTTTTGGTGGCATTTCGTCTGCTCGAACCCGATTTGCATCAGTGTCGCGTGCCACGAAACCAGGCTTAAGTCTACTCTGGTGCGCTTTCAACTTCCTCTTTCAATTCCACTTGCGTTTCATCTTGCATTTCATCTTTCAACATTGCATGCACTTTGGAATGGAACGTTGATGAATGCAATTTTGAATGTTGAACACTGCAATGAGGCATACAGTAGCACATGCCTTTTGTTCCACACACCAGTGTGGAAATAGCTTAAAGGAAGCACAAAATCAACAGTGAAGTGCAGTTGAGTTACCTAACTGCATTTGTCGATGGAATGCAGTATTCAAATTTGATTGGCTGTTTGAATTTTTTAGTATTCTGTTTACTTTCTTTTGGCTTTAGTGCCACCAATCATGCATTTTTAAAACCATTTATTGTTTACATGAATTCGCTCATGCCAGGGAATCACACCAGGTGCAATCTCTATTAGCTCCTGTGGTTTACTTCATAATTATTCCATCTGCTCAAGCGTTATTCTTGTCAGTGTTGCATGCCAGGGAACCAGGCTTAACTGTATTGATAGGCAACACTATGCATAAGGCTAGGCATGCAATTGTGATTTGTAATCATGCAATTGTTTAGCCACAGAATTGTAACACATTGTTTTAAATTAAAATGCATGCATATGCATTTTAATTGTGACTTTCCAAGTGGAAGGGGAATAGGTCAAGGGTCCTGGGGGAGGGATACAAGCTGATATATGCTGGTAGTGAAGAGGGATGAAATGGGGTGAGAATTATATTGAGTAGTGATTTGCAGCAGGGGATCACTTCAGTTAGGAGAATCAGCAGTAGGCTGATGTTAGTGGCTGTAGTTTGGCAGAGTATTGGGCTCCACCTCATAAGTGCTTATGCCCCCAAGTGGATCTCAGTGACACCATTAAAACAGCTTTTTGGGATGATTTTGATGAGGTGGTGCAGTTAGTAGACAGCACAATAAGACAGGGTAGGGGAAATGAGTGACTGATTATTGGAAGTGACTTTAATGCACACATGGGTAGTGACAGTCTGGGATATGAGGATGTCCATGGGGGATGTGGGTATGAGAGGATCAACCTGGAGGGGCAGAAGATTCTGGACACAGCAAGAGCAATACATGGTTCAAGAAGGAGAAGCACCCAATATCACTTTCCAGTCACCACTGGGGAGGTCCCAAATAGACTTTTTCATGGTTAGGAAGCAGCACAGGGCAGAGATTCAAGACTGCTGCACTACCCAGTGAGGATTTCCAGAAGGAAAGTGGCCATAAGCTGCTCATCATAGACTTACTAATGAAGGGGACAGAGAAGCAACACACCTGGAAGGGAGAATCAGTTATTAGGTGGTGGAAATTGTCCACCAAGGCTGATGAATTCTGACAGAAGGCTCTCAGTTATGTCAATTGGGACTGGGATGGGCCAGCCAGTGCCATGCGGGACAGGGTTGCTAGGAAGATTAGGAAATGTGGCGAGGCACTGTTAGGTAAGGGTAGAGTAGGAGGAACCTATCAGGCTAGGCAGACATGGTGGTGGAATGAGGAGGTGGAAGCCACCATTAAACTAAAGAAAGATATGGGGCTAAAAGTGAAGTGGGGTTTTTTACAGGCCACGACTATAATTATGACATAAACCACAGGTGCTAACAGAAATTGAGCCTAGTTTGATTCCCTGGCATGAGTGAATTCACATAAGCAATTAATAGTTTTCAATATGAACGTCTGATGGCGCCAAAACCAAAAAAATAAATAAACCAATGAAAAGTAAACACAAGACTATTGAAAAATTCAAACAACCAATCAAATTCGAGCGACACATTCCGTTGACAAATGCAGTTAACTAACTCTCAACTCCACTTCACCATTGATTTCGTGCTTACTTTACAGAATGGTAGTGTAACTACGTCATCAGTTTATGTGGATTGTCATCTGCTAGCATGCTATTCTTGCCGGTGTCGCGTGCCAGGGAACCAGGCTTTAGTTTCTCTAAAAGAAATGGTATTTTTAATTATTATGTTAAGTCCAGTTCTGTGGCATGCGACACCGATGCAAATAACAATCGAGCAGACAAAATGCCACAGAAACTGATGACGTAGGAACTCAGCTTTTTTGTCATGGTAGCACAAAATCAACAGAAAAGTGGTTTACGCTTTACGTAACAGTCGTTAGGCCCACTATGCTGTATGGCTTAGTGTTGGGCAGCTAGGAAGATGAGGAACAGCAAATGCAAGTCGCTGAGATGCAAATGCTGTGCTACATAAATGGAGCGATAAACGAGGCTGGACCCAGGGGGAAGATAAACTAGGCTGAACCCAGTAACAAGATAGCAACCACACATGTGGTTTCAATAAAATCCATTGCAAAAATAAATAAAATTATTCCAAGTTATGCAGTTTGCATTTCATTAAAAAAAATTCGCCAAATATGTATACTGTATGCTTTTTTCAGGAAGTATGGTCAGTCTAAGGCCCATAACACTGATTAAATCCACCGGCCATCGTATTAGCCAGTAATAGGGAGTTCCACACTTGTACATGACACAACAATCATACCCTTATCCCGATTGTGGCAGGGTCAGGTCTGCAGTTCCACTGAACATGCTCTAAAATTAAAAATTCTTTTGGAGGTGATTTGAACATTTTTAACCATGATGATACAGAAGAACTGCTGGTGGATGATGTCTTAAATGATGATGGTATTATTAAACCAAATTGGGTCCCCAGACACATTGAGGTAATTTAAAACATACCTTAAATTGTTTGCATTCACGTAAAAGTGTCTCGGCCGTTTCCATTACCCAGTTAAGTTATTTTGATAGAAATTTCGCGTTCATTCACGTTACACATGTGCTCTGCAGAAAAGACAAATTCGGGCATCTGCATTCGGACCTAGATGGCGGGCACATTCATCATCATCATCACACCATTGTCCTGCCTGTGGCAGGGACGGATCTGCAGGTTCTAGCCCTCCACTCCCGTCTGTCTCCCACCAGATCCCCGTCCACCCCACACACCGCCATGTCCCTCCAGACAACCTGTTCCCGTGTCTGCTTTGGTCTCCCCCTACCCCGGGTGCTGCCGACCACCTGCATGCCTGAGATGCACCGAACGAGTTCCTCCCCCCTCTCCTTATAACGTGTCCATACCACCTCAGCCTATTCTCCCTCATCTTTTTGGCGATGTCCACAACCCCCAGGCTACCTCTAATGTATGCATTCCTAATTTTATCTGCTCTTGACACGCCACACGTGTCCCACAGCATTTGCATCTCAGCTACTTGCATTCTATTTACATGGCTTTTCTTCACTCCCCAACACTCTGATCCAAATAACATAGGTGGCCTAACCACTGTCCTGTAAAAATTCCCTTTCAACTTCATTGGGACCCTCCTATCACACAGAATTCCACTTGCCTGTTTCCATTTCAACCACCCCCCATTGATTCTACGGGTCACATCTGAGTCTATCTCCCCATTGCTGTGGAACGTTGATCCTCAGTACTTTACTTCCTGCACCTTTTTTACCAGTTCACCCCTCGAGCGTATGTCCCCATTGTTTTCCTGACCATCCCAATTGAAAGCTAGGTACTCTGAAAGCTAGCCCTCCCTTTTCCATTGCTCCTCTTATATCATTTAATCCGTTCTCTATCTGTTCTCTGCAGTCACTAATCTTCCCTATATCATCGGCAAATGCCATGCACTGAGGGGCCCATTCTCCTACACCTGTCAGCAGTTTATCCATAACCAGGATGAAAAGATATGGACTAAGTGCTGAACCTTGGTGCACCCCTACTCTCACTGGAAAGCCCCCGGTGTTTCCCCAAGGTGTCCATACCCTGGCTATGGAGCCATCATACATCCTGGATTATTCTAATAAACCCTTCTTCCACCCCCCTTTTCCGTAATACTTCCCAGACTACCTGTTGTTGAACACTGTCGAAGGCCTTCTCCAGGTCAATAAAGATGGCGTGGAGGTCCTTCTTTGCTGCCCTATACTTTTCTATCATCTGCCTCAGGATGAAGATTGGCTCCATTGTGGACCTACCTGGCATAAACCCAAACTGACTTCCACGGACACTAGTTTTATCCCGGAGGCGACGTTCCATTACTCTCTCCTAGAGCTTCATGGAATGGCTCATTAGCTTTATACCTCTATAGTTGCCACAGTCTTGGACATCCCCTTTACCCTTGTAGAGTGGCACTATCAAACTCTCACATGATGCAGATGGCATTCTATCTCCACTAGCTATCTTATTGAAAAGTTTCACTAGCCAATTGGTACCTGTCCTCCCTAGACTCTGCCATACTTGAGCAGGTATTCGATCAGGGCCTACAGCTTTTCAACCTTTCATCTTCCTAAGTGCCCTGGCTACTTCCTCCTCAGTTACCAAGTCCACTGCCCCTGCTGGGGCAGGATTGGTGGCAATGTCCTCATCTCCCCCCACTTCATACAAGAGGTTTTGGAAGTACTCCTCCCACCTCCTCTTTACCTTCATAGGAGTGAGCAGAACCCTATCAATGGCATCTTTCACTGTTATGGCTTGGGGTAAGTGTTTTGTGGCCCTATCTCTAGCCTTGGCCAGTTTAAAAACTTCTCTCTCCCCTTCCTTTGTCCCTAACTGCTCATAGAGAGCCTCATACTGCTGGTGCTTGGCCAGGGCAATCTTTCTCCTAGCAGTGGTCTTGGCCTGCCTGTACTGAGTCTTGGACTCCTGATCTCTCATCTCCTGCCACCTGTGGAAAGCAGCCTTCTTTTGTTTGATGGCTGCTTCTACCTCCTCATTCCACCACCATGTTTGCCTATTAGCCAAGACTGTGCCTCCCACTCTGCCCTGCCCCAGGATGGCTTTCCCACAGGCTCTAATTTTTCAGGCAACCCTGTCCCACATGGCGTCTGCTGTCCCTTCCCAATCCCAGTCTACCTGCCTGTGCACTTCTTGTATAAATTCATCTATTTTGGTGGGTAGTCTCCACCACCTGATAACCTGCTCTCCTTTCCAAGAGTGTGCCTTGCCTGCTACTTTCACTACTAGTTCTAACATTAGTAGCCTATGGCCAGATTCTTTTTGAAAATTTTCACTGGGGAGTGCCCAGCAATCATGGACCTCTGGTCTATGTTGCCCTCTAACCATGAAGAAATCTATTTGGGAGAACCCTTGTGGTGACTGGTATGTGATTAGGTGCTTGTCCCTCTTTCTAAACCATGTATTACCCAATGCAAGGCCAAGGGCATTAGCTGTGTCAAGGATTCGCAGCCCATCTATGCTAGCTGTTCCATACCCCCATCCCCCATGAACCTCCTCATAGCCCTGGTTATTTTTCCCTACACGACCATTAAAGTCCCCCCAATAACTAAGTGCTCATTCCCCTGACATTGCCCTACCTGAGCCTCCAGTGAGTGCACCAAGTCCTGAAACTCTGTCCAGAAGCCATCCTTTGTGGGTTCATCCAGACCAACCTGGGGGGGCATATGCACTAATGAGGTGAAGCACAACTCCTCTCCAGACCACTGTCATCAACAGAAGCCTGCTATTGAGTCGTTTCACCTGGGTGACACCCTGCTGTAGCTCCCTATCCAATGCTATTCCCAGCCCATTCTGTCCCCCTTCACTGGCAGTATAGATAAGCTTATACCCCTCACCAAGGGCCCTTGATCTATTTCCTCTCCACTGTGTTTCTTGGAGAAAAGCTACCTGGATCCATCATTGCTTTAGGGTATTTAGATGGCGGGCACATTGAGGTACTAAAATTGGACCCGGGACACTTTGACGTGTGACACCGGCATCCACCCCACAGACAACCCAGCCAATATCCCTGTGTGTTCTAGACACCTGACTGGAGTGTCCCTAATCAGAACACGTTCAGGGAACCTGCCGACCTGACCCTGCTGCAAGTGGGATACGGGTATGACGATGATGATGATGGTCAAAACAAAAGTCTGCAGTGAGTAAGAAAAAAATGTTTTTGAAAATGTATAATCTATATCAAAGAGATCTATTGCAAAGACAGTTATTTCTGATGATGAAAGTGATTTACAAAGTTTGCAGATGGTGGATACCCTTACCAGATAGACAATTGAATTGAAATAAAATTTTATTTAAGGATCAGATGTTTTTCAGCTTCCCAAAGAAATTTATTAAGAAACCTATTTTCTTTAACATCAACAAATTTTTTTTATGCGGTTGTACATTCATTTTAATTTCTTATTTCCGAGTTATGAGATTTTAAAAATTATGGAACGTATCCCTTATTTTTCCATAGACTTACAATCTCATTTTATGCGAATTCTTTTTATTCGATTTTCTGAGGAACGTATCCCCCCCCCCACATAAAGAGAGACCTGACTGTAAGCAATTTATTGGTCACAGTGCAAACACAAGTTGCAAATCTTTGCAACTGTGATTTTTCAGTTGCAGCGACAAGAAATTGCAAGTGTGTGCCTAGCCTAAAGGCTTAATACCATACTGACTAGTACTCAATACAACTGAGCAGGGAGGTAGATTCATCACTTTCGAATGCCCTCTGCCCTACCCCTTTCATATGGTTTTACCCATACAAGCAAGCATTAAGGCGGAGTTTGGCATGGGATTGGTCGTCTGTTCACTTTTGCTCTTGAGCAGCAAAGTGACCAACAGATGCAACAAGTTACCAACCATGATGACTGCTAATTTTCATCAAGTATCTTTCATAATGAAGTCAACGATACATCAGACCATCAGTAACTTGGCGAAGGTAATGGATATGCGGATTATTAGAATACAGACTCTTCATACAGTACGTTTGTTCAACAGTCAATAGTGATAATAAAACCCAGCCATGCATGGAAGGCTAGGCAGATGTCATGACACCATTGGCCAGCTCTGCCCACCCAAACGTTGGCCAAGACATGTTCGAATATATCTGTACAACATGTAGCCATCATAAAAGAAAACAAAGAACTTTGGTAAATGGAACACTTACAGAAAGAAATCGCTTTTCCGTATTTATACACGGGTGTGGAGTATATTTTAGGTGTGGAATCTACACGAGATTTTACAGTACATGCAAGTAATATAATTGCAATCCCGCTAGTGATTTTTACCTGCCAACTGACACGGCTGGATAAGTTTTCCACTATTAGTCTATACTCTGTACGAGTGGGGGGTCCATATCTAAAACAACAAATAAACATATATAGAAAGAATAGTAATATTTTAGAAATAGTGTATAAGATTTTCATTTTTTTTGTTTAGATAAATATTTCTCCTGCAGAATCACAAATGCACTCGACAAAGGTATCACCCACTACTCTTCCTAATAATGCCATCACACAAATAATTAACTTCATATTCCATTGAATCAACCCTCGCCAGCTCTTACTTGTCTCGTCCTACACGCCTTCGCGGAGGTGCCCGGGGAGTTCTATTTCTCCCCCGCCACAGGTCGCTTCCATGCGGACTTCCGCGAGCGTGTTCTACCGACACCCTGAAAGACAGGGGTGGAAATTGAGGCAAAAAGTAATTAGCACAATATCTTACTTTTCTGTCCAGTTGGAACGGGAACGGCGACGAACAGCAACACCATTCCCTCTGCGAGCTGTTCCGCGGGCACGCGCAACTATTATTCTAGTCAAAAGAAAGAAGCGGAAAAATGGTTAACCCCCACCTTCGCCCGCTACTTTTCTTTAATCATAATGAAATAGATAGTCTGAGATATTTTTGTCCCAAAATAAAAATTCGATGAGGCATTTTAAGGCCTTGAACAAAACAAATTTTTGTATAAGTATGCCAGAACAAGCTTGCAGAAGGAGATGTTAATGTCATCACCAAATCAAAAACTTACTGCAACATTTAAATGTACTCAAATGAATAAATATACAAGTCGTTCTTTAAAAGGAGTTTTTTTCATAAAAATAAAAACAGCTCCACTGTCGAAGCATTAGCAACATAAGTTGCAATATATTGTAATTATCTCACCATTGTTAATTATCGATAATGATTATCCATTCTGTATATTTAATGATAATCTAGATAATACAAATAGAAAAAACTGACCTTTCCCCTAATAATTCCTTTCCATTCAATTCGTACACAGCATCATCAGCATCCCTGTAATCATCAAATTCCTGTAGGGAAAGAAAACATGTACCAAACACTCCAATATAACTACATGAGAACGAAAACAGTAACTAACTTACCACAAATCCAAATCCATTTTTTAATAGAATTTCTCTGATTCGCCCATACCCTTTGAAAAACTTTTCTAGATCTCTTTCTCGAACATCGTACGGTAGACGTCCGACATAAACTCTCGTACCCATGCTGTAATGACATTCATGAAATTAAATGTAAATTCGACTAACAACCTCACTATAACTAAGACAACCGTAATTTGAAGTAACAGAAGAATTAACGGCCCGAATTAACTAAGTGACTTAGATATGCTTGTAAAGCGTTGTTTTTTTTCGGCTACGCTTTACCTTTTATCCGGTTGTTCTATTTTTCACTTTCCATTAGGTTCGATGGTGTTTTAGGCCAAAATGATTAACGGAAACAAGTATTAGTATGACTAAACATTATTTTCAGGGCAGAAAGAAATTCTTCAGAGATTTTTCTGTGCCTAGAAATGCGAGATTCGTAAAAACGAGATTCGCGAAAACGTAATATTCCTGGCTACACGAGATTATTCATATAATAGATAGATCTTGTTCGCGGGGCGGAGGCCTTCGAAAGCCAGAGGACCGAAAGTAGAGATCATTGTAAAGGCACTTAACAAAGATAATTCATTGCATGCATCTTTCACCTAATCGCGAGGTAAAATAGTAACCGGGTAAAATGGAAAGTGTCTTCATTCCGGTTACAAAAAAATTGCATATTAAACGTACTAAAAACACTAGCCTTAACAATTAATAAAATCGACATTTCAAAATATGCTTGACGATGCCAGTCAACAATATCTAAAAGCTTGTTATGCAACAAATAATACCACAAAATTACCTGTTAATATTATCACGAAGCTTTCAACAATTTCAAGGCAAACCAACCGTACTTAATAAATTCTTCTTTTACAACAACATCAAAATACACAAAGAAAACGGGGACTCTGCACCGCTTCCACCAGTGGGAGGAAACTCATATAGGCACTTCCGGACTCTTAAACGGTAGTGTTTCTACCGACATTGGGTGGCGCTGCAAAATATCGGATTATCGATTCATATCGAATCGCATTTTGCCGCCTTCATTTTTTGAAATCCACAACGGTTTTTTCCTTCGATAAACGAAGGAATTGCAGCGTTGCGGTGAGAGGTGGCATGGCTCATGGTTCCAAGAAGAAAACACGGTAAGGTAAGTTAACAAACATATCCAAATATTTTTTATTTTTATTTAATAAAATATTGGTTTACGGGCCAGTTATAAAATGGAAAAAACCGAAATGTTTAGCAGTGTTAAGGCTCTGTCAATCTGCTTGACGGAGCTACTACTAAACATTGACGTTCTAATACTAAAACAATTTATATTTCAATTAATTATTTGAATAATTAAAAATTTAATGCTTCACATAACAATTGGGCTGCCAACAATTGATTTTCTTACATTTTTAGGGCTCTGTCAAACATATTGAAAACGAAAACTCCACTGCATTGTAAATCAATGTGTTTGATGGAGCCTTAACACAGCAAGAAATTCAATTCTTTTTATGTAAAGCACCGAATGTTTAATTATTTCAATAATTAATTGAAATATAAGTTGTTTTAGTAATAGAAAATGAAATGCCTGCTAGTGATAATGGCTCCATAAAGCAGATTGATGTTACGGTATGCTGATGTTACAATACAGTTGTGGGGTTTACAATCTGCTTGACGGAGCCATATCAGTAGTAGAGATTTCCTTTTGTATTATTAAAACAACTTATATTTCAATTATTTATTTAAATAATTTAAAATGCAGCATAATTGTAATATCGGTTCCCCAGCTGTCAATAAGCAGCTGCATTGCAGTGGCATATGCAACCCATGACCGAAAGTAGAGATCATGTGTACTAAATCTCGCTATTATTATTAATATGAAGAATATTATTATTATTATTCAAATTATTGACATGGGTTGCATACACTGACACACAACGCAGCTGCTTATTGAATGTTGGGACAATGATATAACAATTATGCCTTAAAATTCAATGCTTTAAATAACAAGAATTGAATTTCTTACAGTGTTAGGGCTCCATCAAACACATCGATGGTACACAACAGTGGTGCGGTTTTCAATGTGTTTGACAGAGCCTGAACACTGCAAGACACTTGATTCTTGTTATGTGATGCATTGAATTTTTAATTATTCAAATAAATATTTGAAGTAAAAGTTTGATTTATTAATACAATGTCATGGTCTAACAGTGTTATTGTTCCATCAAGGAGATTGAAAACCCCACCACTGTGTTGTAACGTCAATGTGTTTGATGGAGCCAAAACACTGCTAGACACTGACTGGATAAAGCTGACTACTAGACAAATTAGTATTTAGTTGAATATTTTGCATCAGATGAAAAGTGTTTATATACTAAATGTCGATGTCTTGTGATGTTATAGCTCCATCAAGATGCTGTATCAACTTGCCACTTCACCACTACAATGTGAGCTTGATGTGGTTTGAAAGTGTTTTTCATTTGCTTTACAATGCATTGTTCAATGTACTTTTGGAAGTTCATGTGTTGATTAAAATTTTAATAAAAAAACATTTCACTACATTTGTGTCTTTTACATCTACTTCTAACTTTGATGTCTACCCTATTGTAACACTTCATTTACAGGATTCAACCTGACAGCATTCAACTTCACCCTGCATGGCATTGGTGTTAGGTATGTTTAGGTACAAACATAAAAATATGTTTTATAATGAA
Source organism: Trigoniulus corallinus (assembly GCA_013389805.1). Classification (NCBI taxonomy): domain Eukaryota; kingdom Metazoa; phylum Arthropoda; class Diplopoda; order Spirobolida; family Trigoniulidae; genus Trigoniulus; species Trigoniulus corallinus. Next base: position 2,386,696 of record JAAFCE010009111.1, read on the forward strand.
GGTAGGTATTAAGCATAATAAATATGCAAAAAAAGTTAAAAAAAAAATCTGAATATAACAGATAATGGAATCGATCCTACAACCACCACTGACACAGGTGCTCTACCATTTGCACTAAACAGGTGCATGCGCCTTTCCCCAGAAATTTATTTTTTATGTATTTGTTAGTTCTTCTTATGACGTATGGCATCGCTCCTCTGGTATAAGGTCCAAATTTATAACATTAAGTTTCCCTTCTTTAAGTTTATATGTTCTGTGGCTTCCACAGGAACTGCTTCACCAAGGAAACTCCACAGTATATACAAGGAGTGACAGCTCTGCCCTTTTCGTGTCCTCATACCGAACGAGCGCCACCTAGTAGATGGTTTGCTGAAACTACTTCTTTACAACTATATAAATAATAATTAGAATGATTTAAAAGTAGTTATCAAGTGCCAGGTGTATATATATCACCTTCGTCATCATCTCACCCTCCTCACGCCTGTGGTGGGATCGGGTCTGCGCGTTCTTATCCTCCACTCTTGCCTATCCCCCACCAAGTCCCTCTCCATCATGCACGTCTCCATGCACCTCTGCACCACCTGCTTCCACATCTGTTTTGGTCTTTCCCTATCCCAGGTGCCCCAATCACATGGAGACACATAATGGACCTAATACGTTCCTCCTCCTCATTTACCATCCTGCCATCTCACCTACCATCTCAACCGCTTCTCCCTAATCTTTTCCGCAATGTCTCCCACCCCCAAGCTACCTCTAACGGAAGCATTTCGGAAATATATATCACCTTAGGATATATCACTGGGATGGAGCAAAGGAGTAGTAGTGTGTGCTGCTGTAAATTGCTCAAACTCCATGAAATCCACTCCAGCACTCCATATCATCATCTCACCCTTCTCCTGCCTGAGGCAGGGTCAGATCTGCAGGTTCTAATCCTCCAATACCACCTATCCCCCACCAAGTCCCCCTCCACCCCACACACTTCCGTGTCTTTTTCCACCACCAGCTCCCACGTCCGTTTTGGCCTTCCTCTATCTCTGGTGCCCCCAATGGACCTAATATGCCCCTCATCAAATGTCCTCATTAAATGCCCGACTTTATTGGGACCCAGTGGTCGCACAGGACCCCACTTGCCTGTCTCCACTTCAGCTATCCTGCATTAATCCTATGGGTCACATCAGAATCTATTTCTGCATTGCTCTGTAAAACTGATCATAAATAAAGACACTCTTCCACCACTGGAATTCCCTTTCCCCCACAACGAATCTTGCCTCCTTGCCCCTGGCCACTAAAATTCCAAGCTAGGTGCTTAGTCTTCTTCATGTTCACCTTAAGACCCCCTCTTTCCATTGCTGTCTTAATGTCTTGTAGTAAGCGTATATATAAAGAAATTATTTTTTCGATTAAAAACATGTGAAACTGAGCAATTTATTTATAAGTTCAAATTAGCAGCAAGCAGTTGACATTATTTAATAAGAACAATCAAAGAAAGTGCATAATTGCATGTTTAAGATGCTTGAAATACATGTGCATCTGTGTTGTAGCAAACCATCCACTTGGGGCGCCACCATATAAAACTATGACACAAAAGTCAATGGGAAAGGGGCGGAGCTGGTACTCCTTAAAGACTCATTGTATATACATATACTCTGATGCTACATGTATTTCAAGCATCTTAAACATGCAATTATGCACTTTCTTTGATTGTTCTTATTAAATAATGTCAACTGCTTGCTGCTAATTTGAACATATAAATAAATTGCTCAGTTTCACATGTTTTTAATGGAAAAAGAGGGGGTCTTAAGGTGAACATGAAGAGGACTGAGCCCCTAGCTTTGAATTTTAGTGGCCAGGGGCAAGTAGGTGAGATTCGTTGTGGGGGAAGGGAATTCCAGTGGTAGAACCGTCATCAGGCTCACTATGCTGTTTGGCTCAGTGTTTGGCAGTCCGGAAGAACCATGAATGGCAAATGCAAGTGGCTGAGATGCGAATGCTATGCTGAATGAGTGGGGTGTCACCATCTGGCAAATTAGAAATCATTATGTTAGAGGTAGCTTGGGGGTGAGACATTACGGAAAAAATGAGAGGCAACCGGTTGAGGTGGTATGGGCATTAGATGAGGAGAGGAGAGGAGTGGCTTATTAGGTCCATTGTGGGACTGCAGGTAATTGGGGCACCAGAGATAGAGGAAGGCCAAAACGGATGTGGGAGCCAGGGATATGGAGGTGTGCGGGGTGGAGGGGGACTAGGTGAGGGATAGGCAGGAGTGGAGGATTAGAACCCACAGTTTAGAAGCCTCAGGTGGGAGAAGGGTGAGATGATGATGATGATGATATGGAGTCCTGGAGTGGATTTCAAGGAGTTTCAGCAATTTACAGCAGCACACACTATTACTGCTCCTTTGCTCCATCCTGGTGATATATATTTCCAAAATGTTTACGTTATAGGTAGCTAGGGGGTGGAGGACATCGTGGAAAAGATGAGGGAGAAGCCGTTGAGATGGTATGGGCATGTGATGAGAGAGGAGGAAGAACGTATTAGGTCCATTATGGGTCCCCATGTGATTGGTAGCACCTAGGGTAGGGGAAGACCAAAACGGACGTGGAAGCAGGTGGTGCACATGCGCATGGAGACGTGCAGGATGGAGAGGAACTTGGTGGATGATAGGCGAGAGTGGAGGATAAGAATGTGCAGACCCGACCCCACCACAGGCGTGAGGAGGGTGAGATGAGGATGAGGGTGATATATATACACCTGGCACTTGATAACTACTTTTAAATCATTCTAATTATTATTTATATAGTTGTAAATATGCAAGCTAATACATGTAAAGAAGTAGTTTCAGCAAACCATCTACTAGGTGGCGCTCTTTCGGTATGAGGACACGAAAAGGGTGGAGCTGTCACTCCTTGCATTAGACTCCTTGTGCTGTGTATACCAAGGAGTCTAATAGAAGGAGTGATTATGGCAACTCAAAAACAGAGGCTGGGGGCGTAATTAAATAACCCCGCTCCTTTGTCTTCTTCTTCTACTTTTCTGTCTGGGACTTGTTGTGTTGAGCCTGTAGACAATGGCCTCGGTTCCACCGAACTGAGTGGGCCGACTGCCACTAAGCCTGTGGAGACGAGTAGTGCTCCAAGCAAGAGGCCACGTTCCCCCAGTAAACCATCTGGACCCCAGAACGATTCTGTGCCTTCTTCTGCATCGGCACCTGCCCTTAACAAGAGGCAACGACCTCTCAGCCTTAAGGTGCAGGGCTCCACCGCCGATGCAAAGCACGTTCCTGCATCTAAGGAGGCCTTGGGTGCAGTTAAATCTGGGGAGAATGGTGTAGCTTTGGGGAAGGCGTCGCCCTTCCTTATTGCCAAAGCCATTAAGGCCGTTGCTGGTGAAGTGACATCGGTCAAGAAGCTTCGCAATGGCACCTTGTTGGTGGAAGAATCTGCCCCTCACCAGATTGAGGCATTGCTTAAAATGCAGAAACTCGGTGATTTCCTCACTGTGGTCGAACCTCATCGCACTCTTAACACCAGTAGAGGTGTCGTGTGGTTCCCCGACCTACGTGGGGAGTCAGAGGAGAACATAGTGGAGGAGTTCAAGGACCAGGGTGTGGTGGCTGTCTGCCACACCTTGGTTAGAAGGGATGGGGAATCCCACCCCTCTGAAACCTTGGTGCTGACCTTTGGTAGGCCCAAGTTGCCAGAATACATCAGGGCCGGCTACCTCTGCTTACCAGTATGGCCTTTCATCCTGAGTCCCCTTCACTGCTTCAAGTGCCAAAGGCATGGTCATGGCCAGAATTCGTGTTCTCCCAGGGCCATGTGTGGCAATTGTGGGCATGGTGCCCATTCCCCGAGCCTTGTAAGACTGCACCTTATTGCACCAACTGTAAGGGAAACCCCCCGCCTCTTCTCAAGATTGCCTCACTGGTTCCAGGAACGTGCCATCCAGGAATTGTGTGTCAAGAAGGGTATCAGTTTTCAAGATGTGTGGCAGCTGCTAGCCTTGCCAGGGACGCCAAGTCGTGGCTTGTCCTATGCAGGTGCTGCAAAGGTTGCTGCTGTGTCATCTGTCTACACCAAGACGGACATACTTCCACAACTCGCCCCACTCATTCGGTTATTGCCCTCTCAGGCCCACAGGGTCCACAGGATTCCGCTCTGTGCTATCATTGGCTGCTAGACAGATCCTGCTCCCATGCGAGAGGTTTCTTCTGGTTCCGTCACTGCCTCTGGCCCCGCCTTCTTGGAGGCCAAAGATGCTTCCCATTAAACAGAGGCATCTGCTTTGAGCAGCCCCCTTCCTGGCTCAGCTCAGCTGGCCCCCTCCAAAGTGGTGGTGATGCATGAGAGAGGAGGGAAGAAACCAGGAACACCTCCTGCCCCTGCAGTGGGGCACGTGTCTTTGGTTCGCCCACCCAAGCTCTTTGGCGAACAGCAGAAGGCACTGAGTGGCAGCATGCCCCAACTTGGACATGATGGGGATTCCTCCTTTGAGATGGAGGAGGAAGACCCAATTGTAGGCACCCCTCCCTTGTCTGGTGTAGGATGGAAAAAAAGGGAGGAATAAAAATAAACCTCCAACGCCCACCTAATGGTAAATCTCCTTCAATGGAACTGTCGAGGTTTTTCCCACAAGAGGGATGAGATCACAATGCTGATCTCACGGCACACCCCATCTGCATCTCCCTCCAAGAGATCCTCTGCCGTAGTGATACCCCACTTTCTTTAAGATGCTACAAGATGAATGCAAACACCTGGCAGCAGGGAAACCTGTGGAAGGGGTGGGTATCCTTATCCGGAATGGATGCATGTAAACCCCCCAGTTACTTTGCAGATGCCTCTCTAAGCTATGGCAGTTTCACTGCAACTGAATGTGCCCACCACTCTATGTTCCCTCTACCTGCCTCCTGGGATGGATATCCCATGGGCAGACCTTCACTCCCTCACAGCCCAGCTTCCCAGACCATTTCTGATTATGGGAGATTTTAATGCCCATAACTCCCAATTGCGCTCGGACAGTCGCAACACCCAAGGGCTCCTTGAGGAACAATGGGTGTCACACAATGGCCTCATTGTCCTCAACACTGGTGCCCCCACACATGTGATGACTGCCACTGGTGGTCTTTCCTGTATCAACCTCTCCATCTGCTCTCCTGGGTTGGCGCCAGGTCTGCAATGGGAGGTTCTGTCTGACCCTGGGGGAAGTGTCAACTTCCCCATCAGGATTAGCAGTGGAAGTGGGGCATTGCCCCAACAACCACCACGATGGTGTTTGCATCGGGCAGACTGGGAAGAGTTTGCTCGTCACATCCACTTTCACCCACTGCATGATTTTGATGAGGTCAATGATCTAGTGAGCCACTTCACAGAGGTGGTGATCAGGGCAGCATTGGCATCTGTCCCCCAGAGCTTGTGTAACCCTCCATGAGCACGGGTGCCATGGTGGACAGAGGACTGTCAGAGTGCAATTCCGGCCCACAGAGGCTCACTTCGCCTCTTCCAGTCTCATCCAACTGATGCCAAGCATGTCAACTACCTCAGAGCCCAGGCATATGCACGACGGGTAATCAAGGAGGCCAAACAATCCTCATGGAGTAAGTATGTCTCCTCGCTTACCCACCACACGCCATCCAAGAATGTCTGGGAAAAGCTGAGAAAAATCCAGGGAAAGTACTTACAATCCTGTGGCTCTGGTCTCGTTGTGCAAGGGAGACATTTACTTCTGCCTTGCGAGGTGGCTGAGGAGCTGGCAAGGACATTTGCAGCCATCTCCAGTTCCCAGCACTACACTGCAGCTTTCATCAAACAGAAAGAAGCGGCAGAACGCCTTTCAATTAACTTCTCTGGTGGTGTTGCTGAGGGGTATAACGACACATTTACCCCTTGGGAGCTGCGAGTAGCTCTAGCATGGGCCCAGGATACTGCCCCCGGTCCTGACAACATCCATTACCAATTGGTATGGCATCTACCTGAGAATGGTCTTTCCTACCTCCTTGAGGTTTTTAATTATATTTGGCAGCAGCACGACATCCCTGTAGGCTGGCAGGAGGCTATCATCATTCCCCTCCCTAATCCTGGAAAGGATGGCACCCTACCCACAAATTACAGCCCCATATCTTTGACGAGCTGTCTGTGTAAAACCATGGAATGCATAGTTCACTGGCGCTTGGTGTGGTATCTGGAACAGCACGACTTTCTCTCCAATGCCCAATGTGGCTTCCATGCAGGCAGGTCTCCAGTGGATCATTTGATCTCACTGGATCTCACTGGATCTCTTTGCATGCTTTTGCATTTTCCTTTTGTGTGTTTTGGCTTTTGCCTCTTTATGTTTGTATCCGTTTTGGCTTTTGCTTTTTATCTCTCCGTTTGTTTGGCTTTTGCTTTTTATCTCTCCGTTTGTTTGGCTTTTGCCTGTTTTATCTGTGTCCTTTTTTGGCTTTTGCCTTCTTTGTATTTTTGTCTGTTTAGGCTTTTGCCTACTTTTTGTGTTTGTTGTTGGCCATTGCCCTTACTTTTTGTCTGTTATTTGTTTGGCTGTTGCCTTTTGTTTTGTTAATTTTATTGGGCTTTTGCCCTTATTTATTTTCACCATGGTGGGATGGCCACTTACACCCCCCACCATGGTGATTGTCTTTCTGGGCCCTAATGACCATTGAAGTTGATGAGCCCTAAAACACGAACGAACGAACGAAATCATACATATCCTGGACTACTCTAATAAATCCTTCATCAACCCCCCTCTTTTGTAATACTTCCCACAGTACCTGTCTTTGGACACTGTCGAAGGCCTTCTCTAGGTCGATAAAGACGGCATGGAGGTCTTTCTTTGCTACCCTATACTTTTTTATCATTTGTCTTAGATCGAAGATAGGCTCCATTGTGGACCTGCCTGGCATATACCCAAATTTATTTCCATGGACACTTGTTTTATCCTGGAGGTGACGTTCCATTACTCTCTCCCAGTGCTTCATGGTATGGCACATTAGCTTTATGCCTCTATAGTTGCCACAGTCTTAGACATCCCCTTTACCCTTGTAGAGTGGTACTATCCAACTCTCATGCCATGCAGATGGCATTCTATCCCCACTAGCTATCTTATTGAAAAGTTTCCCTAACCACTTGGTACCTTCCCTCCCTAGGCTGTGCCATACTTTTATGGGGATTCCATCTGGGCCTACAGCTTTTCGACCTTTCATCTTCCTAAGTGCCTTGGTTACTTCCTCCTCGGTTACACAGTCCACTGCCACTGCTGGTGCAGGGTTTGTGGCCATGTCCTCACCTCCCTCCACTTCATTTAAGAGGCCTTGGAAGTATTCCTCCCACCTCCTCTTTACTTTTGTTGGGGAGAGCAGGACCCTACCTACACCACCCTTCACTGTTATGGCTCTGGGTACATCTTTTGCTGCCCTGTCTCTGGCCTTAGCCAATTTGAAAACTTCTTTGGTGCTTGGCCAGTGCAATCTTCCTCTTGGTAGTGGTCTTGGCCTGCCTATACTGAGTCTTTGACTGCTGATCCCCTATCTCCTGCCACCTGTGAAAAGCAGCCTTCTTTTGTTTGATGGCTGCTTCAACTTCCTCATTCCACCACCATGACAGCCTATTACCCTGGCTAGTGCCACCCACCCCACCCTGCCCCAAGATGGTTTTTCCACAGCTCTGATTTTTTTGGCAACCCTGTCCCACATGGCATCAGTTGTCTCTTCCCAATCCCAGTCTACCAGCCTGTGAACTTCCTCTATGAATTCCTCCATCTTTGTGGGTAGCTTCCACCACCTGATGACCTGCTCTCCCCTCTAAGAATGTGCCTGGCCTGCCGCTCTCACTAATAGTTCTATCATTAGTAACCTATGTCCACATTCCTTTTGAAAATTTTGACTGGGGAGGGCCCAGCAATCACAGACGTCTGATCTGTGCCACCCTCTAACCATAAAGGAATCTATCTGTGACATTCCCTTGGTGACTGGTATGAGATTAGGTGCTTGTCCCTCTTCCTAAACCAAGTATTTGCCAATGCAAGCCTAGTGCATTAGCTGTGTTGAGGATTCGCAGCCCATCTAGGCTAGCTGCACCATACCCCCATCCCCCATGGACCTCACCATAACCCTGGTTTTCTTTGCCCACGTGGCCATTAAAGTCCCCCAATTACTAAGTGCTCATTTCCCAGACATTGCAGTACCTGAGCCTCCAGTGAGTGCACCAGGTCCTCAAACTCCATACTGAAGCCTTCCTTTGTGGGTTCATCCAGACCTGTCTGGGGGGGGGGCATATGCACTAATTAGATGAAGCACTACTTCTCTCCAAACCACTGTAACTAGTAGGAGTCTGCTATTGGGGGGTCACTATCCAACACGATCCCCATCCCATTCAGCCCCCTTCACTGGCAGTATATATAAGCTTGTAACCCCCCCAAGGGCCCTTGATCTATTTCCCTTCCTCCTAGTTTCTTGGAGGAAGGCTACCTGTATCCTCTGTTGCCTTAAGGTATTAGCTATTTCCCCAGATTTTCCTGTAAAGGTCTCCACATTCCACATTCCTAATCTAAGATTTGCCCCTTTGCTATCAGCACATGCACTGACTGGGGTGACCCCAGTCGGGCATCTTGAACCCGCAGGAATGTTGGCGCTGCTTGCAGTGGGGGGATGCCAGCATAACCCACAGAGGACACTCAGCATGCTATCTGCCATGGAGTCCAAGGTCCCAGCCCCCATGGCATTGAGAACTACTGCTGACTGTGGCCTGAGGCCAACTGGCAAACCCCTGTTGACTGCCAGTGCTGGGGACTTCCCCTGAACTGGGGGGTGAATGCCTCTCAAAATTGGCATCATGTCTGCAAACTATATGGAATCTATATGGAGTATTAATGACAGTATTATATAGTAAATTTATAAAACTAATAATTAAAATAAATAATATTAGGAATAAATATTAATAATATTAACTAACTTACAGAATTAACTTACAGAACTAACTAAAAATTTTGTGAAAATTTGGCCGTGGGGAGTTTGTGACCGGCCCCAACGCAGTTGTGGACGAGTGGAAGAACGCCACGAGGTCAGGCTTATGTAGCCAAACCTCGAAAATGTTCCTGTTATTTTATTTCTTATTGTTATTTTATTTCTATTTTTGTGTTTTTTTTCCTTTCACTTATTCTCCTAAATTTCTTTAAGCCGTATTCCGTACTGAAGGTTCTGAGCCATTGTGGGTGTTATATGCTTTTTTTTGGTTGTATGTTTTTGTTTTCTTACGAGTTAATACAAGGAGTACCTTTCATTTACTAATTTAATGCGAGTTTATTAATTGCTATATTTAATTTCCAAATGATTACAATTTCCCCAATCAATGCTGTTTCATTACAGATACTAAATAACTATAATTTCAGAATTAATTACTACTTTGTTATAGACTTATGGAGCAGTTAAATGTCCTCAATACACCATAATTATTCCATTAAAATTTGATTTGGTTATCATGAGAATTTTTACTATTATTGCTCAGTAATAAAACTATCACACTCTGTTAATGATTCATTGAACTACTTATTTCTTATAATGGAGTATAAAATTTTTAATAAAATTATTTTTTCGTTAAAATCATTTGATTAAAATTAATCATTTTCATTAATTCTTATAATTCCATTAAAATCATTTGCTTACAATTAATCGTTTTTATTAACTCTTCAAAATTCCGTTAAAATCATTTGCTTTCAATTAATCATTTTCATTAACTCTTATAATTCCTTTAAAATAATTTGCTTACAACTAATCATTTTCATTAACTCTTATAATAACATTAAAATTATTTGCTTTCAATTAATCGTTTTCATTAACTCTTATAATTCCTTTAAAATCATTTGCTTACAACTAATCGTTTTCATTAACTCTTATAATTCTGTTAAAATTATTTGCTTTGAAATTATTCGTTTTCATTAACTCTTGTAATTCCGTAAAAATTATTTGCTTTCAATTAATTGTTTTCATTAACTCTTATAATGCCGTTAAAATCATTTGCTTTCAATTAATCGTTTTCATTAACTCTTATAATTCCATTAAAATTATTTGCATTCAATTAATCATTTTCATTAACTCTTATAATTCCGTTAAAATTATTTGCATTCAATTAATCGTTTTCATTAACTCTTATAATTCCGTTAAAATTATTTGCTTTCAATTTATCGTTTTCATTAACTCTGATAATTCTGTTAAAATAATTTGCTTTCAATTAATCGTTTTCATTAACTCTTATAATTCAGTTAAAATCATTTGCGTTTGTGAAACTATTATATAAGAAAATTTTTGATTTTGTTTTTCTTATCTTATTTGAAGTCAAAATGTTCTTCTGACCTAGGAGTCCTGGTAAGGCTTCTTTATTTCTTGGGTTTGTTGGCTACCATCCCAATTTCTTCCCTTGAGGTGTATCCATCACTGTTTTCTTGATCCTCCTTCCTTGGTTCTATTCCTTTTGTCTGCTCTGATCTCCTCTGCTCTGTTGATCTGCTGTCTCTGTTGATCTCCTCTGCTCTGTTGATCGCCTCTGTGCTGTTGATCTGCTGTCTTTGTTGATCTCTGTTGATCTGCTGTCTCTGTTGATCTCCTCTGCTCTGTTGATCTGCTGTCTCTTTTGATCTTCTTTTATGATTTTTTCCTTTTCCATAAAAGGAAGTTCTGGTTTTTTGAGTCCAGGTCATTCCTCTCTCTTTGAGAAGTTTTTCCCCTGCAAATAAAGGCTTCTTTATGATTATTAATTAATTAATAAGATTTAGGCCACCTTTTAGATGTTTTTTTTTTAATCTAAGATTTTTTGTTTCTTTTTTCCTTCAAGATGGATATTCTCCAGATGTTTTTAATTAAAATTTATTAAAAGTTTTATTCTCTGGATGTTGTTAATTTGCAGAGATGTTTTTAAGAAGATCTCCAGATGTTTAAATAGAAAATTAATGTGGATGTTATTAATTGGATTGTTATGTTTGGATATTTTCATGAATGCTTTGGGCACTTTTTCTTTGGACCATTTTCTTGAATCAATTTTTTTGATGGTTCCTTTCCATTGCTTTTTGGTGAAGCAGTTGACATTCCCCACCCTACCAAAACCAGCCCCAACACCCATGGACCTACATATCACATCAACGTTTGGGGTTCATGCCTTGAGAAAGGTGAATTTTACCCCCAAAAAAACAGTGGTGAATTAGTGATTTGCTGAAAAGAGCGAAGCACAAGGAAAGTCGGATGCACAGGGAGTCCATGCCACCTAGCGATCCATTTATGTACAGTATGTATGTAAAAATATTGTGAGCATTAACCTGGATGTACAGTATATTATGTGGATTTAAAGAAATCTGTTATTGCACTTTGTTTTGAGGACTTGGATGCGGCATGCACTTGCTCGATTTCTTTCTGAAGATCAAATGCCTTTTCTAGTAAGCTTCCAGAGGTGCCTGCTGCAAAGCACACTATTTCTTTAATATAGAGTGATGCTTGTTGAACAGTGACATTTTGCTCTTCCTCGGATTCCTCACTCTCTTCCTCTGTTTCTTTTGAACTGATTACAGAAAGCATTATGCTCTCAGTATCACTACTAAGGGTCTCATGAAGCTCCGCACTGCTCTCATATTGCATCATTTCATTAACACTGACCAACTCCATATTCAATAGTTCATCAGTGGGAACAATATCCACTTCAGCAATGTTGGGGTTGTCCATTGGTACACCACACTGTTGAAAACATTTGGCAATGGTGATCTTGGAAATGCATTGCCAGGCTGATGCAACCCACCTAATGCAGTCTAGAATAGTGATTGAGTTACTAAACTCCACAGCCTTTTGGCAGTCTTCAGCATTTGCAATTAACATGTTGAGGAACTGCCGGTGGTAGTGGAGCTTCATTGTTTGGATTATCCCTCGATCAAGAGGTTGCACCTCTGATGTTAAGTTGGGTCCATGACTAGTAGCATTGTCTACCAAAATGACAATTTTCTGCTGCTTGCACTTCATGGCTGTGTTTACACTTTTCACCCAGTGCAAAAAAACAGAACTGGTCTTCCACACTTTTTTGTTGAAGCAGTATTGCACTGGAAGGGTTTTTGGATTCATGGTATTTTGCTTAAATGCTGCAGGACGTTCAGCATGACCAATGACTAGAGGTTGTAGCTTTTTGCCCAAGGCACTACAGCAGAGAAGGACAGTTACGCATTCCTTAGCTTGTTTGCCACCCTTGCACCGATTGCCTTTCTGAACAAGGGAATGGGTTGGAAGTTGTCTGTAAAACACAGCCGTTTCATCGGCATTAAAAATATCTGTCAGACTGTAATCTGCAATCAATGTAGGCAGCTTTGATTTCCAGTCATCAGCAGAAACAAGATTCACATCAGCTGACGTTGAATGTTATGCAGCAGTTTGAACTTTGCCAGCCAACCATTGCTGACAGTGAAATCTTCACGTCCCAGTGCTTGGGTGACTACTTTTGCTTTTTCCTGAAGCAGTGGACCAGTTAAAGGAATGTTCTTCGATCGATAACTTGAGAAAAACTGAAAAACTTTTTGATCCAAATCATCAGCCACAATCCTTTTCCTTCTGCTAGAACAATTTTCACTAAATGCTTTCAAAATTTTGTCCCTTGCCTTGACAATATTCACCACTGTTGTATTCGAAATCCCAAAATCTTTGGCTATCTTTCTCTGAGATTTCCCTGCCTTTACTTGGTCCAGAACTTCCACCTTCTTTTCTATCGTTAGCTCCACTATTTTTCGCTTTGACATTATGTTACGTACACTTGTTCACTTTGACAACAAGATGCATAGTGAAAAGGGTTTTCCCCTATGAGTGTCTGGTAGATGAAAAGGGTTTCCCCCTATGAGTGTCTGGTAGATGAAAAGGGTTTCCCCCTATGAGCAACTGGTAGAGTGAATTTTGTACACAGCTGGCCGATTGGAGCATGATTGCACCAAAATGGTCAACATAGAGAGGTGATGATGATTGTTGTGCCAACTGTAGGTGGTCAGTGGTCAATAACCAGAGGTGGTCAACTTATGGAGTGTGCCCACAATGGTATGCCTATGGGAGCATTTTGGTTCCAATGATTCATGGTCAAGATATAGAGGTGGTCAACGAATGGAGGTGGTCAACTTGGGAGGTTATACTGTATATATATTTCAATGGAGTATGCCCAACTCCTGCATTATTATTACATAAAATTTAATTAAAAAAAACTCAATCTAACATAAAATGCCATTGTGCAGTAAATTTAATGCATACAAAGTAATATCAACAAGTGACAATATGAAATTTTTCTATAAACTCTTTAACCTTCAAGCGCTCGCATGGGTGGCAAATTGGCCACCAAATTAAATAAAATTTTGTGCCACTGTAGCAGGACTGAATAAATGATTGGGGCCACCTAGTATTCTCAAGTTGTATTTTTGGTCACAACTTGCATTAAAAAATTTTTTACAACTCATGTGATTTTGGAGCAATTCGTTTTCAAAGTAGCTGGGGTTGTGGAGGATTACACAAACGGCCATTCTGCTGCCTCACAAGTTCATAGGAAAGTGGTTCCCCATAGCAGGATTTTTGGGGCTCCAGGGGACAAAGCACTGCAGATCCATGGTCTGACTATCAGGGTCCCACTATTGGGGTATCAGTGCCCAAGTATAAGGGTCCAACTATCACGGTCCTAGTATCAGTGCCCAAGTATCAGGGTCTGACTATCATGGTCCCAGTATCTTTTCTCAGTATCAGAGTGAAGGTATCAAGGTCCCAGTATTAGGGTACCAGAATCAGGGTCCCACTATCAGGGTCCTACTATCATGGTCCCACTATCATAGTCCTAGGGTCAGAGTCCAAGTATCAGGGCCCAAGTGTCAGGGCTCGAGTATCAGGGTCTGAGTATCAGGCTTAAGATATTATGGTCCCAGTATAGAGGTACCAGAATCAGGGTCACACTAGGTCACATCTAGTTTAGTTTCTCATTTAATTTCGTTTATATCTGTTTAATTAACTAGATTTGTCATGATGCTTTCGATAAACATCTAGTAAAATGTCATATGCAAAGAAAAATGAGGGGTGGCTAGTTTTCCGCCTTGCAAGCTTGAATGTCTTTCAAAATAACGCAAGTGCTTGAAGGTTAAACTTGACGATTTTTACTTACATGTGAAACACTTAAAGTTATACTCAAACCTTTTAAACTTGTAACTTTTTGATTTTTTTTCACTTTCACATGTGTTGTACAATCAAATATTTTGTATTTCTCTTATATTTATTTCGGTACATAAACCTTTTGTTAAAGTCTTTGATGGTTTAAAAAAATGAGTTCTTAAAAAAGTAAAGAACACGATTCCTTAATGATATCCTAAATGTATTTATTTTAATGTCCAGTAAATTAGGTAGCCCTTGGAAGTCATGTATCTGAGGTGGGCATGCCAAACTCAGGGTACCCCTAGGGTCACATCACTAACATTGCATTGTCATAAGGGGGCAACTGTCCCCCTCTCATTACACCTGAGTAGCAGACTGCATATGTAGACTACATGACATTGAGTGTGAGGGTTGTAACTCTAGGATTCTAGGGCTGGATGTTTGACACCTGTGATCTAAGGGAACATGTATCATCATCATACCCTTATCCTACCTATGGCAGGGTCAGTTCTGCAGGTTCTAGTCCTCCACCCCTGCCTATCTCCCACCAGGTTCTCATTCACCCCACACACTTCCATATCCCTACAGACACTTCCCTGCTCTCACGTTTTCTCCAGTTTCCCCCTGCCTCAGGTGCTTCCAACCACCTGAATTCCTGAAATGGACCTAATAAACTTCTCCTTCCCTCTTCTTATTATGTGTCCATACCACCACAATGTCCACCACCCCAGGCCACCTCTAATATACTCATTCCTTATTCTATCAGCTCTGGATACCCCACTCATATAAGGCAGCATTTGCATCTCAGTTACTTGCATTCTATTTATGTCACTCTTTCTCACTCCTGTGTGACCTCATCACACAGGACTCCACTTGCCCCTCTTCACTTCAACCATCACCCATTGATTCTATGGGTCACGTCTGAGTCTATCTCCCCATTTCTTTAGAACATTGATGCTAAGGTCACTCCTCTAATATTGTTTAGGCCCTTCTCTACTTTTTCTTTGGAGTCATAAGTTTTCCAATTGTTGATGAACAACATGCAATTTATTGAATTATTTTAAGTTGCCAGTAGCAGATAGATGGTGTTAATAATTTTTAAAATACAGTATGTTTACTCCCAGAATTGTTGCTGCAATTAGTTGCTGAAAAATAATGCTCCTTATGAACTCACATCTTGAATTTTAATCATCAGTGAATGCATGTAAAAATTGCATGTAGTACAGCTTTTACTTCCTTGCCGCCAGGTGGCGCCGTTTTATATTCTGTATATTCTTTATACTGCAAAGACTCCTTGGCTATAGACTCCTTGGCTTCACACTGGGTGAAGTAGCAAGTAACTCATGACTTACCTGCCATCAAGTGGGCAAGTAGCAAAACAGTGATCACATGCAAGTTCATAAGCTGTTAAGATGAACAGACTACAGGGTTAAGGTAGGTTTACATGAGCAAGCAACTTGCTCAAGTACTTCTGATAGTAACTTGTGCAAGCATTTACATGATTAGCAAAAATGTGTGCAAGTAGTGTCGGAAAACACTATCTGGAGAGCACTTGCCAGCAAGTTATTGCACAGATGTTTACACCATATACAGTTGGCTCTCTTTTTTTATGTGGGTTCTTTTAATGCAATTTCCAAGTTACGTGGTTTGCATTTCATTAAAAAATTTTTTTCTCAAATATGTATACAGTACTGTATATATGCGATCAGGAGATCGAATGTTGAAACCACTCATAATAAATCGATTTCTGAGACCCCCGTGCCCTAAAAGGCAAATATTTAAAACAATTACTAGTGCATTGGATGGCTGACCCAAAAGCCTGGGCGACTTTGTTTGTTTGTGTTTTTGGGCCCATCGACTACAATGGTCATTAGGGCCCAGAAAGACATTCTACATGGTGGGGGTGTAAAAGGCCAACCCACCATGAGGATAATAAATATGGGCAAAAGCCCACTAAGAATAATAATAGTAAAAGGCAAAAGCCACACAATAAATAGTGAATAAACAAAGGTTAAAGCCAAAAAAGACAAAGCTAAACAGGCAAAAGCTAAAACAGACACTAATGAAAAGGCAGAAGCCAAAACAGACACAGTAAACATCGGCAAAAGACTAAACAGACACTAACAGAAGGGCAAAAGCCAAAAAGGAAGAATAAAAGGAAAAGATGCCAGAAGGAAAATGCATCAAGATTAAATGTTTTGAAAGAGGCCAGCCTGGAGGCACATCCTGGACGATGGCATGTCTACTATAAAGGATGCACAACAGCTGAAGGGAGGATAGGGAGTCAGTTGCAATCACAAAGTGTTGGTGATTCAAACATTGCCTGGGTGACAACAACTGTTTTTACAGAACGGTTCAATAATTGCTTTCTACCAGAAGTGGAAGTCTACTTGAAAGAAAATTCTCTTGATTTTAAAGCCTTATTAATTATTGATAATGCACCAGGTGATTTACAGTTAGAACATCCAAGTGTTCAAATAGTATTTCTTCCACCCAACACAACAAGCCCTCTTCAGCCATTAGATCAAGGCATACATTCAACATTCAAAAAATATTACATTAAGGGGACTTACAAATTCATATTGAATAAATTAGAAAATGAGTCCTTGACAGTAAAAGACGTGTGGAAACAATATTCTATATTTGATTGTATAATTCAAGTTGAATCTGCTTCTGCTGAAATAAAACCAGCAACTCTAAATGCCTGTTGGAAAAAGGTTTGGCCAGGATGTATTACAAGCTATACAATCATGGAAACATCAACACTTTTGAAGGAAATTATAAGTTTGGCACATGCTATTGGCAGAGAATGTTTTAATAATTTCAACCATGATGATATAGAAGAACTGCTGGTGGATGATGTGTTAAATGATGATGAGATTGTTGCACTAGCTTTAGATGCAGCAAATTCAGAAAGTGAATGTGATATTGAGGAAACCCCAACCCCTCTCAATTCAAAAATAATTTCAGATGGTCTTCATCTATGCAGCAAATCAGAAAATCATTTTCTTGTTAATGACCCTTATTCTGAAAGGGCCTTTGAATTCCAACATGAGCTGCAGAACTGTGTTTCTGATTACATTGTGGTTTTGATTACTGTGTTACAGATTACATTGTTAAAAAAGGAAAATCGTCCTACAGTGAGAATGAAGGTTGCACAAATTTATCACCTATGCCAGGGGTCGGCAAACTGCAGCTCTTGTGCTGCATGTGGCCCTTTGGCCCCTTGAATGTGGCTCTTCCAAAAATGACTGTGTTGGTGCACAGTCATGCACAGCAGTATCATTCAAGTGACAGAAGACATGTCACAGGCCATATGTGGTGCTTGGAAGGCACAGTTGACTAAGGCCCTTCGTCCACTACCACAATGCAACTACAACTCAACTGAAATGCAATGCAACTAAAGTTAATTGCAATGCCACTTTCGTCCACAGATGCAAATCTTTGCAATAGTTGCACTTATGATGCCGAGTAGTTCAGATGAAGAGAGCATTGTGCAAATGGTGCGAATTACTTGACAGTTGCAATGAAACTGACATGCTCAGTTGTGATGCAACTCGTTTCCAACCAGTTGCCTTAAATTGTGTTGCATATCATTAACATGAGTCAGACTAGCATCCAACTGAAAAGGAACTAAAATTTGATTATCTTTCAGTCGAGTGACAGATGCACTGTGTCAGTGGACAAAGGGCCTTATGAACGAGTTGAGTGAGTCATTCAGTCAGCAGCCTCATTGTTTAAAGTGGTCAGTGCTTGATGCGTCCACAAATCACACATTGGTTGGCAAAGTATCTTCTTGAAGCACAAAGTTACCTGTATTTTTCTAACCAGCCATTTCCAAGAATTTGATTTTTATCGATAAATTGTATTGTTGATATTTGGATCTTTGGACTGAGGAGTTTGCCGACCACTGACCTATACCAAAGAGATCAATTGCAGAAACAGTTATTTCTGACGATAAAAGTGATTTGGAATCTGTTCACAAATGGTGCATACTCTTATCAGATAGTGATAGTGATTAAGAACATGTAAATTTATATTACTTTCTTATAAAATTAAATGAGTAGTATTTGAATGCATGTTTTTAAGAATTTATATAAATTATTTCCAGCTTCTCAAAGGAATTCATTATGAGACCCATTTTTTTAACATCAACAACGTTTTTTATGCAGTTTTACATTAGTTTTAATTCATAATTTCAGAGTTACGCAAATTTTAAAAATTATGGAAGGTGTCCCCAATTTTTCCAATGACTTTGAGTCTTTTTTTATGCAAATTCTTTTCACGCGATTTTCTGAGGAATACATCCCCCACATAAAAAGAGACCTGACTGTAGTGGATAGTGTGATAGTGTGATAGTGTGATAGTTGTGATAGTGTGATTGCTGCAGAAACATAGAAAATATATTATTATAAGCAATTTTAATGTGGTGGTTAAAGCAAAAGAATTTTTTGCCCTTTAGGTGCTGCATATGGCTTTTCCTTCACTTCATATGGCCATTTAAACCTAGAAAGGTAAAGAGTAGTCTGACAGACTACTGTCATCTGACAAAAATCACAGCTCATTGGTTTCTAAGCATGCCATGTCCCTGAAATTTTCAGTAACTTCATTTTTTCTGATTAATGAGGATCCAAGCAATAATTTTCTTATAAATTAATTCCAATCTATATTTTTTTGGTAGCTGGTAGTCTGACCGACTACCTTTACCATCCACGTTTGTAAAACTTCTTGTAGCTGCGCAGCTCTGCATAACATCTGTGTAGCCCGCTGCAGTATGATATATATTTTCGCGGACTGCTTGCTCCCACTTTATGTAAATTTCAGGAATGCAGGTGGTCAGAAGCACCCTGGGCAGGGGGAGACGAAAGGCCGCCCCCACATCCAAAAGTTAAGCTATTGAGTGTGCAAACACATCTGCTACGTGAAATCCTCAAATTTGTTCCTTCTGCACTTCAGAAATTAATTGCATGATGGAATTTTCAAGCCACTGGTTCTCCAGAGCAATCTGTGGTAATCATCGTGGGGAAATGTGTATTAAATGTGGAAATTTAAAATAAATTGCCTATTATGCATTGCAATATATTGATTAATAAATATGCAATCAAGTTTTAAATTTATAGCATGGCATTTCAATAAAATATTGCAATGTATTTTGGTAGTCTCACAGACTACCCTTTACCTTTAATGTAACAGCAAAGGTAGCATTACCTCTCTAGGGTTAAACTTTACACAGTTGCTACAGGGGTACAGGAGTACCCCATCCATCCTTATTCGAATAATGAAAAGCAATTGGCCACTCATCTGTGACTTATTAGGATGTTCAACCTATCACGTGAAAATACTGTGAATCACATTGTGCTAGGATCATCCACAGAGAACAGAGAGGAAGAAAAACCCTGGGGTACACCAGTACCCCTGTTTTGACATGAATCTGATTTCTTATTGCATTATAGTTATTGGGTAATAGGTCAGACACCATGCAATATTAAAACTGACAAAGCATTAATTTATTATTATTATTATTATGATTATTTATTTTGCATACAACAAGTACAGAAGAAGAAAGAACAAAAAAGGGTAACTATCCAATGCTCCCAAATAAGTGGGCAATCAAGTGTTGTATAAGGTGGCGACATCTAGTCATACACCGATGGTTAGCACAAGTGAAAACCAACTCTCACACCTCGTACGGACAGCATTCCAGCAGGGAGAGCAAACTACTGGGAAATACCAATGTCTAACATCACGTGGTGGGAGAGAAGACATAGACAAAAATCAGCATGCACACCTGACATCCACCAAAGACTGGAAGTCCTGAATTATGAAGTGGCAAGCATACAGGAAGTTCCTAAGGGCAGCGCCTAGCATCACCAGGTTACACAGAGAGAGATACTTCACAAAAGGAAGGACCCTATGTTTTAGGGCTGGAGACATCCGTTACTGAATAAGGCATAAATACTGAATTAGGCAGAGGACCTAACCCTGAAAAAAGCAGTCAATTTGGGGATAGGAATGAAGGGCCAGAGCCTGCAGAAGAGGTGCACCAGCATGTTGATTTTGGAAACAAGGGCATCATGCTGTCCAACAAAGGACAAGTGTATTTTGAACAGTACGCCAGTGACGACCAGCACCTTCATTTTATCAGTGTGGATCTGGAGACCAAGGCCTCCATACCACAAGGACAGGTGCTCCACAAAACTAGGTATACTATGAATGACCCCATCAATGGAAAAAGGTGACAAAGAGACCCCAAAGCAGTTGTCATTGGCATAAGAACAGACATGCCACTCAGGACAGACGGAGAGTAGCTGTGCAGTGGCAATGTTAAACAGGAGAGGGTGAAGTGCTGAGTCCTGATGCATGCCTCTCACAAGGGTGCATGTCAAACGTAGAGAATGGAGTGAAACAACCCAACTATCAAGGAAAGAGATCAGCAGATTACAGATGTATGGGTTAGGAATACACTTACACAGGGAGGCAATAAGAGGAGAGTGATCGACAGAGTCAAAGGCCTTAGAAATATCAATTTTCAGTAATACAAACATGCACCTGCTAGCCAAGGAATTTAATATTGCAGGAAACAAGGACAAGATAGCAAAGGAAGCCAAGGAGTTTGGCCTAGCACTGAATTGGGAGGAAAGAACACTGGAGAGGAAGGAATCGCACATAAGGTAGAAAACCCACCACTACAGGATCTTCCCAAGGAGATGCAGGACCATGATGGGAAGAAACCAGGCTGATGGCCCACCCTTCAGGATAGGGACAATGAAGGCCGACAACAAGGGTGGGGGAACCACACCACAGGCCATGCACTGATTGAAAAGATCAACAAGGATATACAGGTTAGCAGGGTCCACAGCCTTAACCATGAATGCCGGTATGCTATCTGGAGAAGGCCCTGAAGAGGACTTAAGATGTACCCAAGAAGTACAGGAAGTGATAAAACTGGTGGGACTCACCAAGGGTATTCAACCAAGAGTAATTGCAGCTCCCCACTGGAAAAGAGTGGAGGAGGTTAAGAAGGCCATCCAAAATCTCATTACTGATTTGGGGTGGAACTTCTGCCCTAGGGATGGACACCCTGTGCACAATGCCCAAAACGTTGAGAGAGGGGCATGAGGGCCAAGTGATGCCACCTTGGCCTCTTTGACTGCCTAGAAAAAGGCCCCATGGGCCCCTGAATATGCATGATATGAGCAGGGTGTCCTGGAGAACTTCCAGTCATGGTGGAGTCAGGAAACAGATGCCCAAAGTTCCATAAGATCAGAATTCCACCAGACTCTAGAATACCCTGAGCGAACAAGGGGGCAGAATTCTGCCAAAGCCCTGCAAAGACACAAAGTCAGAAAGTTGAGGCTGGCAACAGGATCAGATAATGGCTGCCCTACAGAGGCCTATGAATGAGCCAGGAGTGCATTCAGCCCCATAACATTAAGCTTGGAGGGGGAATACTGCCATCTGCAAACTGGTTAGTGGAGCCATAACAACACAAGAAAATGATCCAATGAAAAGTCAGCAAATAATGATGAAATGGGTGATTCAACAAACTCAGAAATAAAAATTTGGTCCAACATTGAGGAGGAGGATCCAGAAATCTGAGTAGGCAAATAGACTGTCGGTTTCAGGGCAAGTAATGAGAAAAATTCCAGTAGGTAAGATGCAGGGGGAGATGAACCCCTGAAATCGATGTTAAAATCTCCACATACAACATTCACAATTGCAGGGTTGAAGAGTGACGAAATGAATGAGCACATTCCTTCACGATTGGAATAGATGGGACGATAGACAGCCCAGCAGTGCAGTTGGCATCCTGCAAAGACAGTGTCCACACACAGGAGATCGGTGCCACCCTTGGAAAGCCTCCCAAGGAGACAAGTGGAAAAATGTCGAACAAAGATGGCCACTCCCCGCACGGGAGGGGCGGTCAGACCGGAAAAGAGCATAAGAAGGAATGTGAAGAATTGAATGAGGAATGCAGTTCGAAGCCAAGTCTCAGCCACCACTATCAAGGACAGCTGATGACACAATACAATACCCTCAAGCAAATAAGCTTGGGGAACAGGGACCGAGCATTAAAATGTATAAGTGATAGACCAGAGACCATCCCCAACTGGCGTCATGCCGGGCGCCCACTGGTCAACACGGGTGGGGTAATCAAAGGGTCAACCAATACAGGGTTTGGCCCCCAAAAAGGTCCAGCTGGCCACAGGGCTGGGTCAAGAACGTCATGATCAACACTTTTCATCACCCACACAAACACCAACCAAGTTGGGAGACCAGACTTAGAGGTCCAGCTCCTGCATTCCACGACGTCATGCCCACAGGCACGAAAAGTTGAAACACATGTCATCACAGAAATGTCGGGTGAAACATTGTTAACCCATTTTCACCCAAGGGTGCATAAACGCAACCTTTCTTTGTAATTTTTTTCCTGAAAATGTGACTTAATATTACTTCACCAATAATTTTATATCAGTACCACAAGATTAGATTTACTATAAAATAATTTTTTAATTAAGTTATAAAGAATGTGGAATATTAAAAAAAATTCCTCAATAGCTCTAAAATTGCACCCTTAAATCACGTATGTTGAAAACTTAATTAAAAATGTTATATTTTAAAAACTACATTTTCTGCCAGTTTAATAATGACATTCAAACACTAAATCACATATCCGTTCTTCTAAAGTATATTTTAACCTTTAATTTTGTCCTCTAACTCTGATGAGAATGAAAGGTTGCGTTTATGCACCCTTGGGTGTTACAGTTGTCAGTAGGGTGTGGCAGAATGTTGCTATCGCTTGACATCCTCCTATGTTATTCTTACTAGTTTGTACTGATTTTGCTCTGTGCTTATTGTGTGAATTATTTTGTGGTTACAATTTTCTGTGATAAACTAGTTAATAAATAGTTGTGTATTTCAACAAATTCAAAAAAATGAGTGTGGATAAATATGTGACTCAAGCAGAAGTTGTTGAAGCTAACTGTTATTGTAAATGATTCTGGAGTAGCATTGCCAAATGATATTGCTGGAAGTTTAGAACTTCATTTAGACAGTGATAGATGCACAAGTGATACATCAACTAGATCTTCCAAGAAAAGGAAAATTAAGCATTCTGTAGAAGCTGCTAGGTGGAAAAAAGGTTCTTTTGATTATCTACCAATGGCAGAAAATAATGAAAATGACAATCAAGAAATTCTAAAAAAAAGAGTTTGGAAGCCTTTCACTAATAGAATTTTTTTTGTTTTTTGGTGCTGAAGTTTGCATTTACATTACTGAAAATTCACTAAAATATGCAGTAAGCATAAATAAGCATGATTTTAAAATTTCTGAGGGTGATTTAAAAAAATTCATTGGGATTTTCTAAGTTAAGGCCACTGTTTGACATTTTAAACAAAAAGTTTATGCAGTTTGGAATATTTTTTCATACATTGTCAATTGATGAGCAAATGGTTCCTTATTTTGGTCGTCACTCTTCTAAGATGTTTATTAGAGATAAACCAGTGAGATTTGGTTTTAAACTTTGGTGTTTGGCATCATCTACAGGATATTTATTTAAATTTAATCCATATGGAGGTACAAGCAGTGAGACTCAGAGCATAGGTTTAGGATTAGATATACTGAGAGATACTGGTTGATTTTATATACTGAAAGAAATTCCAGCTCCAAAACAACATGTATTTTTTGATAATTTTTTACAAGCTTTAAACTACTTTCATTATTAACAGAAAAGGGTTATTTGGCATCAGGTACAGTATGGGAAAATCGAACTGATAAATGACCACTATTGCTACATAAAGAAATGGCTAAGCAGCCAAGGGGATCATTTGACTGTTCACATGATGCTAAAACGAAAATTAGTGCTGTAAAATGGAAGGACAATTCCATGTCACTGTGTTATCTACTCTTGGTAAAACATCAAGATATAGTAGAAAAGATCATAAAAGATGTTTAACTGATCAACCAAAAGTAATAGGTGATTATAATAAAGGCATGGGGGAGTTGATTTACATGATAATGCAGTTGCTAATTATAGAATTCACGTTAGGGGGGAAAATGGTAGTTGGCTTTATTTATTAACAGCATTGATAGTATAATTGTAAATTCTTGGAAACTTTACAATTTAGTTAATGAAAAAATTTGTCCCAACTTGAATTCAGGTCTTGCTTAGTGCTAACTTTGTTAAGGTTCAAACAGCAGGTGTTGATAATGAAGTGCAAAAAACAAATGTGAAAGTAGGTAGACCATCAAATATGTCTTCACCAAAAAAAAGTAATATATGGTAATGTGGGTCATTTAATAATTAGATCACAAAGTAGACAAAAAGGTAAACTTTGCAAATCACCATCCATTTACATGTGCAAGAAGTGTAATGTAGCATTGCATCCTGACTGTTTTGAGAAGTTTCACACATGTACACAAACTTTAATTTGAATTTCATTTATCAAGAAAATTTTGTTCTAAACACGTGCTTACTGTTTAATGTGTTTTAATTAAAAAATACAAATAATATTAAATAAAACCAATTATTATTATAAAGGTTGCACTATTCTCTACTGAGAACTCAAACAGCCAGGAGTGCATAAATGCAACCTTTTGTTTCTCTTACCCAAACAAGTCTAGATTTTTTTATACAAGAACCACCCTCTTGGTGGAATTACTAAGCACGTTACCTGTTACAGGGTCACCGACTGACCCTGTGCACAGGGTACCATGCATCTGGCCAGGTGTAATTAACAGCTGCACCTGGCGAGGTGAAGCTCCACTGGAAAAACCAACACTATCAACACACTGGCCAACCACAGCTTGGGCATAGGACTTTGCCTGGCTTGCGATTACCTCAGGTGTTTCTAGATCGGGAAGACCAGAACAGGAACCAGAGACTAACTTGTCAGTGACTAACAGTGGCAAGACTAACTTGTCAGCAAGATTATCAGCAGCCTCGTCAGACAGGCTCTTAGCCTTCTTCCAAGCTTTCCAGGTCCTACCTAGCACACACACTGGAGGGGTCCACCCTGACTGTGGGGCAGCACCAGACCCATCGGGAGCCCCAAACACTGGAGCCCTGTTGGCCATGGGGCCAATATCACTTCCACTGGTGACTGAACAGGGGGCACCTTGGCAGTGAACAGGCAAGGAACTGGCCCAGCAGCCTCACTGGCAACTACACAATCACTACACAACACACCTTTACAAGCCTCTTGGGCCACATCAATAGACAATTTGATCTCAGTACAGGTGAACAAAATCTTGTCCACACTGTCACCACTGCACACTGAACCACCAGACACAACACCACCACTCAACACAATAATGTCACGCTCATTAACAATTGACAAGACCGCCTTGTACACATCCACCTCTGACAGTGCCATCTCCTTTACATTTACTTGCCAAAATTTATATTTTGGTTGTAAAATGTGGTGTTGGAACAGTGGGGTAGGCCGGCATCCCCCCACAAACTACTAGTCAATATTCCTGTGGGTTCCAGATGCCTGACTGGGATGTTCCCAGTCACAGCATGTTCAATGGACCTGCAGACCCGACCCTGCCACAGGCGGGACAAAGGGTGTGATGATGGTGATGGTGGTACCAGTACCCCTGTGTAGCATTAAAGCAGTGTTTTTCAACCAAGATTCCATGAGGTCAGCCCAAGGGTCCCACCAATGGCAAGATAATATTTAAAAAATAACAATAAAAACACAAGATATGAGAAAGACTTTGGTCTGTCGATGATGAACTTCGGGTATTTTCCTCAAAAATTAGGCCACGAATTCAACTGCTTATGCTGACACACACATACACACACCTGTATCAATTAATGTTTTTTCTGTCACTGTATGGGGTTCCGTGAAAGATCTAAATGTTCCAAAGGGTCCCGTTTCATTAAAAATGTTGAACACTGCATTAAAGGGTTAATCATTAAAAATTGAAGTTAACTTGTGTGATCACTTCCTGACAGTTTTGAAATACCTACTTGCTAGAGCACTTTAGCAACACGTTTATGCAAGGAAGCTCTGACTTTCTGAAAGCGTTCTCTGCAAATTATAAAATTTGCTGCAAGGCGACTCTCAGCAACCGATTAGACAAGCAAATATTGCTGGATAGTGCTTGCATTTAGTAAATTGCAACCATTCATGCCTGATTCCATATACCCATGCGCTAATGCTATTACCGTTGTAACAGAAGACACAGCACAAAAAAATGGTATCATCACACAGCTACTTGGGGTGCCACAGAGCAGCTATAAGTGACAGTAGTTGAGTTGATAGGTGGTCAACTCACATAGCGTCCTGCAAGTATGCTGCATTTTGATTGTCTGGCAGTTGAGCTGTCTGCTAAAAAAATGGCAGAGGATATACTGAGATATGACAGCAGCATGCATTGACTCCAAATAAAGCACTGTGCTTAAGGAATTGCACTGGTGGTCCTTCATAACGTACTATAGTGCTCGCCATGAAAGTTGACACATTGGTGGGAGGCAAATGATGAGTCCTCTTCGAAAAATAGGGAAAACACTGAAGTTGTACTTGCCATTACTGAATAAAGATTGCCATTTGACCTTTTCCAAACCCCCTAATTTTTGTAGTGAACTTTCCTACCTTCTACCTCCCATGTGTCATCTATCGTGGCGAGCACTATAGCACAAAACGTCATCAAGATGTCATCAGTGGCAACGTGATTAGCATTGAAGTTTGGTGATACAGAACTAGGCATAATGCCTAGTTTCGTATTATACGTATTATACAATCGATTAACTTGAACTACGAGCATTTCACTAGACGAGCTATATTTTTAATAAATTTTTACTTGATTCACGAGTGATGTCTTGCAATACAATCAGTCCTGCTAAAACGAATTTTTTTTTTTTTGCCATGTATTGCATTGTATTTAGTTTACTATACATTTTTTTGCATTTCATTCACTCTGGTTCCATTTCATACTTTAAAAGTTAAAGTTAGTGTTAAGCTGGGGTTTACACTGCATGCAACTGTTTCTTTCAAAAAGACTCGCACAGTGTAAATGGGGACTCGCCCAAAAATTTGTTGCATGAGGCAGCCTCGTGGTGAGAAACCGAACTGTTGGTTTTTGGATATGCATCAAAGGGTTTCGCCACTCCCACTTCATGTAATGGTACTCTAGATACGTTTTGCATGCTTGCGTTACACAATATTTTGCTCAATGTAAACAGGGAGGGCTGAGACGGGCGAGTTGCCACAAGCCTGTGGAAACAGCTGTGGTATGTTTCATTCATTGTAAACCCAGCTTTAGAGTTAGTTTTAGAGCTTGCCAGCAGTACACGACTAGGATACAGTGAACATTCATAATTATCGTCATCTCATCCTTCTCCCACCTGAGCCAGGGTCGGGTCTGCAGATTCTAATCCTCCACTCCTGTCCCCCACAAAGTCCCACTTCACCCTGCATGCCTCCACATCCCTCTGCACCACCTGCTCCCATATCCATTTTGGTCATCCTCTACCTCTGGTGCCCCTAATTACCTGCTGCTCTACAATGGTCCCAATAAGCTCCCCCTCTCCCCTCCTCATCATAATATGCTTTACCACCTCTAATTATTCTTTCTCATATTTTCAGCAATATCTCCCACCCCCAACCATACCTCAACACAGGGGTCGGCAAACTGCAGCTCGCGAGCCACTTGCGGCTCTTTGGCCCCTTGAATATGGCTCTTCCACAAATGACTGTGTTGGTGCACAGGCATGCACAGCTGTATCGTTTGAGTGACAGAAGACGTGGCACAGGTGGTATGTGGCACTTGGAAGGCACATTTGACTCAGGCCCTTCGTCCTCTACCACAATGCAACTGCAACTCAACTAAAATGGAATGCAACTAATGTTATTTGCAATGTCACTTTCGTCCACAGATGCAACTCTTTGGCAATAGTTGCCCTTATGATGCCGAGTAGTTCAGATGAAGAGAGCATTGTGTGAATGGTGTGAATTACTTGACAGTTGCAACACAACTCGTTTCCAACTAGTTGCCTTTACATTGCATTGCATATCATTAACATGAGTCAGCCAATCATCCAACTGAAAAGAAACTAAAATCTGATAATTTTTCAGTCGAGTGACAGATGCATTGTGTCAGTGGATGAGGGGCCTTATGCATGAGTGAGTGCGTCATTCAGTCAGCAGCCTCATTGTATAAAGTGGTCAGTGCTTGATGAAGTCCACAGATCACACGTTGGTGGCAAAAGTATCTTCTTGAAGCACAAAGTTACCTGTATTTTTCTAACCAGCCATTTACGAAATTTTATTTTTTAACAATGGTGTTACTACCTAGATAGTTTAAGTTTGAAATTTTTGGCTCTCAAAAGAAATCTCAATCATTGTATTGTTGATATTTCGCTCTTTGGGCTGAGGAGTTTGCCAACCACTGCTCTAACATAATCATTTCTAATTCTGCCACATCTTAACACCCCACACATGTAGTGCAGCATTCACATCTTAGCCACTTGCATTTGCTTTTCATGGTTTTTCCTAACTGCCCAACTGTCTGAGCCATACAGCATAGCAGGCCTAATGACGTTTCTGTATACCTGGCCCTTCAACTTTATTGGTACCCAGCGGTTGCACAGAACCCCACTTGCCTTTCTCCACCTCAACCATCCTGCATTAATTCTATGGGTAACGTCAGAATCTATTTCCCTGTTGCTCTGGAAAACTGATCCTAAGAATGATTTTTTTGTTTCGTGTCTAAATGTAGTGAGTGTTCATTAGGACCCCCTCTTTTCTCCCTCTCATCTCCCTCACATCGACAGGATCCTTTCTGAAGGCAAAGTGCAGATAATATGTTTTTTGTATTTTTAATTTATACTGTATTTTGTATTAATCACTTTTATATGAAAATTATTGGGTTGTAGAGCGACTCACCTACATTTCCGTTATTCCTTATGGGGAAATCTGCTTTGATATACGAGTGCTTTGGATTACAAGCATGTTTCTGGAACGAATTGTACTCACAAATCGAGGTTCGACTGTACGTGTAAACTTAGCTTTACAACAGAGACTGCACTTGGAGAAAGGTAAATTCTACAGCATTAACCCTATACTTTTCATTTTCTTTTTTAATATTCTCATTGACTCCAGCAATGTTCATCCTCATTTCATTGTAAACCAATTGTCTTGTGTTTTGATCTTTATAATTTGGAGAGAGGAAATTCCACATATTCGGGGTCTAAATACCATGAAACAAATTCTACAGTTGTATCCTCTCTTTCCAACGTGACATTTTCGTGAGGTCCACTGCAAAACAATTTGCAGCTGTCGATATCCACCAAAATGAACCTACTAAGTGCCAAAATTTGAATCAAAAACGCCCGATTCAAAGAAAAGCAATACTGAAAAATGCAACGGTGAAATATAAATATTTGATGGCATTTTTATAATGCTGGGTGCCGACCAAAAGTTTAAAAGTCCCGCTATCCTTGCTCTGCCCGGTTGCATTCCCAGCAGCAACCAATCAAAAGCAGCAATTTAGCAGTAAGGGATTATGGGAATACATTACTTGCCCAAAAAATTGGAAGCGAATCTATTCATTTTAGGCCTGGTACACATTATTTGAAGTAGAAAGAGCAAGCAGGACATAAAGTGGCAAGTTGCCACATGTGAACCTAGCTGAGATAGGCAAGTAACCAAGTAAAAAGGCAAGTAATAAAATTAGGGAAAAACTGATATGTGATGTGTCACTTGCCACGAAGAGGCAAGTAGAAAAACACTGTTTACCGGCAAGTTCATTGTTGAGAAGCTGTCAAGATGAGCGCATTACAACCCTATAGACATCAAATAGCGTGGCTGCCTACCAAAAGCTCTGCAAGTCCTGCTAACTTTTTCTTATATATATATATATATACATTCCAGCAGCAACCAATCACAAGCCGTTTTTAGCAGTGAGGGATTGTGGGAAGGTGGTACTTGCCTGAAAAATTGAAGGGATTCTAATTTTATTACTTGCCTTTTTACTTCGTTACTTAGTTTGCAGTGCCCAAGACAGCAAGGGAGAGTGGGGCCCCATTGTAAACAATTATGAAGTTGGTTGCTTATCAATGCAGGACTTTAATGTCTAAATACACATGAAATCAAAATAAAATGATTTATTAAAGCACTGTCGAATGGAAAATCAACATGTTAATCAGATCAAAACACCCTCGCATTTCAAATATCATCATCATACCCTTATCCTGCCTGTGGCAGGGTCGAGGTGTGGGTTCTAGTCCTCCACTCCCGTCTATCTCCAACCAGGCCCCTGTGTACCCCACACACTGCCATCTCCTTAGGTCAGCGATTCTCAACCACTGTGCCATGGCACTTAAGTGTGCTGCAAGGTCGGGTATTCATCTTGTCCCTCTGACTGGATACAAGGGTGATATGTTGGGCAGTGTTTTCCCGCAGCTTGTTGCCAACCAAAGCTGCAACTCTTATGCGGCAACTCTAATGCTGCAACTCCTGCACCTGGAAATTTTGGTCCTCTACCCATTCCATAATAGAGATGGTTCTTCCATGTGCAGATCTCATCGTAAACCACACGGAACCTCGGTTTTACTTCTCACCCAAGGAAGGTGCACTCAGGGCTTCACTCTTGCGCAAGAAATGCCAACCCACCTCGGTCCAGCATTGAACCAAATGCTACTGACATAGTTACCGAGCGCCACTGAGGCAAGTTTTTGCATAGGGTTAGGTCACAACTTATATATTTTCTTTGGCGTTTGTGTGCCCCGAAATGTGTCATTGTTAGTGTGCCACCAAATTTTGAAATTACAAAAATTGTACCATGGTGAAAAAAAAGGTGGAGAATCGCTGCCTTAGGTACACATGCATTCTCTGTACATCTGTTCCCACGTCTGCTTTGGTCTCCTGTTACCATGGGTGCTACCAACCTCCTACTTTCCAAGAATGCATCTAACGAGCTCCTCTTCCCTTCTTCTCATGACGTGTCAAGACCACTGCAGCCTCTCCCACACACTTTTTTTTTGGTAATGCCTACTAGCCCCAGGCTTTCTCTAATATAAGCATTCCTAATTCTATCAGCTCTCAACATGCCACTCATGTACTGCAGCATTCGCATCTTGGCTACTTGCATTTGATTTATGTGGCTTTTCCTCACTGCCCAACACTGTGATTCATGTAGCATAGATGGCCTAACCACTGTCCTGTAGAACTTTCCTTTCAACTTGATTGGGACCCTCCTGCCCCACAGGACTCCACTTGCCTGTCTCCATTGCAGCCTCCCCCCTTATTCTACAGGTCACATCTGAGAATCTACCCATGGCTTTGGAACGTTGATCCTAAGAACTTTACCTCTTGCACCTTTTCACCAGTTTGCCCATCAAACATGCGTTTTCACCATTATTATTTCTGTCCTTCCCAATTGAAAGCTAAACACTCTCTGTCTTCTTCATTTTATTCTTTAGGCCTCCATTTTCTATTGCTCTTTTAATAATCATTTATTCCCTGCCATCCCTAAGTTTTCTGCTACTCCCATCAGCAGTTCCTCCATCCAGCTGAACCTTGGTGTGCCACAACCAAAGGCGTTCTTACCTGGCTATGGAGCCATTGTACATATCCAGAACTATTAGAATAAACCCTTCTTCTAATAGAATAAACCCCTCCTGTTGTTGGACACTGTCATAGGCCTTCTCCAGGTCAATAAGGATGGAATGGAGATCTTTCTTTGCTGCCCTATACTTTTCTACCATCTGCATCAGAATGAAGATTTGCTCCATTGTGGACCTACCTGGCATAAGCACAAACTGATTACTACTGACACCAGTTCTATCCCAGAGGTGACATTCCATTACTCTTACTCAGAGCTTCATGGAGTGGCTCATTAGCTTTATACCTCTATAGGTACCACACTGTTGCCTTTGAAGAGTGGTACTATCCAACTCTCACACCATGCGATTCGCATTTATCTCCACTAGCTATCCAACTGAAAAGTTTCCCTAACCACATGGTACCTGTCCTCCCTAGGCTATGCCACATTGCACTGGGGATTCCATCTGGGCCTACAGCTTTTTGACCTTTCATCTTCCTAAGTGCACTGGCTACTTCCTCCTCTGTTACACATTTTACAACCCCTTCCAATGCAGGATAGGTTGCAAGTTCCTCATCTCCCCTGCTGCATTCAAGAGGTTTTGGAAGTACTCCTCCCACCCCAAAAAGACCTATGACATATGTCCTGGCTTGTTCACATTTGAATCCAATGGAAAACCGTTAGAACACTAAAGTTTATTTTAAAATGATGAAATAAAATAATCACCAATTTATAAATAATGCAATTAAATTAAATCACTTAAAACATCAACTGTCACTGTCAGACTAACTGACATTCTCCCTAAAACTTCTACTAAACTCTAAACTGAAATTCTGTCATTTCAAATGACAGAATGAAAAACTGTTTAAATTAGCCAAGAAACAGCAAGCATGGAACATTCCATGGAACATGCTACAGTACCCCCTGGTTAGAATTTTAGTTGGCAAACCAAACATGTAAAGTAAGTGATTTAGAACGTGTAATGATCAATGAAGGAGGAACTGCAGGAGCTGAGGCTGGCTGTAGAATGGCGGGTATAGTAGGTGGAAACATAGGATCATTGATTAAGAAATAAGATGAAAATGCTGGCTTCAGACGTTCAATAGCAACATTGTCTCTGCGGCCATGAATGTCGAGTGTGAAAAAGTTTTCATATCAATGAAGAATTCGAAACGGGCCCACATATGGTTGAGCAAGCGAATGTGTCGATGCCCCTCTTCACACAAAAACATGAGTTGTCCTGTCCATATCCTTGAAAAAAACAGGCCTAGCAGAAGCATTACAAGGCTTGATGTAACGTAGTGAAAGCATCTGCACCCATACCCTGTCAACGAAATCATCAATGGGTTCGAAACTCATCTCTGGAGCAAAAAAGTCATTGGGCAAACAAAGAGTTGTCCAATAAACTAATTCAGCAGGCATGGCCTTCATGTCTTCTTTGAAAGACCAACAAAGACCTAACAGAATGACAGGAATGTAGGCAATGTTAGGATCATCAACTGCCTTTAGCGATGACTTGCATTGGCAATGAAATCTTTCAATCAAGCCATTAGCTGATGGATGATACACTGTCGTTCAGATATGATGCACCGCTAGGAGATCACAGAGATGTGAAAACAGGAGAGAGTCAAACTGACGGCCTCAGTCAGTTGTGATGGATGAAGGAACTCTTGGTGCTGTCTGCAACTGTTGGTGCTGTCGTGTCCCAAATTGGAATAGCTTCTGGCCAACAAGTTAAATTGTTAAAATATACATGTTAAAATGTACATGTCAATACATGTTAAAATGTATCGATAATCATGTGATGGAGGCGATGGACCCACAATGTCCAGATTTATACGATCAAACCTGGTTGCTGGTGGTGTGCATGTGCCAATGGGCAGCACCACATGATGAAGAACCTTACTTTGCTGGCATGGAATGCAGGCACGGGTCCAAGCTACCACATCTCTATTCATGGAAGGCCAAACATACCATTCTGCAATGAGATGGAAATGTGGAACAAAAGGATGAGGGCGAGATGGCCCTGGCTGGTCCCGTTACTGCAGCAATTCCTGATCTGCTTCTTGCCATTCATGCAACTGCTGCTGAGAAACAGGATTGGCTATCACCTTTACTGTATTTATTTCAGCACATGAAATAGCATCAGCAACGTTGTTATTAGCACCTGCAACATGCTGAATATCAGTGGTAAATGCTGATACAAACTCAATGTCACTCTAATCGCATAGACATAGGATGAGTTAACGGCTTATGATCAGTGAAAACTGTAAAAAGCCGACCTTCCAGGAAATATCGCCAGAAGTTCCCGGCGAAAGGTGCGGTATTGAGTCTCTGGTGGCTTAAGTTTCTTCGAATAGAAAGCCAGAGGTCTCCAAACCTTATTAACAAGTTGCTGTAAAATGGCTCCTACAGCAACATCCGATGCATCCGTAAAAAGAGCTAAGATGGTGTTAGTATTTGGATCAGGATGCACCAGCATTTTTAACTCTTCTAATATTCTTTTGGCATGGGGGAAAGCTTCAGCTGCAAGTAATGACCATTCCAAAGTAGCATTCTTCGATGAAGGACCAGAGAGCATGTCATCAGGTAGGCCTTGGGAACTCTTCATCTGCCTTTACCTTGACTGGTAAAGGAGAAATACCAAGGGGAGTAATATGGTGTCTGAGAAAATCCATTGACGATTCACCAAAAACACATTTGGTAAGATTAATGGTTAAGCCATACTCTCTTAGCCTTTGAAAAACTTTATGTAAGTGAACCTGATGAGTGGCATCATCCTTGCTGGCAATGAGAATGTCATCAATATAAACAAACACAAAAGGCAAATTACCCAGGACAGAATCAATAAAGCATTGAAAAGTCTGGGCAGCATTACTAAGTCCAGATGGTATATGTATAAACTCAAATAAACCAAAAGGGGTTATGATTGCTGTTTTAGCAACATCCTCTGAGGCGATTGGCATTTGGCAGTAGGCCCTTACCAGATTCAATTTTGTGAAGACATGGGCTCCATGGAGTTGAGAATTAAATTCCATCAGGTGGGCAATTGGGTACTGATCTGGAATGGTACATGCATTCAATGCATGGAAATCACCTGCCAAACACCATGTATCCTCCTTAGGCACCATATGTAAGGCACTGCACCAAGGACTAGATGATGGTCGAATATACCCCTTATCTAATAATGCCTGAAACTCTTGCTTGGCCACCTTCATCCTCATAGGATGTAAGCATCTTGCTCAAGTAAAGACAGGTGGGCCTTCAGACGTCACAATTTGATAGCAGACATTATGAGATGTTGGGATAGAAGCTGTGCATGGGATTGTAATATCCTGAAGCTCTTCTATCAAGGCCTGTATGGAATTTTAATATCAGGGGTAATATTTGATAGGCGATGGTAGGGCTTAAATTTAGTAGCTGACACACCAAAAATTTTGAAACCCGTAACCCTATCAAATAATCGGTGTCTCTTGATATCGACAACAAGATTAAAATGAGTCAGGAAATCGGCCCCCAAGATTGCATGCAAAATATCTGCTACCACAAAATCCCATGCCAAGGCATGACATAGACCTAGGTCCAGAGTAAGACATTCTGCAAAAAGTATAAATAAGAGATTTTGTAGTGGCAGTCAATTTGAAATCACTAGGATGTAAACAGTGAGCATCAACTAGTGTCCGTGGCAACAAACTTAAAGCAGCCACTGTGTCTACTAAAAATTTTACATTGGTCAATGAATGCTTAATGAAAAGCAGACGACAAGTTCTACAGCCATCACCACTTCTCATCTCTAGAAGTGATGGCCTTATGCCAGAGGTTCCCAACCTTTTTGTACCTTAGAGCACATTCTGAAATATAAGTAGGGTGGTGGGCGCCATTTATTTTTTCTAATTATATTTACATTTGGATAAGGGTAATAAATAATTAAAAAATAATGCTAAAGTCGAGATCTATATTTTCAATTTATTAAATTCATTTTTTAAAATAATGATTCACAAATATGTTTAACCAAAAAATTATTTTCTTTTAAATTTTTAGTTAGTGTAAAGAAAAATATTTGTTGCCTCCAAACAGCAGTGGGACACACAAAGTGGTCGGCGGGCACCATGGCACCCATGGGCATTGGGTTGGGAATCCCTGCCTTAGGCATTTCCCACCTCACAAGGTGCACGGTACTTCTTGGCATTATTCCCAAACGTCTGGTGATACCAACAATAATTTCCTTCTTGAGAGGCAGGGTCAAACTTGCCCTGTTGCGATACCTTGAATTTGATCTAGTGCGAGAGCACTTTCTTTCTCCATAAGCTACCCGATGAGGGTATCTTTCCTCTAAACATATTGAATTGACTTTGGCTGTAAGCTTAACAATCTTATCCAAAATCACTGACATCTCACGATCCTGAAGAGAGAACTTTGTTGGCACATCATTGGAGATAGTTACAGGATCAATGCTAGAAGAGGTTGTAGTGGCAGCATTTACTAGTGGGTCAGAAGCAGAACCAGGTTGCAAAACTGTAGGATCCAACACCTTGACAATCTTATCAGCCATTTCCACCAATTTTTCGAGAGGCATTGTTGAATCGGTCGTGGCTAGTACAACACACACCTGATGAGGTAATTGGGTTAAAAATAACTCCTCAATGATTGAAGCATCACCTTGGTTATTACTGGTATCCCCTGCCAGTTGCTGCATTTGGCATCAGAGGGTTTCATGTCCCCCAGCTGTTTCATGTCAACAACTGGTGTAACTTCTGAAGCTGAGATAAAGAGATCTGCAAGGTGATTGCCTGCTTAATGGCCTCATAAGAATTCCTCTCAGGTGGTCTTAAGATGAGGTCCCTAACATTGGACACAATTTCATGAGGCAAGGCATCGATGACCAATTCAAACTTCTTTGAGTCAGCCTTAATTTGGTGTATCTGGAACCGATGTTCAATTGTGGCGAACTACATCTCAGGATCATGACTCCAAAAGGGAGGAAGCTTAAAAAGTTTCAGATTTTGCTGCACTGTGTTTATATTGTCATCTTGAGAACCAGCCAACTCTGGCTGTAATGTGGGTGGTTGTTCACTTGCCATAATCCTATTAACTAATAAATTTATGTTGAATCTACCTTACCAGAAGAGAAAAATTTGTTGGTTGAATTTGGTAATTAGTACTTAATATTTACTCCTCACTAAAGCAAATACCACTTATTCCTCTTATTCAAATGTGTGTAAGGTAGAATCATGTCCGGGTCACCAGTTATGGCATATGTCCTGGCTGGTTCACGTTTGAATCTCATGGAAAACTGTTAGAACAATAAAGTTTATTTAATGATGATGAAATAAAATAATCACCAAATTATAAATAATGAAATTAAAATAAATCACTTAAAATCACTTCTACTAAACTCAAAACTGAAATTCTGTCATTTCAAATGACAGAACGAAAAACTGTTTAAATTAGCCAATAAACAGCAAGCTGTACAGAACGTGCATCAATCAGAAAAAGAGAGCATGCATGGAACATTCCATGGAACATGCTACAGTCCAAAAGCACAATTTTCCATATCGCACAAGATGTTCTCTTGAGAAGTGGAGGCAATGGCAACATCATCAGTGCCTTCTGAAGTTATTGAATTCTGTTGCCTTTCTACTACATATTTGTCAATGAATCCAGTTAATTCTTTGATTCGTTTTCCCTTGCTTCTTTTAGATTATTCTTTTCACTGCCACTTCAACTTCTTCTACCAACATCAGGATCTCATTTCAGTACCACAACTTGTAGCCCTACACAAATGTAGCAAAATAAATATTCCAGAATATTATGGGGGGGTTGGTGGGGAGGCCACTAGGTGGCATATATGGGTGATAGTGCCTGTTTTGTGCAGATCCGATTTTTGGCTGTTTTTGGTGGCATATTGTCAAGAAGGAAAGGAAGGCCGCCTGTACCAGGGTGATAAGCATGTGGTTCCAATGGCAGGTAGGGCTGTGCAGGAAAGTAGTGCAGTCCGGTGCAGGAAAACGGTTGCATGGTTGTGGCTGATAAGCCTAACCATGTGGCATTTCCCTGCTGATATCATGGGCTGTAGTGCAGCTTGCCATCTGGTCAGGCATCTGGCACGTGGTGCTGACAGTGAGGCATCAATGGCAGAGAGCAAGAGCTCCTTGTTTTTATTTTATTTTTCAGAAAAAAAAGATTATTACTGTTGTTATTGTTTTTGATGTTGTTATTGCTATTATTATTGTTTTGTTGCATGCGTGGGGCATGCAGTGCTAGAACTGCATACCCTGGATAGTGATTTGTCTGGTGAGTGTGAGACCTCCACTCACTTGACAATGCTTCAACAATTAAGGAGTGTCTCCTGTGGGGTTGGATGGCACCCCTCACAAGTAGCCCTGCCACTTTTACTGTGGGTTCTAGATGTCTGGCTGGGGTGCCCCCAGTCAGAGCTGTCACATCAAACAAGGGGGCTAGACTGAGACTAGGGATGTGGAATATGGGGGCCCTCTCTGGGAAAACTGAGAACTAGCCAAAATCTTAAAGCATAGGAAGATCAGCATTGCATTCCTCCAGGAGACCAAGTGGAGGGGAAATAGGTCAAGGGCCCTGGGGAGGGATACAAGCTGAACATATGCAGGTAGTGAAGAGGGATGAAATGGGGTGGGAATTATATTAAGTAGTGATTTGCAGCAGGGGATCACTTCAGTTAGGAGAATCAGCAGTAGGCTGATGTTAGTTACAGTAGTTTGGCAGTGTATTGGGCTCCATCTCATAAGCACATATGCCCCTCAAGCAGGTCTGAGTGACACCATACAAACAGCTTTTTGGGATTATTTTGATGAGGTGGTGCAGTCAGTAGACAGCACAATGAGACAGGGCAGGGGAAATGAGCGACAGATTATTGGGGGTGACTTTAATGCACATGTGGGTATTAAGGGTCTGGGATATGAGGATGTCCACGGGGGATGTGGGTATGGGGTGATCAACCTTGAAGGGCAGAAGGTCCTTGACACAGCAAGAGCACATGGCCTTGCATTAGCCAATACATGGTTCAAGAAGAGGGAGAAGCACATGATCACTTTCCAGTCACCACAAGGGAGGTCCCAAATAGACTTTTGCATGGTTAGGATGCAGCACAGTGCAGAGATCCAAGACTGCTGGGAACTACACAGTGAGGATTTCCAGAAGGAAAGTGGCCATAAGCTGCTCATCAAAGACTTACTAATGAAGGGGACAGAGAAGCACACACCTGGAAGGGAGAATCAGTTGTTAGGTGGTGGAAATTGTCCACCAAGGCTGATGAATTCCGACAGGAGGTTCTCAGCCAGGTCGACTGGGACTGGGATGGACCAGCCAGTGCCATGTGGGACAGGGTTGCTAGGAAGATTGGGAAATGTGGTGAGGCACTGTTAGGTAAGGGTAGAGTAGGAGGAACATATCAGTGTAGGCAGACATGGTGGGGAATGAAGAGGTGGAAGCTGCCATCAAAATAAAGAATGTAGCTTTCCATAGGTGGAGGGAACTAGGGGATCGGGTTTCCAAGACAGACTATGTTCAGGCAAAGAAAAATGCCAGGAGGACCATTGCACAGGCCAAGTACCAGAAGTATGAGACCTTATATGAAAAGTTGAGGACAAGGGAAGGAGAGAATGCAGTTTATAGACTGGCCAAGACCAGGGATAGAACTAGTAAAGATGTTACCAGGGATAGAACTAGTAAGAATGTTACCAGGGATAGAATTAGTAAGGATGTTACCAGGGCTATAACAATCAAGGATACACATGGCAGGGTCCTCTGCAAACTAGTTGAGGTTTGAGTTCAGCCTCCTAAATGCTGCTACCTGCTCAACAGTCACAGACAGCAGCCCAATCACCACCCAGGCAGTGGACAAGGTGAGTGGGGATGAAATTATTATTATTTATTAACGCACACGAACTGTACAAAAAGTTACACCACACGATACAGTGTCCCGTGCCAGGAACCAAACCAGAAACAGTTTAAAGGAAAACGTTGCTCCAACATTATACATGAGCACCTTGCTCGAAAAAGTGCTTAATAAGAGAGTGCTTGAAGTGCTTACAAGTAAGCATACAGTGCTTACAGTGCTCAGAACAAGGGAAAACAGAGGCCCTAAGGGAATACGCGAGAGGAAGCTGGAAACAGGCACTTATGCAAGTCATGATAAGGGACTGCAGGCTGAAAAAGAAAATGGCGTACTTGACGAACACAAGTAGAAGAATGAAAGTAGACTGAAATGTAGTGACATGGGTGAGCCGAGTACCGTAGAGCACTGGCAAGCATGTTAAGGTGACAAAACGGAATAAAGGACTTAAGGGGTAACTCTGCTAAAGAATTGAATACCCAAGATGAGTCTAAGAATTTTATTATATACTAGGCGAAGAGGCCAAAGCTGGATCTTTGAAAGAGAAATTAAAAAGGGACAGGCAAAATCAATTTGAGGGAGGACTTTAGCATGAAATATCTGCAGTAATAACTTGTGGGATAATAAAGGTTTAAGGCATTTGATAAAATACAAAAGTGTGTTCAAAAAAGATATCAGGGCATTGAGGTGTTCACAAAAGGTAAAAGCCCGGTCAAAGAGGACCCCTAGGATTCGAACCAAGGAGCAGTATTCATTATGAACTGAGGTGATGGTTTTAGGGAGAAACAGAATCTTTTGAGTCTTATCAAGATGAAGACTCATGTGTCTAGATAGGTACCAGTTAGAAAGACAGGTAAGCAAATCGGATATCAGA
Organism: Trigoniulus corallinus; assembly: GCA_013389805.1. Taxonomy (NCBI): domain Eukaryota; kingdom Metazoa; phylum Arthropoda; class Diplopoda; order Spirobolida; family Trigoniulidae; genus Trigoniulus; species Trigoniulus corallinus. The sequence continues at coordinate 2,427,118 of JAAFCE010009111.1, forward strand.
GGAGAGAGGGAACACAACAGACCAATAGGCACCTCAATCCCAAACTCCCACTCCCCATGCAGGGCAGGGAGTGAGCAGGTGGCCACATTAAAGAGGATGGGCCCCAAAGCTGACCCCTGGGGCACACCCCTGAGTAAAGTTATAGACAAGGCATGCTGCAAAAAATGAAAGGTCAAAAGGCAGTAGGCCTCTATATGATCCCCATTGATGTTTGGCACACATTGGGGACTACAGGCATAACATGGCTAGGGAATAGGGACAGGATGACATCTGCATGGAGAGAAAGTTGGATAGTTCCACTGTTCAATGGGCAAAGGTGATGCACAGGACTGTGGCAACTATAGAGGCATAAAGCTAATGAGCCATTCTGTGAAGCTGTGGGAGCGAGTAATAGAATGTCGCTTCAGAGACAAAACTCAAGTCCGGGGGAACCAATTTGGGTTTATGTTGGGAAGGTCTGCCATGGAACTAATCTTTATTCTATGACAGATGATAGAGAGGCATAGAGCAGCAAGGAAGGACCTCCATGCAGTATTCATTGATCTGGAGAAGGCATATGATAGTGTCCCTAGACAGGTGTTATGGAGTGTTCTAAGGAAGAAGGAGGTTGATGAATGCCATATCAGGATAGTGCAGGATATGTATGAGGGTGCCATTGCTGCGGTGAGGACAGTGTGGGGAAACACTGCATGCTTGAACGTGCAGGTTGGTGTGCATCAAGGGTCAGCACTTAGCCCATATCTATTCACTCTTGTAATGGATGAGCTGCTGACTGGGATAGGGGAATGGGCCCCTCAGTGCCTGGTATTCACTGATGATGTGGGAAACCTTGAGGGGTCAAAGGAGGATGCACAAAAGGACCTACAGGACATTAAGATAGCAATGGAAAGAGGGGGTCTCAAAGTAAACATGAATAAGATAGTATCTAGCTTTCAATTTTAGCATCCAGGGGCAAGGAGGTGAGATCCATTGTGAGGGGGAGGGTATACCAGCAGGGCAACTGTTTCGCTACTTAGGATCATTTTTCCAGAGCAATAGACAGATAGATTCAGACGTGACCAATAGGATTAATGCAGGATGGCTGAAGTGGAGGCAGGCAAGTGGAGTCTTGTGTGACCACTGGGTCCCAATGAAGTTGAAAGGCAAAGTTTACAGAATGGTTGTCAGGCCTGCCATGCTGTATGGCAGTGGAATTGGAGTGTTGGGTAGCTAGGAAGAACTATGAAAGGAGAATGCAAGTGACTGAGATGCATATGCTGTGCTACATGACTGGGGTGTCACGAGCTGACAGAGTATGAAATGATTATGTTAGAGGTAGCCTGGGGGTGGGGGACATTGCAGAGAAGATGAGGGACAGGCGGTTGAGGTGGTATGGACATGCAATGAGGAGAGAGGTGGTTGAGGTGGTATGGACATGTAATGAGGAGAGAGGAGTTTGCATGTGGTTGGGGAGCCAGGGGTAGGGGAAGGTCGAAGCACAGTTGGGAGCAGGTGGTGCAGAGGGACATGGAGATGTGTGGGGTTGATGGGGACATGGATGGGGATAGGAGGAAGTGGAGCCTTGAAATTGATGAAAGTTTGGTGATAATATTTCCAGGTAATTATATGGGATTATTTGATGAATTACTAAGTCAGTAAAAGTGCATTTTAGCGTCCAAAATTATTTCATCATACTTTACAGACAACATGCAGCACTTTGTCCAGTCAAAAATGTTACAAATACACCTTCCAGTGCCTGTGGCACATATGACAGTAAGATTATGGATCATGCACAGGGTGTCAAGAGACCCCATAGAAATAGGAATGAGTACTGTACTATCTCTTGTATTATATGCAGTTTTTCCCAAAAAAAAAAAATTGAGTGCAAAGTCTGTGTGTGCATTATACATAGGAATAAAGATTTCAGCCATATTCAGAGGAACACTAAGCATGCATAAAGAAAATTTGTCACCTGATGCTTTCAAAGTAATGCATGTTTCCTATTTATGTTTCCAATTATGTGATTATGTAGATTTCAATACCAGAAGTTCATTAAAAGTTGTTTTAGGACTTAACATATGTTAACAACAATGCAAAGCCAACTGGCAACCTTAACCTGCATATTATACATAGGAATTAAGATTTTTACTTAACTTAAATCTTGAAATTTGGGGTGCATATTATACATGAGTGCCTATTATACACAGGTGCATATTTTACTCGAGATAATATGATATATTAGAGATAGCTTAGCAGTGTTTGTTCAAATGAAAGTGGTAATTAACACTATGTTGTCTCTGGACAAGTGTAATACATTTACAAATTCACAAATGGCGAAACGAGGTGGTTTGATGAATGTCGGAACACAACATTCATCATTCACCTCATGATTCACTTTGGCATTTATGGCACTCGTGATGAAAGTGTTTTTTTCACATGAGTCAAAGGGTGTGAGTGACCCAAGGCAACTGGAGAATAACCATCAGGCAAAAATATACAAGTCAAAGGGCAATAGTGATGAGGTGATTGGAGAATGACCATCTGGCAAGACATTTGGTGAATCTGTGAACAGTCATTCTTCATCCTAAGCATGAATGCAAACATTTTGTTGAAAGTCTCACGTTGTGCTATTTGTGAATGTGTAAATGTGGTATGAAACACCTGTACCCCACCATTCATGTTTTGCAACCCAGACAGGGTGCCCAACACTTCAAAAAGTGATTTTCCCTACATAGTATATTCGGCACTACACATCAACAGCACACATGTGGTTTTCTCACAAACGATACTGAAGAATGTTGCATGATTCAGGAATTATGTTGAAACTTTAAATGTGTATTCATCTATTGCCTTGGGATTGCACTAAATAAATCTTGATCAGTTATGAATATTTCTTAAATCTCTTGCGTGTTCATTAAAATTCCACACATGTAATGGAGGTATAATTATTAGTCTTTTAGACGTTTAATAATAAGGATGATAATCATCGTAAATTACACAATAACTTTGTGAAATAATTCAAATACTCTTTCTTTCATCAGAACAATATTAATAAATAACATTAATGAATAATATTTAAATTGAACTTATATTTTGTGATATAATATGAATTAACGTTGATATATAAGGAGCATACAAAAATTGCAATTAGTAAGGATGAAGTTTTATAACCTACTGAAATTCTTTTTTGCTACTTTCTTTTTTGTTATTCAAAAATTTGAATTTGCGTATACGATGCGTGTGCGAAAGTACAATCTAACAACTTAAATTTAAATTGTAAGTTTTCTGGTGCAACAAAAAGGAACGTTGCACGTTGCATCTTTTATGTTGTCATAACAACATCAAAGATGTCTGCTGTGTGGTGAAGTATCTCGGTTGATGCAATGAAAACAACTAGTGGTGCTACTTTGTCGTAAAGCAACGTTGCATTGTGCGACAATGCCACAATACCCCCCTGGAAGAAATAAAGCTAAGGGAGTGAAATGAGTTTGTTGGACTCATGTTATGGGAAACAAACATGGTTGACACGAGTGCAAGACCTAGTGGTCATACCTGTGGGTTGAGGTGGTATGCCAGTAATATGCAGTTGGTGTTCAGTAGGGTGTGATACATGTTGTGGAATAGTTGTTTGTGAGGGTAATGTTTCCTCTGTTGATGCATCAGAGGTTTCTGTTGTTCTATCAGGATGGTAAACTAGTGATGTCGAAATCAGATGATGAAATCAGTGATGAGACATTGTCAGAACATCTGTTGATGTCTATTGTGAAGTATTTGTTATTTTTGCTTAAAATTTTGAAAGGTCCATTGTATGGTGGAGTGAGGGGGTGTCTAGAGTTACCAGCATGGATAAAAACATGTGAGGCTGTATCCAAATTTGGGTTACGAAACAAATGTTGTGCGTGGTGGTTTGTGGATCAGAGCACACATGTGATACCTCAAATTTTAAAGGAAATCACCCCTGGTTAAAGCATTGTATTCCTGAATGAAGATGTCTCCAGGTAGGCAAAATGTAGTTCCGTACACTAGTTCAGCTGGTGATGCTTTCAGATCTTCTTTTATGGCACAATGGAGTGCGAGAAGGATGATGGGCAGATGAACATTCCAGTGTAGTGGATCTCCTGTGGCCTTCAGTGCTGCTTTAAGTTGGCGATGGAATGGTTCTATCATGCCATTTGATATGGGATGATAGGACATAGTACAAATATGTTTGACACCAAGTATTTCGCATAGTTGGTTAAAAAGTAACGAATCGAATTGTCGTTCTCTGTCAGTGGTAATGGTGTTTGGTATGCCTAACCGAGCAAACCAATGTTGGATAAGAGTTTGTGCTACTCTTGAAGCTGTGCAGTCTGTGATGGGAATGGCTTCTGGCCAATGTGTAAATCGATTGATACACGTCAGAATGTATTGGTTGCCTTGTGAAGGTGGTAGAGGTCCGACGATATCTATGTGTATCCTTTCGGATCTAGTTGTTGGTGGAGTGCAGCTAACAGGAGTGGATAATGTATGTTGTTGTACTTTACGTTTTTGGCACTGTATGCATGTTTTGGTCCATGTTCTTATATCTTTGTTGATAGACGGCCAGACAAAACGTTCAGTGACTAGTTTTTGAGTTGCTGTGATGCCTGGATGTGAGATGTTGTGTAAGTTATTAAAAACTTGTCATCTAAAGGACAATTGTACCAATGGACGAGGTCTTGACAGTGTGGTATCACAATATAGGTTAATGTGTGAACCTGGTATTGGTGTAAGACTGACATCTAGAGATTGAGGGTTGCTTACTAAGTTTTGTACTTCAATGTCGGTCAGTTGTGCTGCTTGGAATTGTTCCAAATCTAATGAACCTGTTGTAGTCAAAAGGTTGTGTATTGTTGTTCTAGATAGAGTATCTGCAACGATGTTGGCTGAGCCCATAATGTATTGAATATCTGTAGTGAAGGCAGATATGAAATCTAGGTGGTGAGCTTTCCTTGGTGAGTGCTTCTCAATGCTAGTGTTCATGGTGTATGTGAGAGGTTTGTGGTCGGTGTAAACTGTAAAATGCCTTCCTTCTAGTAAATAACGAAAGTGTTTAATAGCGAGGTAGATAGCAAGTAGCTCTCTTCCAAACATGCAGTATTTTGTTTTGGAAGGTTGCAGTTTTCGGGAGAAAAATCCCAGTGGTTGCCAGTTATTATTTATTAGTTGTTGGACTACAGCTCCCATAGCATTGTCCGAAGCGTCCGTAAAAAAGAGCAATTTTGTTGTCAGGTGCAGAGCTGGGATGAAATAGTTGTACTGCTTGAGAGAGAGTTGATTTTGCTTTGTGGAAGGCTTGTTCTCTTTCTTTGTTGCAATGGATTGGAGCATTCCTATTGGATTTTCCTTTTAATAAGTTGTGTAGTGGTTGGAGTATATCAGCACAATGGGGGATGAAACGATGGTAAAAGTTTATTAAACCAAGGAATCTACGGAGGGAGCATTTAGATTTGGGTTTTGCAAAATTTTGGATGTCTTCAATTTTTTTGGCAGAGGGGTTATACCAATTGAATCGATGGTGTGTCCCAGGAATTTGAGTGTAGTTACACCAAATACGCATTTAGATGCATTGATGATTAAACTGTATTTTTGTAGTCATTCAAAAACTAGGCAAAGATGCTGTTGATGCTCGATATCGTTGATACTGCCAACTAGCGTATCGTCAATATACGTGAAGACAAAGGGTAGATCAGCAAGAACCATGTCCATGAAACGTTGGAAGGTTTGTGCTGCGTTTCGGAGTCCAAAAGGCATCCTAGTGTATTCAAAGTGTTGTCATAACAACATAAAAGATGTCTGCTGTGTGGTAAAGTATGTCAGTTGTTGCAATGAAAACAACTAGTGATGCTACTTTGTCGTAAAGCAACGTTTTTGCATTTTGTGACAATGCAACAAGAAGATCAGAAAATAAATCTACGACAAATCAAGTACTTCCATCATGTTGTCCTCCATTTTGGCGAGTTTCTCTGTGGCAAAGGTGGCCTCTGAATCCACGATGGATCCACAAATCAAAATGTCCGAAAAAATATCACGTCCTACAAATATAATAATACACTTCCAGTGAATTTATCACATCCAATAAAATAACCACGTCTGGTAAATTTGCATGTTTGATAAATTTTCACATCCAGGTCACCAATTTGTGGTGGTTATTCGAGAGTGTGACAATGAGCAGTGTAATTATTTGTGCGTTTTTAATAATTAATTATTGAAAATATATGACTCCAATAAGTGATGTAAATATTAACTATTTTAGTAAACAAATAACTGACTAATAATATAATCCATGAAAATCGATAAATATGTAAATTTGCGTTTCAGAGAAATCGATAGCAAAGCATGTGCTGTCAATCAAGTATGGAGACCACCTCTGGTCGTTCTAAATTTCAAACTTTTTAAGAGTTTGAAATTTATTCTAAACTGCACGTTCCAGAATTGCAGAATGTGAAATTGCAAACGTCATAGGAGAACCTATGATGTGACAGAGAAAGGTGATCCACTACACCCCCTCTGCTAACTCCACTAACACCCTAAGACCACTATGTTGGGACACATTAGCAGTGTTTGTTTTCATCTCTCCACTCTTTGCTTTTGTTGCTGCTAGCATTGTCATGCCACTATGTGGGCAGCCTTACAGCCAACTGGACAAATCATTGTGTATCTGAAAATAAACATTAAGCTGAGGTGGGATTCCTCTGATTTCATTGCCTCCTTCTGAATTCCAAAATATCTATGAGTGAGCTAAATCATGTGACCCAGAATATATAGGTAAATATATGGTACTACAAATATATAATTAATACTAATACATAATTACTACAAATCTATAATTAATACTAATACATAATTACTACAAATCTATAATTATTAAAAATATATAATTACTGTGCCACATAGAATATATAGGCTAATACAATTGATCTTTATCACATTGGGTATAAGCAATTAAGGCATACATACTAGTAAATAATGTAAAACAAATAAGTCTAAACGAATTAATGAAAAACAGATTCCCTAACTTAGAGGTAACTCTGGTTGGCATCAGTGATGAGGAACCACTGTTAAGGTCCCCATATACTCTCAGTTTCATTTTCAGTTCTAACTGTACAGTTAGATCACTAGGTGTGTGAGGAAATCTCACCAAATTTTCAATTCAAATTTTTGAACTGAAGATCTTTTGGAATGGCAAAGAGATTTAACTGAAGATAAAACTGATAATAGAATTGAGTGTTTCTTCTATCATTAGATTCCCATAACAAGTTCTTATCAGTATACATTGCACATAGGATTATAATATCTCTACACCAAGCCATACACAGTTCCTCAAGTCCTTCAAACTCATTCATGGAAGGATGGGTAAGTGTGACAATGTGTGTTGATGTGTGTGGTCGTGTGTTGAAGAGCTGCAGGTTGGTAAGCGATACCTTTGGTATATATTGGTTATTTTTGGTGGGGATTATGTTTAAAATATTTGTGGGTGATATAAAGTTATCACTTGATTACTTTAATTATTTAAGGGATTCTTTCAGATTTTACTTGGTGTTCACACAGGTCCTATTAGTCTTGTGCATTCTTTAGGTGTGGCTGAAACTAACACATGTGTTAACAGGTGTGTTTGGGTGTTGCCCATTGTGAATGGTGTATTTTGGCTGTATCTCATTCTTAAAGAATTTCTGCATTTAGTTGTAGTCTTAGATTTATTAATTCATTATATTTATTTAATATTTGTACTTGACTTAAAGTTGTTTGCTAACGACCTTATTTTTAAGATGTGGAAAATTTTAAAATTGTAATTTTCTGATTTTTGAGAGGTGTGGACAGCAGTCTCAGTGGAGTGAAGTACATTCTTCCTCACATGTTGATTTGCTATTGTGGGTAGGTTGTTCTTCTCAGAGGGTTTGATGGTTTTTTCCAAACCATTTGGGTAACTTCTTATTAGTGATTCTCATCTTCATTTAGTGGAAATTGGTTATTGAGGGCACTGCTCTGGTATTTCACCATTGTTTTTGGATAGTGCCTGGGTTTTCCAAGATAGTAATGTCTCCAAAGAAAATTACTAAGTGTGGGGGTTGCAAGGACCTAAAAATGGAGCTTGCCAAGCTCCAGGCAGAGGTTGCTAAGTAAAAACCTACCATTTCTGTCTATAGCCCCTCTCTACACAGGGTGAAAAAGGGTAATGGGGGGGTCCCCAGCAGGCAGGAGAAACTTCTAAAGTGGTAGAGAGAAATGGAGGGAAAGGCATCACAGTAAAGGTAGATGCTGTAAGGAGACAGGAGAAACAGTCCCAAAATAGTCAAGCTTCACTATAACACACCCTGGTTATAACACTTTTTGGCTTATAACACACACAAGGGAAAATCCCAGACAGTGTTAATGCATAAGTATACAGAAATTGATGGGCTGTAACACACTCAGATATTGCATATAACACACAACTGGTTTGGTCCCTATAGCACCTTCAACATGTGAGAGACCTCGGATATAACAAACAACTGTAACATTAAACTAGATGGCATACCCCACAGCTTAAGTAAGGCTATATGGTGCAACAGTTTTCCTATGTAGGATCAGTTTTCCAGAGCAATGGGGAAATCGACTCTGATGTGGCCCATGGGGTTAATTTAGGATGGCTGAAGTGAAGACAGGAAAATGGGGCAAATTTTACAGAACTGTCATCATGCCTGCTATGCTATATAGCTCAGAGTGATAGGCTGTTAGCAGTGGCATCACTAGGGTATGCAGAAGTTGTGGACCACACTGGGTGACACCACTCACACCATGAGAAATGGGGTAACGAGGCAAATCCAAGTGGCTGAGATAGCGGCAAAGCTATGCTACATGTGTGGGGTGTCATGATCTGACAGAATTAGAAACGACTACCATAAAATCGCATATAGTGCCCATGGATTATATGTGAAACATAGGGTCATTTAGTGTGGATTATATGTGAGGGTGGACTATATATGGGTGCAGACTAAAATGAAACCCAGGGTTCTCAATGAAAACTGCTCTTCATTTTCTGAACATTTTATTACACTTAACAACACGATTTTACACAGTAGGTTCTTATTTATATGATAATTCAATATAAAATCTTTCACATTTCAATTTCATCATCAGGGCAATTGATATTTCATGTTCAAATTCATTTGATCCCATTCCCCCTAAAGTTGTGCCACTGACTACAGTAGGAATTTTAAAGTGCGGACTATACATGATGCAGACTATATTTGAAACATACCCATTGCTAATGCGGACTATAGACGGGTGCAGACTATATTTGAGGTGTAGACTTTATGTGAGATTTTATGGTATGTTAGTGGTAGCTTGGGGTGGCAGATATTACAGAAAGAATGAGAGAGAAGTGTTTGAGGTAATATTGGCATGTGATGAGGAGGGAAGAGGAGCAGCTTATTAGGTCCATTGTGGGACTGCAGGTAGTTCATGTGACAGGGAGGTCATGTGACACTCAACTGGCTTGTCTAACTGAATACCTTCAAAATGTTGTAGATAAGGGTAAGCAGGTTGATGCTATATTCCTGGATTTTCAACAGGCCTTTGTCATGGTACCCCAAGACAAGCTTGTTTCAAAAATGTCCAAGTAGGGGTAAGGCTATTCAGTGGGTAAAGGCCGACTGCCAGGAGGCAGCAGAGAGTACTTTTGGATGGGGTAGCATCAAAATGGACACCTGTTTCATCAGGGGTACCCCAGGAAAGCATATTAGGACCTTACTCTACGTACTTTATGTTAATGATATAGGGCTTGATATAAAATCCGTTCTTGAGGTGTTTGCAGATGGCACATGCATGGCAAGGGTGGTGGAAAGTCAGAGTTGCCATTAAACCTGCACAAATGTAGCTTTCTTAGAATAAGACTTTCTTTAGAATGAAAATGACTTTCATTTTTCTGTGCGACCCTCAAATTTTTTGAAATACCCCATTATTTTTAAAATTTTCGTGACAGTTCACAATAAAGCAATAATTGACATACAAGGTGTGTGAGAAAAGTAATGGGAAGCTTTTTTAATGACTATCACCTGCACCACCCATTGATCATCCAATCTTTGGCATTTCAGTTCTGCTGGCCTTCCACATTAGCTGCCTGCCTGGTGGCTCCTTTACCTTCTCTGGAAAGCCAACTTAACTACCACAAGGTTCTCCCTGAGGTCTTAAACTCTGCAATTCCATTCTGTAGACCACCTGGACTTTTGGTCCTGCTCTGACCCTGTTACCCTTCTTTCTATGCTTTTGTCCACTGCTGCAAGATCCTTCACTCCCCCACTCCCAGGTACACTCACTTGTCCCAGAAAATCAGGCCAAACACTGGTGGAACCCCCTCTCTCTTTGCTGAGAGATGCCTGTTCTAGTTTACACTGGCACTGGAAGACTATCAAAGATCTTCTTTCCTATCACCTTTTCTCTGCCACTAGGCATAATTTTAAAAGAGTCATTAAATCAGCCAATCTTTCCTATGTACATCCCTCCATGGCTACCCGGTCCCTCTGGGAACTCATTCATTACTTGAACCTTAACCCTGTACTGGTGCCCCTAGAACTTACACCTTACATTCTCAAACTCCTTGGAAACCCACTTGGCCTTCCCCCTCCACAGCTGGTCACATGGGCCCCCTCCTATGCTCCTTACACCCCAAATGTTTCTTTAAATCAAGCGTCTCAGGTTGTCTGCTTCCCCTAGTCCCAATGGTTTCCCAGCTCTCCTGGTCAAATTGCTGGATTCCTATAGCTTTTCCCTCCTGCTCTATATTTATAATGCCTGCATGGTACAAGGTAAAGTACCCCCTCTATGGAAATCTGCCTTTGTAGTCCCTCTCCATAAGGTTGGCTCTACCACTGACACCCCCAAGTACAGACCCATTGCCTTTCCGTCCCCACTTGCAAAAATTCTTGAATGGTGGCTGTATGACCTTCTATCAGTGTTCCCCGGTCCCCAATACAGTTCCTGCCCTCACTGCTAGGTTAAATTTCCTATCCTTAGCATGCTCATAGATATTCTCACATCCCAGGCCCATGGCAATGCCTTTTTCACAGCTTCCCTCCCCTTGGTCTGTCGGGAGTGGAAGCTGTGGTCCTTTGCTGATAACAACTAATTTGGCCTCAAGTTCTCTCCCACTTTCCTGTCCTCTGCCCAATCCTCAATAACCCTGCTCCCTTTCCCGCCTGACCCTGTGGTACCAGCCTCGACAGATGAACCTCCACTCTGATAAGACTCCACTCTGAAAGTCCTGGGGGGTTATCTTTGCCTCAGCCCTTAATTTTCTTTACCACCAGAATTCCCCCATTGCCAAGCTTAATACTTTGTGGTATCTTTTTTAAATGGCTGAAACCATTACTCACTCAATATTTGCTTCTTCATCTTCCATTCAGAGGTTCTTATTGTTATTGACTTTGCTTGCCCTTTTCTTGCTAGCCTGCCAAAGTGCCAGGTCCGACCCCTTCATCTCCCTTTCAACAGGATTTTGTGCCTTATTCTAGACATTCCTTATACTAGTTGGGCGATCCCACACTGCTCCAAATTTGGCCTATTGCCTTTCTACTCCTATATCTCTTTTTGCCACCTTAGCATCATTGCCAATGCTCTAAGATTCCCATCCCACCCTTGTCACTTTATTGTCCAATGCTTCACCTCGTCCTTGCATATTTGCAAGACCCAGTGTTTCCTCTTTGAACTGGTTGCACCATTTCTGGACTGTTGGAGCCAGTTTTTCCATACTCCCTCAGAGCCACAATTTTTGATTGTTCGAGCCATCAATGTATGCTGAACTGTAAACATTTTAACAAGTTTGTTAAGAAGCATCTACTGGGGCATGTGGCCCTCAGGTGTGTGCTACTATTGTTGTCTCCCTACTGATGAGGGTTTCTTCCCTCCTCTGGTGTGTTTGTGATGTATGCACAGTATGTATATTGGTGAAATAAATAAAAAATAAATAAAGAATGAGACTGATTTTTAATTAGCAAAGATTTTGACTTTTTAAAGCATCAATATTATCTCCTTCAAAGTAGTTCCCTTTGGCAGCTATACACCAGTGGAGTTCTTCCCACTCTTGGTTTTTTTTTTGGAACTCTGGAGAACATTCAAAAGAATGTGACCAACTATTTAAAAGCCCTACCAGTTAAGCCTTCCATCGCTGCTCCCAAGAATGGGAAAAACGACTCAACCATTGTATAGCTGCTGAAGGGAACATTGATGTTTTAAAAAATTAAAATCTTTGCTAAGTAAAACATCAGTCTCATTACTTTTCTTACACACCTCTTATGACAAAAATCAGGCTTTGCTTTAGCCTATCTATTGTCACTGACCAGCTATTAGTCATAGGTAGGCCTACTAGGATACAGCTAGTGACCAGTTGATAGTGGAGTTTTGTTTCCCTGACAGATTAATTCTAACTCAGTACACTGTAAGCAACCATGATAGGTCAAATTGGCAGTGGAGATAATGACTCTCATTCTTAATTTGTAACCCATTGAGCTGCCAAGGAACCTGAAGCATGGCATCTATTCTGTCAAGTATTGTGTCAACTGCACTGCATTGCAGGATTAGTGACTATAGCTGCACTGCATTGCATCAATAAGATTGTTAGCTACACTGCACAACAATCGCCATTAATAGTTGTGCTACTTGACAATTGTCACGTTTTCACATGAAAAGGGATGGAGATCATCACCCTCTCCCCCTCATTCCTTTTTTTTCATTCTTTCTCCCCTCTCTTTTAATAAAGGAGAAGCACCCTTCCTTTTACTTTTTCTTGGATATGGGTATTGCATAATTCTAATTCTAATATTATACACTGCAAGCAGCCTTTTTGGCCAATATGGCAGTGGAGAGACTAACTCTCAATCCTACTTATGATCACATAATACTCCTAAAACCCTAAGATATAATTCAGGAGCCTCCCCTAATACAATACCAGCTATTGTTGGATTTCCTTGGATGAAGCCCTCCACCCTATCCTCACCAAGGCTATTCCATTGTCGAATGACTCTTGGCAAAAATGACCAGTAGTATGAGTCTGTCTGTGCCCTAACCTCTTTCAACTTATATGGATGATTCTTTCTGCCTTTATACTCAGCTGGGGACACACTTCCAGCCAATGGTCCATTACATCCTAGCAGCAGCAGTCTTATAAAAAGGCTAATGCTATGAGATATATGCCTCTGGCTTAATGTATCCCATCCTAGTTCCTTAATCATGGCAGATACACTCTCTGTGTGAGAAAACCTATTAAGTACTATTCTTGCTGCACTCCTTTGGATCCTTTCAACCTCCCAAGATAAGTCCTGCCTGAAGGGGAACCAAATTGGACTGCCATACTCCAAAATTGGGCATACCATAGAAATATATGCTGTTTCCTTTACCTCTTTTGTGCTATCTCTAAGGACCCTATTAATCAGACAGAGGAATTGACCAGCCCTCCCAATCACTTTACCAACATGATCCTTCCAATTACCCTCACTATTTAAGACAATACCCAGATGTTTATGGGTTACAACCCTATCAACCCTAACTCCACCTACGTTATAATCAAAATCAAGTTGTTTTGATAGGATCCTACACTTCCTCAGGTTTAATGGCAATTCCCATTTTACACACCAATTGTAAATCCTATCTAGATCCTGTTGTAATTGCACACAGGATGATAACCCATCATCTAATACCCAAGCAGCACATGTGTCATCTGCAAATAGTTC
>JAAFCE010009111.1:2440920-2483693 GCA_013389805.1 Trigoniulus corallinus
CACCCAAAGTGGAGGAAGACCAGCACTACACAAAATAGAGAGCATATCAGAGATGCCTCTCCAGCATCCAGGACTTGTCACCAAGATGGATCCCAGGACAACAGCAAGCCCTAAGCTGTCTGAGATGACATCCTAATGACAACCAGGATCCAAGACACCTTCAAGGACACCTCCAGGATGATGACTGATATTCTCCACCAGCTCAGATAAGAATACCACCAAGACATTTCTTTTTCATTTGTAATGCAATATATCACTTGGGTGAAGCCCCTCCTTTTCTGTTAACATAAGAACAAGGGTTGAAAATATTATAAGTAATAAACTGTTAATCACAAAATTAAAAAGAATTCTTTCTTAAAAAAACAAAGTTTTTTTTTGTTAATATCAAGCCCACATTGGTGAAGAATCCAGGGAAGTAACCTTAAGAGCTCACAAGAAGAAATAAATAAAAATAAAATACACAGAAACATAACAATTGCCTACTTGCTGCAATGGCACTTTCTTACAGAAAGTTTGCCACGTTATTTTCACATTCAATTGCCAAATGACCCTTGGGCATGAGCTGATTTGTATGACTTTCCAGTAATACAAGTCAGTTCATGCCCTGATCCCCTTCAATTTGAATGGATGATCATTTCTCCCCCTATACTCTGCAAGGGATAAGCTGCCAGAGACTGTCTATGATCATGTCTGAGACACTCAATCTTTCAGAGAAGCATTGTAACACAAGTCTTGCTGACCTCCTTTGAATCCTTTGAATTTCCCAAGATAAACACTGCCCTACTCTAAAATTGGCCATACCAGTGAAAAATAGGTTATTTCTTTCATGTACCTTTGTGTTGGCCCCCAGGACTACTAACCTAATGGAGGGCATGCCCAACCTTCCCAATAAATTTATCAGTGTGCCCTCTCCAGGTGACCATAGTATTTAGAATAATTCCAAGATGCTTCTGGGTCTCAACCCCCTTAACCCTCACACCACCTATGAAATAAGTAAGATCAAATCACCTTCTAGACCTGCTTGTCCTGAGAAAGGTACATTTGTGCAGATTCAATGGCAATGATTCCCACTTTATGCTCCAGTATACATCTTGTTTCAGTGCTGTTGCAATTCTGTGCAGGAAGATAACCATTCATCCAACACCCTTTTTAGGCATGTGTCATCTGCATTTTTCGTTCGTTCGTTGTGGTTTTAGGGCCCCCTTCAACTACAAGGTCATTAGAGCCCAATGTCAACTGCAGATAGCCCTATATTATGTCAAGTCCTATATATATTATTAACACAAATTATATAAAGTATAATATCTGATGCATTTTGTCCATTTGCAATTAATGTTTTAATGGAACTGCAGCCCTATGAATTACCAGAGAACCTGACGTCCTAGGGCAAAATGGAGTACAGATAAATAACACAGGCCTGCAAAAAATACTTTTTAAAAATTGTTTTACTTTTGATAACTGATTTTTATATTATTAGGTGTGCTGATTCCAACAACGCAATTCATTTTTTTTCTATCACGTAAGGTTCTCTCTCAAAACATTTTCATAGTTTGGAAGAAATAAAGGAAATTGCAGTATTTTGATGTTTCAATTTTCATTTTATCGCTCCACAAATACATACTTTACATTTATGTTATAGGTCTAGTGATGATTGAATACATAATGATTTAATTTTACTCTTGGAGTTACTTGAGATCACTTTTTAACCCTTATGTCAATACCCAGAAAGATCCACATTGTTCAATAACAAGGGTACCCATATTGAATGAAATGGAATTGAGGCACACACATGTTTTGATATTCAGGTATTTCTGAAGCTATCATATTTCTTTATGGATGGTCTTTATCTATTGTTTTATTATAACCTTTCAACAATAGGCAGCCAGCCTTTCGATTTGATATCAACCCAAAAATTCCATTGTGCAGAACATTTGAAGACTCCTGTTTGATGTATTTGCTGTCCCACACACCAGTAATCTCTTATGCTTGATCACCATATCCTTATCCCACGTGTGGCAGGGGTGGGTCAGTTGGTTCCAGACAGTGGAAGATCCAGGAGAGGGAGCAATGCAGCAATTCCCCCCCCTCAGTGCCTCAATGGGGCACATATTTCAACTGATGCATGATTCACCGTTGTATCTGATGAGGCATTTTCACACTGCTATCCCCATGGCTATACTGCCAGTTTAACAGTAGCAGTGCAGTCCATAGTTGGCGAAACTACTGAAGAGAAGGCACTGCCTGAGGGGCAGTCTAGCAGCTGTTGAATTGCTAGATAGATTTCTAACAATGGATTCTGAATATTTAAAAATATTTGGAGTGCACTTATTTGAAGCTTCTCCTGATTCACCCCTACCACTATAACCTACCTCCAAGCTAATCCCAAGTTTGTTTTGGTTTTCCTCCATGCTTCTTCTTTCCTCTTCACTTTACATGACCATACCACATGCATCCATTCATTATCATACCCCCTTCCCTACCTGTGGCTGGGTCATGTCTGAGTTGCATCTCTCCACTCCCAATTATCTCCCACCAGGTCCCCATCCACCCCACACACCACCATTTCCTTATGTACAACCTCCACCAACAGTGCAATAGTGTTTTGTCTGATCTGCCCGACACCAGCTGCCTATACAGTGACAAATGCCTCTTTCCAGGGGCGGATCCAAAGTGGGTAGCAATGCAAAAATTGCTACCCCTCAGCGCCTCAATGGGGTGAAAGTGATGAGGCATTTTTACATTGCTATCCACATTTCCATACTGCAAGTCCAACAGTTGCAATCAAAACTGTTGTTGGCTAAACCACTAGAGATAGGACATTGTGTAAGGGGCAGAAGATGACCAATTGTACTTGCTAGCTAAATTTATAGTAAGGAATTCTGAGTATTTAAAAATACTGTATTTGGGGTGCACTTTTTTGAAGTGTTCCCCTTTATCTGCTGCTGGATCCATTGCTGCCCCTTTCCTTTATGAATCGCCAACAACCCTAAACTATCCTGTCCAAAGGACATTTAGACAATAGTCCGCCATAAATAATAGCATACTATTTCTTGGCTTGTATTTATCATATATAGACCATTTAACATTAATAAGTTCATGAATACATCTGAATATGTGATGACATGAATTTTTTATTAAACTGTGCGTGACAGAACATTTTAGTTATTTTTATAGTAATCAGCATCCTTGAAACTGTAAAAAACAATAATTGTTTTGAAGAAAATTTTTTCATTGCCGACCTGTGTAATCAGCATAACTTTTCCAATAAGGCTAGTAGTAAGTGAGAAATGTATTTTTTCCAAAGGGAAAATTTGTTGTTCAGTGTTATTTAAGGGACACTTGTAGATTTTAATTGGTATTCATATAGGTCCTATTAGTCTTATGTGAATTGCCATTGTCAAGCTACATGGTGCACTTTTTTTTGGTTTGGCCCAATCTAAAAAGGTGCATTTTGGGTGTGGGTCATTTTGATTTGTGCATTATGGCTGTGACTCATTCTATAAGAATTTCCATATTTAGTTTAGGCTTACATTTAATAATTTTGTTATATTTATATAAGATTTGCATTTGACTTAAAGTTGTGTGCTGACAACTTTATTTTTAAGGTTTTCAAAAATTGAATCCCCATGTGTGCCCGGGGTAGAATAGGCACACTGCATACCTGCATGTCGTAAGAGGCGACTAAAGGGGGTGACCTTTTCTTGCCCCTGACTGGACAACACCACTATCGTCATTGCCCATGACTTGTGTTCTGGATGTGACGATACCATCATTGTGGTTGTTCATGTCCTATCTGTGTCAGTTACTTGATAACTGTCTGACTTGTTCACGGTCGATGTAGGTTCCTTACTGAGGTGACTGCGTGTTTGCCGTGCATGGAGACCCGTGCCCCTGGGAAAAGCGGAGCCTAGTGGATGAGGAGGCGTATGCCCTGCGATGTCTCTGAGCTACCTCACACTTGTGTTTTGGCTGACAGACATCGCGGGACTAGGGTTGTGATCCACAGTCTCCAAAACTTCACTTTGGCCACAGCTTCCAGGGAAAATGGGAGGCCAAGGCAGTAGCCCAGTCTTGGTTAATCAGCCAGGGGCGCATAAGTGGTTATACCTCCTAGGGTTACTGTAAGTGGACTGGCAATCAACCCTGATGCCAATGGTCTGGTACTCGGGGATTATGCCACCCTGACGGTATACTGCCCAAGCACCCTTGGCGACCCGAATGGGCGTCCCATTGTTGGCCTCCGTGGTGGGTGAGGCCTGCGGGCAACGAATTTCATAATTTAATCAAATTATGGCAACTCAAGACTTGTTCTTGTGTTGAGCCTGTAGATAATGGCCTCGGTTCCACCCAACTGAGTGGGCCGACTGCCGCTAAGCCTGTGGAGATGAGTATTGCTCCAAGCAAGAGGCCACGTTCCCCCAGTAAGCCGTCTGGACCCCAGAACGATTCTGTGCCTTCTTCTGCATTGGCACCTGCCCTTAACAAGAGGCAACGACCTCTCAGCCTTAAGGTGCAGGGCTCCACCACCAATGCAAAGCATGTACCTGCATCTAAGGAGGCCTTAGGTGCAGTTAAATCCCCTTCCACCCTTTCTTCCTATCCTATCCGATTTATTTTAATATCTGGGGAGAATGGTGCAGCTTTCGGGAAGGCATCACCCTTCCTTATTGCCAAAGCCATTAAGGGCATTGCTGGTGACGTGACTTCGGTCAAGAAGCTTCGCAACAGCACCTTGTTGGTGGAGGCATCTGCCCCTCACCAGATTGAGGCATTGCTTAAAATGCAGAAACTCAGTGATTTCCCCATTGTGGTCGAACCCCATAGCACCCTTAACACCAGTAGAGGTGTGGTGCGGTGCCCCGACCTACGTGGGGAGTCAGAGGCGAACATAGTGGAGGAGCTGAAGGACCAGGGTGTGGTGGCTGTCTGCCACACCTTGGTTTCGAAGGGATGGGGCATCTGCTTTGAGCAGCCCCCTTCCTGGCTCAGCCCAGCTGGCCCCTTCCATAGTGGTGGTGATTGGTGAGAGAGGAGGGAAGAAACCAGGGACACCTCCTGCCCCTGCAGTGGGGCATGTGTCTTTGGTTCGGCAAACCAAAGCTCTATGGCCAACAGCAGAAGGCACTGAGTGGCTCCATGCCCCAAATGGGACATGATGGGGATTCCTCCTTTGAGATGAAGGAGGAAGACCGAATTGTAGGCACTCCTCCCTTGTCTGCTGTAGGACGGAAAAAAGGGAGGAATAGAAATAAACCTCCAAAGCCCACCTAATGGTAAATCTCCTTCAATGGAACTGCCGAGATTGTTCCCACAAGAAGGACGAGATCACAATGCTGATCTCACAGCACAACCCCATCTGCATCTCCTTCCAGGAGATTCTCTGCCGTAGTGATACCCCACTTTCGTTACGGGGCTACAAGATGTATGCAGATGTTATTTTC
The DNA here is from genome assembly GCA_013389805.1 of Trigoniulus corallinus. NCBI lineage: Eukaryota > Metazoa > Arthropoda > Diplopoda > Spirobolida > Trigoniulidae > Trigoniulus > Trigoniulus corallinus. The sequence continues at coordinate 2,446,362 of JAAFCE010009111.1, forward strand.
CTCATTTTTCTTTTTTAATTATTTCGACATTTCCCTACTTAAGGTTCTGAGCCAATGTGGGCCTTATGTTTATGTGAATATATATGTAAGTGATTTAGGGAGAGATTGATGGAAATTTGAATAGCAAAAATGTAGAGTATTTATTCCAAAACAAAAATTGAGAATACCATTCTTTAATCAACCTGATTCCACAATACGATACATGCAGACATACTTTTAATTAATTGTCATAAAAAGGATTTCTCACAATTTCTCTTTTCCCCATTTATATAAATACAACATAGTTTCTATTTAGTTCTTATAGTTCAAACACGTCTAATGATATCATTCAAGTAATTTAATCTTTTTTTCCAATTATTCCTTTAACCATATACAATTTTAATTCCAGAAATAATATAAATCAATTCCTTAGTTCCGGAAATAATATAATGTAAACTAAGAAATAATATTGTCTAACTTAATTGTTTCTGAATTATTCTTTTACAACTTAATTCCAGAAATAATATAAATCAATTCCTTAGTTCCAGAAATAATATAATGTAAACTAAGAAATAATATTGTCTAACTTAATTGTTTTTGAATTATTCTTTTACAACTTAATTCCAAAAATCATATAAATCAATTCCTTAGTTCCAGAAATAATATAATGTAAACTAAGACATAATATTGTCTAACTTAATTGTTTTTGAATTATTCTTTTACAACTTAATTCCAAAAATAATATAAATCAATTCCTTAGTTCCGGAAATAATATAATGTAAACTAAGAAGTAATATTGTCTAACTTAATTGCTTTTATGAAGATCTAACAAAGAAATAAACATATTTTGTTCCTTAGCTTTTGCTGCTTCTAGGTTACTGAGATGAGATACACTTCTTCTCCTGTGATGTCCCTTTGAGATTTCTTCGATCTTGATTCCTGCTCATCCTTTTCTTGGTGTCTGTGTCCCTTCTCCTCTTCTTCCTGGAGTCTCTTGATGTCCTACTCGCTCTTAGGTTAGCATTCGTCTGCCTTATTTGTTCTCTGCATCTCCTTTTGAGCTTTTCTCTTTTTCCTTAAAAGGAAGTTCCGGTTTTTTGAGTCCAGGTCATTCCTCTCTCTTTGAGAAGTTTTTTCCCCTGCAAATAAAGGCTTCTTTATGATTATTAATTAATTAATAAGATTTAGGTCACATTTTAGATGTTTTTTAATCTAAGATTTTTTGTTTTCTCCCTCCTTCAAGATGGATATTCTCCAGATGTTTTCAATTAAGACTTCTTAAAAAGTTATTCTCCCCATGTGAGAAAATTCCAAAGTGGATGTTGTTAATTGTGGAGATGTCTTTAAGAAGATCTCCAGATGTTTAAAAAATTTTAATGTGTATGTTATTAATTAATTTATGTTTGGATATTTTCATAGATGCTTTGGGCATGTCTTCTTTGGGCCATTTTCGTGAGTAAATTTTTTGATGGTTCCTTTCCATTGCTTTTTGGTGAAGCAGTTGACACAGACACCCAGCAACAGTCAAACTACCCTGTGGGAGGGGTGGGTATCCTTATCCAGAATGGATGCATGCACACCCCAGTTACTTTGCAGATGCCTCTCCAAGCCGTTGCAGTTTCACTGCAACTGAATGTGCCCACCACTCTATGTTCCCTCTAATTGCCTCCTGGGATTGATACCCCATGGGCACACCTTGACTCCCTCACAGCCCAGCTTCCCAGACCCTTTCTGATTATGGGAGATTTTAATGCCCATAACCCCCAATGGGGCTTGGACAGTCGCAACACCTGAGGGCTCCTTGTGGAACAATGGGTGTCACACAATGGCCTCATTGTCCTCAACACTGGTGCCCCCAGACATGTGATGACTGCCACTGGTGGTCTTTCCTGTATCGACCTCTCCATCTGCTCTCCTGCGTTGGCACCAGGTCTGCAATGGGAGGTTCTGTCTGACCCCATCAGGATTCGCAGTGGAAGTGGGGCATTGCCCCAACAACCACCATGATGGTGTTTGCATCGGGCAGACTGGGAAGAGTTTGCTCATCACATCCACTTTCACCCACTGCATGATTTTGATGGGGTCAATGATCTAGTGAGCTACTTCACAGAGGTGGTGATCAGGGCAGCATTGGCATCTGTCCCCCAGAGCTCGTGTAACCCTCCATGAGCATGGGTGCCATGGTGGACAGAGGACTTAGGAGTGTGATTCGGGCCCACAGAGGCTCACTTCGCCTCTTCCAGTCTCATCCAACTGATGCCAATCGTGTCAACTACCTCAGAGCCCGGTCATATGCACAATGGGTAATCAAGGAGGCCAAGCGCACCTCATGGAGTGAGCATGTCTCCTCGCTTACCCACCACATGCCATCCAAGAATGTCTGGGAAAAGCTGAGAAAAATCCAGGGAAGGTACTTACAATCTTGTGGCTCTGGTCTCTTTCTGCAAGGGAGACATTTACTTCTGCCTTGTGAGGTAGTTGAGGAGCTGGCAAGGACATCTGCAGCCATCTCCAGTTCCCAGCACTACACTGCAGCTTTCATCAAACAGAAAGAAGCAGCAGAACGCCTTCCATTTAACTTCTCTGGTGGTGTTGCTGAGGGGTATAACTACCCATTTACCCCTTGGGAGCCGCGAGCAGCTCTAGCACGGGCCCGGGATACTGCCCCCGGTCCTGATAACATCAATTACCAATTGCTATGGCAGCTACCTGAGAATGGTCTTTCCTTCCTCCTTGAGGTTTTTAACTATATTTGTCAGCAGGACGACATTCCTGTAGGCTGGCAGAAGGCTATCATCATTCCCCTCCCAAAACCTGGAAAGGATAGCACCCTACCTACGAATTACAGGCCCATATCTTTGACAAGCTGTCTGTGTAAAACCATGGAATGCATGGTTAACTGGTGCTTGGTGAGGTATCTGGACCGGCACAACTTTCTCTCCAATGCCCAATGTGGCTTCCGTGCAGGCAGGTCTCTGGTGGATCATTTGATCTCACTGGAGACAGCAGTACGTGAGGCCTTTCTCCACCGACAGCACTTGGCTATCTTCTTTGATGTGGAGAAGGCGTATGATACCACATGGCACCATGGCATATTTGAGACCTTGCACCAGTGGGGGCTCAGGGGTAATTTGCCCCTCTTCCTCCATAGTTTTTTGTCCCACCGGACCTTCAGAGTGCGTGTGGGTAACACCTACTCCTCCACCATTTTGGTGGAGAATGGTGTCCCACAGGGGAGCAACCTCAGTGTGACGCTCTTTGCTATTGCAGTGAATGGTTTTCCCTCCTCCATTCACTATTTGTCCCTATTTGTGGACGACTTTTCCATCTGGTACCGGGGTGCCACAATGCATGGCATTAGTGCGTCAGCTGCAACTGGCACTCAATAGTGCCAATGAGTTCGCCACCTCACGTGGCTATAAATTCTCCCCTGAGAAAACAACAGTCATGCACTTCTGTCATAAGCGAGGGCTTCATCCTGAGCCCCAGCTTACCCTGAATGGGCACCTCCTCCCAGTTGTAGAGGAAGCCCGGTTTCTTGGTCTCCGTTTTGACAGCCGTCTGACATAGGTTCCACACTTGAAGGAGCTCAGGGCTAAGTGCCTTTGCTCCCTTAATATTCTGCAGTGCCTGCAGGGAACTGGTTTTGGGGCACATTGAACGGTGATGCTTCAATTATACTGATCACTCGTTCGATGACGACTCAACTATGGCTGTAGTGTTTATGGCCTGGCCGCTCCATCTACTATCCGGATGCTGGACAGTGTTCATTATGCTGGCATCCGGTTGTCCATTGGGGCTTTCTGCACAAGTCCCGTGCTCAGCCTTTATGCTGAATCCAGTGAGCTGCCACTGACTGTAAGGTGGCAGTCCTTAGCAGCTGCATATATTTTGTGGCTGAAAGGTCAGCCACAACACCCTATACACCCAGTCGTTTTTAGTCACACTCTGTGACAACCATTCAATCACCAGCCAGGGGTTCCATCTCCATCTGGCATGCGGTGGATGGATGGTCTCACTGGGCTGGTGTGACCCTGCCTAGGGTGCAGCCTGTACTGCTGGCCTCTGTGCAGCCCTGGACAGTACCTGAGCCGATTTTTAATTTGACACTCACTGCCTACACCAAAGCCAGTACCGATAGGTCAGTGTACCAGGAAGAGTTTGGACGCCTCTCTCTGACCTATCGGGGCCATGTTTTTGTTTACACGGATGGGTCGAAGGATGGCACCTCTGTGGGTTGGTCAGTCTTTACAACTGGTCATCACATAGGGGGCCGCCTTCCAGGTGTCACCAGTGTCTTAACTACAGAGCTTACTGCTCTGCACAGGGCACTGGAACTCATCCAATTTTTGTACCACGGACACTTTGTGGTTGCGACTGACTCCCTATCCTCCCTACACCTATTGCACACCCTGTATAGCAGGAATACCATCGTCCAGGGTGTGCACAGTTTGCTGCTCATGATTTGTCAGCAGGGCAAGACAGTTTTGTTTATGTGGGTCCTGGGGCATGTTGGAATCATGGGGAATGAGAGGGCTGATGCCCATGCCTGTCATGTGGCCCACATACCAGATGTTCCTGACACTACTGTCCCCTCCTCTGATGCTCTCCTGATGGTGCGGTGGGCTGTCCATGGGCAATGGCGGTCCCAGTGGTTTGAGGAGACCACCAACAAACTCCACACCCTGAAGGACACCCCAGTGCACTGGGCGTCCTCATGCCGCCTGTCACAAAGGGAGGAGGTTGTGCTTGCTTGTCTGTGAATCGGTCACAAAGTTCCTCACCCACTCCTACATATTATGGGGTGAGGATGAACCATAGCATGACTGCTGTTGGGAGCCTCTCACAGTGGCAAACATCTTCAGTTACTGTAAGAGATACCATGAACTTAAATACTGACTGGGGGTCAGTCCAGAGCTCTCTAACTCCCTTGGGGATAACCCCCAGGGAGTTGAGAGCTCTCTCCTATTTGTGAAAGAGGCTGGCCTCTTTCACAAAATCTAATACAAATGCTTTTGCGTTTTCCTTTTGTGTGTTTTGGCTTTTGCCTCTTTATGTTTCTATCTGTTTTGGCTTTTGCTTTTTATCTCTCTGTTTGTTTGGATTTTTCCTGTTTTATCTTTGTCCTTTTTTGGCTTTTGCTTACTTTGTATTTTTTTGTCTGTTTAGGCTTTTGCCCACTTTTTTGTGTTTGTTGGCCTTTGCCCTTACTTTTTGTCTGTTATTTATTTGGCTGTTGCCTTTTGTTTTGCTAATTTTATTGGGCTTTTACCCTTATTTATTTTCACCATGGTGGGATGGCCTATTACACCCCCTACAATGGTGATTATCTTTCTGGGCCCTAATGACCATTGAAGTTGATGGGCCCTAAAACACAAACGAATGAACGAATCAAAAATTGAAAAATTCTAATTTGCTGACTTTTGAGAGTAGTGGGCAGCAGTCTCAGTGGGGTAAAGTATGTATTCTCATTCTGGTGTAGGTTGTTGTTTTCTTAGGGTTTTTGAGGTTTTTTCGAAACTTTTAGGAAACTTCTTATCAGTGATTTCCATAATCCTATAGTTGAAATCTGGTTATGTGGGATACTGCTCTTGTCTGTCAATGTCTTTCCAAGGATTGTGCCTGAGATTTCCAAAATAGTAATGCCTCCATAGAAAATTACTAAGTGGAAGTTGCAAGGGCCTAAGAATGGAGCTAGCCAAGATCCAGGAGGGGGTTGCTAATTAAAACCTTCCATTTCTAGCTATAGCCCCTCTCTATGCAGGGTGAAAAAGGGCAATGGGTGGTCTTCAAAGACTTCTCCAGCAGGGACTCCCAAAGGTGAAAGAAATATCAGTGATGTTGATTCTCGGGTTGGGAAAAATCCTTGCACCAATTCACAGGATTGTACTATTGGTGCTGGAGATCTACAGATGGAAGTGTTAGGGAAATAACAAGGGTGTGATCATGTTAAGAATAGTGTCAAGGGTGTTACATTCAATCAGAACCAAATACCTGGTAAGTTGGAGATCATAATTGGGGACACAGACTTATGAAGTATAGATAGATGGACACTGCCAAATGGCCTAGATAGAGGCTGGGTTAGTGCTGCATCTCTTTGGGATGCTAGACTGCTGGACATAAAGGATTGGATTTTAAGTATTATGAAAGGCAAAAGAAAGGAATGCCAGATAGGGTCCAATGTATAACTCACAATAAACCTGCAGCAGCATCAGACTACAGACATAGATATTGCTCTGCCCTGTAGCATTATTTAGAATACAAATGCGTTCTATACATATCAAATTCAAAAATGCTATTAATCATTTTTATTTAAAATTCAAATGTTTCGAACAGAAACAAGTTAAGAGCAGGTGGTCATTTAAATTTCAGAAATGCTAATGTTCTAAAATAGTTGTAAAAACGACAGTTGTTCCAGTTTAAAAATTTCAGTCTTTCTATTGATCTCAATTATTACAAACGTTTTATACATCTTTCTTGTTCACTTAAACTAAGATTCAAATATACTACTTGGTTTTAGCTTATCATTATATTAACAATTAAACATTAGTTGCCTGTTAAAAACGAAAATTTTTTATTTCCTAAAAACAAAAGACATTCGAACGAAATTCGTAAATCCCGATAAAATATCTCTGAATGCGTTTAACCATCTACACACAATTATAAGGAATAATTAGAAGCAGCCACACTACAGCCCAATCATTGAAAGAAGGGACAGAGGTGTTTTAGTCACAGCTAAGGACCAATCGGTAAATGACAGGATGTTTCTTGAAGGACAATTGATTGGTGTGAAGCAACTTGAATATAGGGCACATCTTCACAACACATTTGTAAGGGATTGATTGCATTTCAATAAGAGGGCTGCTACTAGGGTTGGGGGACAAATTAAGGAGTTTATAGTTGATTTCTTAGGGAAGAGATAGAGTCATGGTTCTCCAGGTTAAGTCAGAACATACATTGTGTGGTAGAAGGCTTTAAAAGGCACTTGGTATGTAAAACTCTGATGAGTTAGCATAGATGTATTAGCATGTAAATGTATTAGTGCAAGGAATTTTGAAAAAAAAAGTATTTCTTGTATTTGATGCATGTCCAATATTAAATATCCAAATCTGAAATGATGTGGCTTTTCCAAATGTCATGCAGAGCCATAAACTTGATGAACTTAACAGAATAACTTTAATATTACAAATTAATTAATTATAAGCATGAGAGTTATTTAACCATTAATTACAGAGCTAACCAACAATACGTCTATACAGGACAAATCTAGCTAGAGAACTCCTATGTGTTCTGTTTTGGAATTCAAACATGTGTGTGGTTGAACATTTCAACCATTAGCAATTCTCTTATATAAACTCATCATCATCATTCCCCTCTCCAGCACAAAACTGGGTCGGGTCTGCAAGTTCCAATCCTCCACCCCCGTCGATCCCCGACCAGGCCCCCATCTACCCCACACACACCCATGTCGTTTTGTACCACCTGCTCCCACGTCCTCTTTGGTCTTCCCCTCCCCCTGACGCTCCCGATCACCTACAGTCCCATGATGGACCTAACTAGCTCCTCCTCCCCCCGTCACATAACATACCCATACCATGTTTTCCCTCATCTTCTCTGCGATGTCTCCCACCACCAGACCAACTCTAACATGATTGTTTCGGATCCTGTCAGCTCATGACACCCCGCTCATGAAGCGCAGCATTCGCAACTCCGCCACCTGCATTCTCCTTTCATGGTCCTTCCTCACTGCCCAACACTCTGAGCCATACAGCATAGCTGGCCTAACTACAGTTCTGTAGACTTTGCCTTTCAGCTTTATAGGCACCCAGCGGTCACACAGGACCCCACTTGCCTGTCTCCACTTCAGACAACCTGCCTTAATCCTATTAGACATATCCGAGTCTATTTCTCCATTTCCCTGGAACACTGATCATAAGTATCTAAACTCCTGCACTGCTGGTATCACCTCATCTCCTGAGCATACCTCGCCTTCTGGCCCCTGACCACTCCAGTTAAAAGCTAGGTATTCTGTCTTTTTCATATTCACCTTCAGGCCCCCCTTTCCCATTGCTATCTGGATGTCTTGTAAGCCGTTTTGGGCCTCCTCATTGGACTCTGCAAGCTTTCCCACATCGTCAGCAAATATCAAGCACTGTGCGGCCCATTCCCCCACTCCCATCAGCAGCTCATCCATGACTAGCATAAATAAGTATGGGCTAAGTGCTGACCGTTGGTGTACACCCACCTGCACATTGAAGCCTTTTGTGTTTCCCCAAGCCATCCTCATCCTAGCGATAGAGCCCTCATACATATCCTGCACTATTCTAATATGACCTTCATCAACCCCTTTTCTTCTTAGCACATTCCATACTACCTGTCTAGGAACGCTATCATATGCCTTCTCTAGGTCAATGAATATTGCATGGAGGTCTTTCTTTGCTGCCCTATACTTTTCTATCATCTGCCTTAGAATAAATATTGGCTCCATTGTAGACCTACCAGGCATAAACCCAAATTGATTTTCTGAGGTGGCCCTCAAAGACTCTTTCCCAAAGCTTCATGGAGTGGCTCATTAGCTTGATGCCTCTGTAGTTTCCACAATCCTGGGCGTCACCTTTGCCCTTGAATAATGGATCTATCCAGCTCTCCCTCCATGCTGATGGCATTCTGTCTCCACTTGCTACCTTATTGAAGAGCTTTGTTAGCCACGTTACTCCAGTGGCCCCCAGGGTATGCCAAACCTCCATGGGAATCTTATCTGGGCCTACTGCTTTGTGTCCTTTCATCTTTTGGAGGGCCCCAACTATTTCTTCCTCTGTCACCCTGTCAACTGCCTCTGAGGTGCCTGGGTGGCTCTCAATGGTCCTTTCCTGGTTGGCAGCGTTTAAGAGGTCATGATAGTGCTCCTCCCACCTCCTGGTTATTTCTGCTGGTTGAAAAAGCACTCTACCACTGCTATCCTTGACTGTTATGGCCCTGGTAATGTCCTTACTTGTTTGATCCCTGGTCCTGGCCAGTCTAAAAATGTTTTTCTCACCTTCTTTTGTCCCTAACTCATCATATAGTTCCTCATACTTGTGGTGTTTGGCCAGGGCAATTCTCCTCCTAGCATTTTTCCTTGCTTGAATATAGGCAGTCTTTGAACCCTGGTCTCCCATGTCCTGCCACCTATGGAATGCCACCTTTTTAAGTTTGATGGCTGCTTCCACCTCCTCATTCCACCACCATGACTGCCTACTGTGAGGGTTGCCTCCTACTCTTGCCATACCAAACATCATTTTTCCACATCTCCTGATGGTTCTGGCAACCTTGTCCCACATGGCATCAGCAGACCCTTCCCAATCCCAGTCTACCTGGCGAGAAATCTCCTGCCTGAATTCCTCTGAGTTAGCTGGCAACCGCCCCCACCTAATAACTGGTTCTCCCTTCCATGCATGCCTCCTGACTGCCCCCTTAATTTGAATCTTCAGCATGAGCAACTTATGCCCGCTTGCTTTCTGGAAATCTTCACTGGGAAGTGCCCAGCAGTCACAGATCTCTGCCTTATGTTGCTGATCTACCATTAAAAAGTCTATTTGGGACCTGCCCTGTGTGGAATGAAAGGTGATGAGGTGCTTTTCCTTCTTTGTGAACCATGTATTGGCTAACACAAGACTGTGTGCTCGGGCTGACTCCAGGACTTTCTGGCCTCCATGGCTGACCAGGCCATGCCCACATCCCCCATGGACCTCTTCATATCCCAACCCATTCTTACCCACGTGGCCATTAAAGTCCCCCCCCAATGATTAGGCGTTCAGTTCCCATGCTCTGGTGGATCCTGTCCTTCACTATCTGAACCTCTCTATCAAAAACCTGCCAAAACTCATCTCTTATTGTGTCACTCAGGCCTGCTTGTGGGGCATATGCACTGATAAGGTGGAGCCCAATGCCCTGCCAGACTACTGTTACTAGCATCAACCTGCTGTTGATGTGCTTCACTGCTGTAACGCATTGTTCAGTATAATCTTCACCCCATTTCGTCCCTCTTCGCAGCCAGTATAAAGGAGTTTATACCCTTCTCCCAACGCCCTGGATCGATTTCCCTTTTATCTAGTCTCCTGCACAAAAGCTATGCTAATAAATCTGCACTTAAGGGTATCCACTAGCTCCCCTGTTCTCCCTGAGAGAGTCCCAACATTCCAGGTCCCCAACCTCAGTTTAACCCCTTTTGCAGAAGTGGCCCTTTTAATGGCTGCTTGTTCAATATACAAAGTGAACTAGGAACTGTATAGGACAGTGGTGGCAAACCTGTGACCCACCGCACAATTTGAAGTGGCCCGAGTGCTAATGAGATGATGTTAAAGGTGTAATAAAAGTTGGATGATGATCTCTATTCCCTCCTTTAATAAACTTTATTCACTATTAATAATAACTGATTTTTAGTCATAAAATTGAATAGTGCTTGCATCTCACCCGTGGAGAAATTCTTGGTTTTCTTTTGTGTTATTGTGACCCGTCTTCAAAAACGGCTCGCCACCACTGGTATAGGATGTTCAAGATTGTAGTAACTATAGAGGTATTAATCCAATGAGTTATACCAATGTAATGTAATAGAATGTCGCCTCCAGGATTGAACTAGTGTCCATGGAAATCAGTTTTGGTTCATGCTAGGCAGGTCCACAATGGAATGAATCTTCATTCTGAGGCAGATGATAGAAAAGTATAGAGCTGCTAAGAAGGATCTCCATACCATCATTATCGACTCGGATTGTTTGTTTGTTTGTTGGTGTTTAAGGTCCCGTCAACTGCAAGGTCATTTGAGACCCATCCACGGCATAGTTCTAATGCATATGCTGCACAGACACTACACCAATGCGATGATTATTGGGTATTAGCAGTACCCAGCTTTCCCAAGCGACCACCCATGTCAGTACTAACTGGGCTTGCATTGCTTAACTTCAGTGATCAGACGAGAACTGGTGTGTCCAATGTAACTCGCCGCCCCCCATCGACTTGGAGAAGGCTTACCAGTGTTCCACAACAGGCATTATGCAAAAGGGGGAGAAAAAGGGGGTTTATTCGAATAGTTTAGGATATGTACTCGCATGATGGTTCCATTCCACAGCTAAGGTAAGGACACCTTGGGGAAAATACTGGGGGCTCCCCAGTGAATTTTGGAGTGCACCAAGGTTCAGAACTCAAATCCATACCTTTTTATTCTGGTTATGGACGAACTACTGACGGGAGTAAGAGAATGGACCCCTCAATGCATGGCATTTGCTGACGAGCACCGTTCAACTGCACACTGCAAGTAATTGACTGCTTTCTCATTGCAGGGCAATTCCTAGTTTTTGTGAAGTATGAACCCCCAAAAATGGGTCCTAGAGTGTTTTCGCTCATAAACAATCAGCACTGCACTTTGTTTTTAACTTCTTAACAATTTTCACAATTTTTTGTGGCAACCCGGAATGAATTACACAATATAACATAGAGATCTATAGGAAATTGTGTTCCGCACAACAAACACCCGTCATAATGAACGTATCGCTGGAACAAATTATGTTCGTTAAGCGGTGTACCACTGTATTACCCACGTCTTTGTTCATGCTAGGGTATCAAAACATCCACTGCCATACCTAATGACAGATCTTTCAAAATTCTTGCTAAGCATTACAAGTATTTTACCCTTAACCTTAATGGTCATACAGAAAACATAACAATTGACCATCTTAGGCCAGCTTTCCTATCCAATCTCGAACTTTAAATGTCTCAACCATTAGCATTTACAACCACATATCTATCAATTGTCCAAGACACCTCTGCATGTAATTCACCTGACACCCTTTCTTATATGACTGCAGATACTAATAATAATATACCTATTCCACAGTGCGCTACCTTCCCTTTAGGTGTTACAATACATTCCCATGCTCGTGTGACCTGCGATCACTTTCTGTCCCCGTATATACTTTTTTGCAGGGGGTATTGCAGAGGTTGGCTACAAATCCTCCATGATGTTCATGTTCATATTTACAATGAAGTCCCACATGATGCATGTGCTCTTCCCTGAGGAATCAGACTTAAGTACATCCTAGTACAATGTCACATATTACCATTTTTCATTTTAAATGCTTAATTTAAAATATATTGAGAATTCATTTTTGTATTTTTGAATGTTTGGAATGTTTTTTCCTTTGTAAAAAGACAGGTGTGTCTTGACTAGCTCTATCATACAAATATACAAGTAGTAGTTTAGATGTCAGTTCAATTGTTATCAGATTATCAATGTTAATAAATGTTGTTGATCATTTTCCCATACTTCAATTACACAGGCCTGCAAAAAAAATACTTTTTAAAAATTGTTTTACTTTTGATAACTGATTTTTATATTATTAGGTGTGCTGATTCCAAAAACGCTATTCATTTTTTTCTATCACGTAAGGTCTTCTCTCAAAACATTTTCATAGTTTGGAAGAAATGAAGGAAATTGCAGTATTTTGATGTTTTGATTTTCATTTTATCACTCCCCAAATACATACTTTACATTTATGTTATAGGTCTAGTAATAATTGAATACATAATGATTTAATTTTCCTCTTGGGGAGTTACTTGAGATCACTTTTTAACCTTATGTCAATCCCCAGAAAGTTCCACATTGTTCGATAACATGGGTACCCATATTAAATGAAATGGAATTGAGGCACACACATGTTTTGACATGCAGGTATTTCTGAAGTTATCATATTTCTTGATGAATGATGACCCATGGATGGTCTTTATCTATTGTTTTATTATAATATTTCAACCATAGCAGCCAGCCTTTCGATTCGATATCAACCCAAACATCCATTTTGTAGAACATTGAAGACGCCAGTTTCATGTATTTGCTGTCCCACACAACAGTAAACAGTAATATGTAATGCTTTATCATCATATCCTTATCCCACCTGTGGCAGGGGTGGGTCAGTGGGTTCCAGACAGTGGTGGATCCAGGAGAGAAAGCAATGTAGCAATTTCTCCCCCCTCAGTGCCTCAATGGGGCACATATTTCAATTGATGCATGATTCACCTTTGTAACTGATGAGGCATTTTACACTGCTATCCCCATTTCTATACTGCCATTTCAACAGTTGCAGTGCAGTCCACAGTTGGCTAAATCACTGAAGAGAGGGCACTGCCTGGGGGGCATTGAGCACCTGTTGAATTGCTAGCTAGATTTGTAACAATGGATTCTGAATATTTAAAAATATTTGGAGTGCACTTATTTGAAGTGCTTCCCCTGATCCACCCTTACCACTATGACCTATCTCCAAACTAATCCTAAGTTTGTTTTGGTTTCCCCCCATGCTTCTTCATTTCTCTTCACATTACATGACCATACCACATGCATCCATTCATCATCATAACCTTTCCCTGCCTGTGGCTGGGTCATGTCTGAGTTGCATCTCTCCACTCCCAAATATCTCCCACCAGCTCCCCATCCACCCCACACACCACCATTTCCTTATGTACAACCTCCACCAACCAGTGCAATAGTGTTTTGTCTCATCTGCCCAACACTAGTTGACTAGACAGTAACAAATGCCTCTTTCCAGGGCCAGATCCAAAGTGGGGAGGAATGCAGTAATTGCTACCTCTCAGCGCCTCAATGGGGTGCAAGTCGAACAGTTCCAATCAAATCTGTAGTTGGCTAAACCACTGAAGATAGGACATTGTGTAAGGGGCAGCAGATGACCTATTGTATTAGCTAGCTAGATTTATAGTAAGGGATTCTGTAGATTTAAAAATACTGTATTTGGAGTGCACTTTTTTGAAGTGTTTCCCCTTGATCTGCTGCTGGATCCATTGCTGCCCCTTTCCTTTATGAATCGCCAACAACCCTATCATCGTTCAGCCACCTATTTCAAGGGCTAAACTATCCTGTCCAAGGGACATTTAGACAATAGTCCACCATAAATAATAGCATACTATTTCTTGGCTTGTATTTCCCTTATATAGACCATTTAACATTAATACGTTCATGAATACATATGAATACATGATGATATGAATAATTTCTAAAAATTGAATTTTTTATTAAACTGCATGTGACAGAACATTTTAATTATTTTTGTAGTAATCAGCATCCTTGAAACTGTAAAAAACAATAATTGTTTTGAAGACAATTTCTTTCATCGTCGACCTGTGTTATTCATATTTGAAGTAATGGAGATGGAATATTTACTTGTGGATACTACTGAAGATCATTTCTTCGAGTAAAGTTTTCTCAATGCATTAGTACAATACAGCTATTAGCATTTATTTGTTCTGTGCACTTTCCAATTACACATGACTGCCTTCTGAATCAATTATTATTGATTTAACACACTACAGCCCCTTGGGTGAGAGTGTGCTTGCACCCTGACCCTGAGACCACTATAAGTGAATTTTATAGAATTTGAGGGGCTTCCATTGCAAGTTACATTCCTGTTAAGAAGGACATTAGGTGATATCATGATTATTCTTTTTTTATTAGCCCAGAATTAGTAGAATTGATTAAGTTAGAGAGGCAACATTTCTCACAGAAAAAAAAACGCTCTTCTATAGTTTTGAGAGAACGTTATTGTCAGTCTCAAGCTATGGTGAAAAGCTATTGATCCACTCACAAAAAAGAGTATCTGACTAAGCTATTTCAGAAGAAAATTCTTCCCAGGCCTTTTGGGCCCAATTTAGGCAGCAGATAGGTTTTAGATTTGGGGTAGTAACCTTAATTCTAAATAATCACCTAGTCTCATACCTGATTGAGGTTGGCAACACCTTCATTGGATATTATGCCAAATTGCAGGGAGCTTTTGCTTCTACTCTAACAAGGTCAACTAATTACCAGTTTCCCCTGCCACCTGTTGGTGAGTCTCTGGATATGAATGAGGTTTCATGTTTGGAGGTCCATGCGGCCATTAGGAAGTAAAAACTTTCTTTATCCCCTGGACCAGCTGGAGTTACACCTCTCATAATAAAGGCTTATGGGGATGTATTGGCACTGTGGTGATCATGCATGATCACTAATGAGATATAAAGGCTTATGGGGATGTATTGGCACTGTGGTGATCATGCATGATCACTAATGAGATTGTACATGATTCCACATTTGTTTTTATTGTTGTTTTAGGCACGTGCTAATGCCTTGCTAATTTTTGTATTTCAAATTAGGTCTGTTAGCATTTTCTTGAATTAAGAGAATCTGTTTAGACTTGACAGTGAAAGGATGCATTTTTCTTTTCTCCACCATTTTGCCTTTCCTGTAACAATTTAGCAGTGAATGGGGGCAAAACACATCACTTCTTTTTAACAGATTCACACACCAATTATATCCCCTTATACATTTGCAGTTGGGTCTTTAATACCCTAAGTGGAGTGGTGTGGGACTTCAGCATAACACAAGAAAACAAATTGACATTTGCAAGTCATTTGCATTTCATATTGCATTGTGCGCTGGTCAGTATGTCATCCCTCACATATCTACAAGTCAGCATGATTACTTTACAACTTGCTCAAGGGAGTGAAAATACACTTAATAATTTTGGTTCGAAGCAGACCAGAATCCATGCACTACCATTGAAGAAGTTCATAATGTATTCAAGATCATGTGGCTACACAGAATGCTCACAGATCAAATTCACAGCCCACACATGCTTATCACTCTTGCATCCTCAAATGCAAGGGTATATTGGAGGTGACAGAAGAAATCAAAAACCCAGAAAGACATTAATAACCCAGTGTACTTGGCGCAAAGAGATTTTAATGTTAATGAGCTGACTCTCGATGACCTATTAAGACCTTGTGAACTAAAACCAAAGATAATATCTTGTTTAATGCGTTGGGAGTTCCACACATTAGAACGAAGCCCTCAAGGACTATTAAAATTTATTTTATGTTACTCTTAGCTGTTAGGTTCTGGAAGTTTAATTGGAGTTTTTTAAAGGATTCGCTTTTGTAAGCCATTACTGCATTATTGGTGGTTTTGGATTTTTGGATATTTATCATTAGTAAGTCTATCATAAGCAGTGCCCAGCAGTCTTGGATCTCTGCCCTATGCTGCTTCCTAAACATGAAAAAGTCTATTTGGGACCTCCCCTGTGGTGACTGGAAAGTGATTAGATGCTCTGAAGCATGTATTAGCACATAGCCTTCCATTAGCCAATAAATGGTTCAAGAAGAGGGAGAAGTGTCTAATAACTTTCCAGTCACCACAGGGGACGACCCAAATATATTTTTTCATGGATAGGAAGCAGCACAGGGCAGAGATCTAAGACTGCTGGGCACTACCCAGTGAGGATTTCCAGAAGGAAAGTGGCCATCAGCTGCTTATGATAGACTTACTAATGAAGGGGACAGGGAAGCAACATACCTAGAAGGGAGAATCAGTTGTTAGGTGGTGGAAACTTCCCACCAAGGCAGATGAATTCTGACAGGAGGCTCTCAGCCAGGTCAACTGGGACTGAGATGGACCAGGCAGTGCCATGTGGGACAGGGTTGCTAGGAAGATTAGGAAATGTGTTATGGCACTGTTAGGTAGGGGTAGGGTAGCAGGAACTTATCACGGTAGGCAGACATGAAGGTGGAATGAGGAGGTTCATTCTGCCATCAAACTAAAGGAAGTAGCTTTCCAAAGGTGGAGGGAAACAGGGTACCAGTTTTCCAAGACAGACTATGGCAAAGAAAATTGCCAGGAGCACCATTGCCCTCCTGGCCATGTACCAGAAGTATGAGGCCCTATATGAAAAGTTGGGGACAAGAGAAAGAGAGAATGCAGTTTTTAGACTGGCCAGGAACAGGGATAGAACTAGTAAAGATGTTACCAGGGCTATAACAGTCAAGGATACCAATGGCAGGGTCCTCTTCCAACCAGCTGAGGTAATTAAAAGGTGGGAGGAATACTACCACAGCCTCCTAAATACTGCTATCTGCTCAACAGTCACAGACAGCAGCCCAATAACTACCCTGGTAGGGGACAACGTGAGTAAGGATGAAATAGTTGCAGCCCTTCAAAAAATGAAAGGTTGCAAAGCAGGAGGCCCAGATAAGATCCCCATTGATGTTTGGCACACCTTGGGGACTACAGGCATTGCATGGCTAGGGAAGCTTTTTAATAAGCTAGCAAATGGGGACAGGATGCCATCAGCATGGAGAGAAAGTTGGATAGTTCCACTGTACAAGGGCAAAGGTGATGCCCAGGACTGTGGAAACTATAGAGGCATAAAGCTAATGAGCCATTCTATGAAGGTGTGGGAGTGAGTAATAGAATTGTGCCTCAGAGACCAAACTCAAGTCTGGGGAAACCACTTTGGGTTTATGGCAGGTAAGTCCACCACGGAACCAATCTTTATTATATGCCAGAGGATAGAGAAGCATAGAGCAGCAAGGAAGGACCTGGAGAAGGCATATGATAGTGTCCCTAGACAGGTGCTATGGAGCATTTTAAGGAAGAAGAGGGTTGATGAAGGCCATATTGGGATAGTGCAGGATATGCATGAGGGTGCCATTGCTAGGGTGAGGACAGTGTGGGGAAAAACTGCAGGCTTCAACGTGCAGGTGCATGTGCATCTAGACTCAGCACTTAGCCCATATCTATTCACTCTGGTAATCAATGAGCTGCTGATGGGGATAGGGGATTGGGCCCATCAGTGCCTTGTATTCACTGATGATGTTGGAAAGTTTGAGGGGTCCAAGGAGGATGCACAAAAGGGCCTACAGGACATTAAGACAGCAATGGAAAGAGGGGTTCTCAAAGTAAACATGAATAAGACAGAGTACCTAGCTTTCAATTTTAGTGGCCAGGGGCAAGGGGGTGAGATCCATTGTGAGGGGGAGGATATACCAGTGGTGCAACAGTTTCGTTACTTAGGATCAGGTTTCCAGAGCAATGGGGAGATCAACTCAGACATAACCAATAGGATTAATGCAGGATGGCTGAAGTGGAGGCAGGCTAGTGGAGTCCTGTGCGACCGCTGGGTCCCAATAAAGTTGAAAGGCAAAGTGTACAGAATGGTCGTCAGGCCTGCCATGCTTTATAGCTCAGAGTGTTTGGTGGCTGGGAAGAACCATGAAAGGAGTATGCAAGTGGCTGAGATGCATATGTTGTGCTACATGACTGGGGTGTCACAAGCCAACAGAGTAAGAAACGATTATGTGAGAGGGAGCCTGGGGGTGGGAGGCATTGCAGAGAAGATGAGGGAGAGGTGGTTGAGGTGGTATGGGCATGTAATGAGGAGAGAGGAGGATGAGCTTATTAGATCCATTATGGGTGGGCATGTGGTTGGGGGCACCAGAGGTAGGTGAAGGCCAAAGTGGACGTCAGAGCAGGTGGTGCTGAAGGACATGGAGAAGTGTGGGGTGGAGGGGGACATTGTGGGGGATAGGAGGGAGTGGAGACCCAACCCTGCCATGAGCAGGAGAAGGGTGAGATGATGATATCATTTTAGGGTTTGTAGTCAGAGGTATCACATTAGGGATGGTCACTTGGTTCACTGGGCCACATGGGGTTCACTGATACATTGCCCCTTCATTGTAACCTTCTCTATCCCCCACCACCCATTTCCCTTCCCTTAATTTCCCATCATATTCAGAGATTTTATATTGCTATGTATATTGTGAGCATACTCAGATCAACATCCCCTGCCAAAATGTACATCTGCCTAGGTGATGTAAAGCTTATTAACATTAAATGCTGCCATTGAATGGAGTCTTGTGTCCAGTATCACCTCTGAATTTTTGTTGCCTTTGGGTTATTATAATTAAATTTAATCAAGAAAGATCAAGCAAAACCCGAATTTCACTTAAGATTTTAAAGGTTTGTAGTGGGGTTGTACCCGGTTATAGTAGTTGTAAAAATTTAGATGCAGTATTATTAATCTAAATGTATTCCTTAGTGTTTATTTTTATTCCCTCCCATTAAATATTTGGGTTAGCAAATTCAGATTATTGAGGAATATTATTTATTTCAAATTATATAAGAATCTAGTTAACTTTCAAGTACATTCTACCATACACTTAGTATAATTTCTACTTATTCATTTATCACAATCAGAATATCATGCCACAATTCATTGTATTCTATTAACCTTTCTATAATTAAAAAGTGATCAAATAGAACAAATAAAATAACCACAAGACATGTAAATTATCATTGATCCTGGTATGATTTTAATTGAATTCAACCTTATCTAGTTTATAACTGTAAAAAGAAAATCTTTTCTTAATTTGGAATCAAATGAAAAGATACTTGGCAATTAGCTCTTTTCCTATTTGATTTTAGGACACAAAAAACATGATCAATTCTTTATTTAGACATTTCCTGTAGTCATCTCCTTAATGGTAGCATGAATAACCTTTTGCTTTTTGATTTGCTTTTTATTTCAACTATAAGAAAATTACAATACATATATTTTTAAAGGGTATTTATCTCGTTTTTCGATGAGTTTTTTCTTCTTCTTCTTTTTTTGCTTCTCATTTTTAATTAACGTTTTTAATTTTTGTCTACAAACTTGGATTTTTTTAATTGGATTTATAGTTAAGTTTTTCATTTCCTACCTTATTACAGGATACACTGCTTGAGTCTTAGCGATCTGGTGACATTGTCTATAGCTGCCACAAAGATTTGATGCAAGGTAAGTCCGTTTTGTTTTGTTTAGTTTTTCTCAACTGTTAGATTCCTCTTAAGTTTCTTTTTGTTTGATCAATACTTGAATAATCCTTCCTTCACTATTCTTCATTAAGTAGTTTGGGAATGTTTCAATCTTCTTTAGTTGTTTCAAAACACTGTCAGAATCAGGCACTGTTCATTCACTACACTCACTAGTTCAATACAAATTTCTTTAGTCCTTATTTTTACAATTGTTCATCTTCTTTTTGTTCCTTTGCTTTTAATTTTCATACTTTAGGAAAAAATTGCAGGAATAAAATCTAGGTACTCTTGTCATCATTGGTCGTACCTCTCTCTCTCTCTCTTCTTTTGTCTGTGCATCTCCTTTTATAGTCTTTCTTTTGAAATCACAAACAAATTTCCTGTTGGGTAACCCAACCCGTTGGAATGTAACTTAGTATTGTGTCACAATGTTGGAAGAGTAAGTTGATAGCTTTTTGTGTTATGAAGACAATAACCTCATTGTGTATTACAGGATTGGAATCACATTTCTAGTTTCCTTCCTTTCAGGAAATTGGTGACAGATGTGTGGACTTAGTGTAATGTATACAAGGTTAGATTTCTTTATTGTTTGTTTAGAAATTTTTGTATATTCTGGGGTGGGGTTGTAAGTGATTTGGTGTAATTTTTGAGAATTTTTTCATTGTATTGTTTTTAAGAATTTGGAGGATGTTTAATGTTTCCAGACATATTGAGGGGTTGTATCTGGCTTGTGGGTGGTTGGCAGGATTGACAACCTAACATTTTCTTTGAACCAAAACATCCCTTTTGATCCACTCATACCATATGGCAACAGTGTATCTCATTGTAGAAATTCAATACAAATTATGACTCTTGAAAATCACAAACAAAATTTATATGTTTGCTTCTTATTCTTTAAATGTTTGTCTACATTTACAAAAAGTTTCACTGAATTTCACTAACAATTAATTATAATATCATTATCTTGAGGAAGTTGAATTAAAATCTTTGTGTTTAGCCTATGTGTACTTTTTGAGGCTCTAGTTATAAGATTTGTACCTTGAGGAAATTGAAATAGAAGTATTTGGCTAGTTTAGATATACTTTTGGAATAATTAATTGTAATGTTATTATCTTGAAGAAGATGAATTATAATCATTAATAGACATACTTTTGGATGAATTAGCCATATGATTAGTATCTGGATTGAATGTGATAATTATGTTTAACCTAAAGTTATCCTTTTGAATGATCAAGTTTATGAATAGTATCTTGAGGAAGTCTAAATGTGTTTAGCTTGACTTACCTTCTATAAATTATAAATATGAATTATATCTCAAGGAGAGTGGAAATATAAAAAACTAAACCTAACCTTTAAAAATCTGCAACATGTATTCCAAGGGCAAATGATTGGCAAAGATATGTTTAGCATAAGACTGGTAATGCTCTCCAATATTACTGAACTTCAGGGACAGTACAAAGGAGGTATAGGAAACAGCATACATTCCAATGGTGTGACCAATGTTGGAGTATGATAGTCCAATTGAAATGATCCAAAGGAGGGCAGCAAGAATTGTACTCCACAGGTTTTCTTGCAGGGAGAGTGTGTCTGACATGATTAGGGAAATGGGGTGGAACGCACTTAGCCAGTGGCATATATCTCACAGCATTAGTCTTTTTGTTAGACTGCTGCTGTTGTGGTGCAATGGACCTCTGGTTGGAAGTGTTTCCGGGGAGAAAGGGCTTTCATATAAATTGAAGCAAATTCGGCACAGACAGACTCATACTACAGACTCATCATACTTCCAGGGGATAAAGTGGAAGGCTTTCTCAAAGGAAGGTGAACCATTGCTAGTACTGTAGGGGGCACTAGAATTATAGCTTAAGGTATTAGGAGTTTTATGGTATTATATATAGGAACGAGAGGAATTATATTTTGGCCAAATAAGGCTGCTTGTAGTGTTGCGAATTTGAATTAGACTTATATTTAAATGAAAAATTTGTTTTTGATGAAAAACCAAGTAAAATACCTGTAAAGTTTTTTGTGAAGTTTTCTACTATGCCCACATGCCCACAATGATTGCCTTAATGTGAGGGCTACTCCTGAAATCTTGCCATTCTACTGAAAATGTAGTTAATTTCCAACTGGAAGTGCACTCCTTATCCCCTGCACTTGAGCATCAACTTATCACCTTTCTTTGTCAGCTAAATTACTTAAAAGCTCTCTCTCCTCTTGTGGAACTCACTAATACACTCAACGTTATTATAGGTAACGTTGGCTACTGAGAGCAACACCTTATCAAATTTAGATATACCTCTGATGTGGATGCACTTGCTACTAATGCAGTGGAACCTCATTTCAGAGCACAATTCGTTCCAGAAACGTGCTTGTAATTCAAAGCACTTGTATATCATAGTGAATTTCCTGAAAAGATATAATGGAAACTTAGGTGATTTGTTCTAGTACCCAAAAATTCTCATAAAAAAAACATTAATACAAAATACAGTTCCAATTAAAATACCATCTAACTCACATATAAGAGACTCAGATAAAAGAGAATCTTGGTTACAAGAGAGACATGTTGAATTCTCATCTGCATTTACTGTACTTTTTGTATGCATGAATTACTGGATTAGTTTTGTGCATTGGGGAGTAAGCGAGGCAGTCATAACAGGTTGAACACTTAGGAGGCTGCCCTTGGGAGATGAGGAGGTAGGTGTAAAGATGAAGGAGAGGAGTAATTCACAGAACCCAACGTTCTTTACCAACCACCCATGTTGGTATTGACATGGGCTTGAGCTAATTAACTTCAGTGATCTCACAGGAACAGGTGTGTCCAATGCAACTTGGTCACACCATTGAAGAACAGGTTGTTTCTTTAACCTCCTTTGTGCTGTCCTCAAGAACCCTACTAATCAGACAGAGAAGTTGCCCAGCCCTCTCAATCAATTTGACAATTTGATCCCTCCAGTTACTTTTACTATTTAAAATAAGCCTAAAATATTTATGGGCACCACCCTCTGCACCAACTCGCCACCAATATAGTAATCAAAATCAACAGGGTTACTTGATCTGTATATCCTAGGAAATCTACACTTATGTGGGTTAAAAGGCAATTCCCATTTAATGCAAGAAATTTAATGCATGTGTCATCTGCAAATAGCTCAAGGAAGCAAATAATATCAAGTCCCATGTCATTGACATAGAGAATGTAAAACAAAGGACCCAATATACTTCTCTGAGAAACCCTAGTTGTGGCTGGTTTCCATTCAGATGCACTAACCTTGAACAGCACAGTTGTCTTCCAAGGAGATAGGACCTTCTCCACTGAGTAATCTTAAAACGTATCCCCAAGCTGGACATTTTAGTAATCAGTTTATCATCGGGTACAATGACAAAAACCTGTTCAAAGTCCAAGAATATGACATCAACGGCGTCACTATACTTTCCTTCACTATGGTCATCCAGCCCCTTCCTATGTATGTTCCTAGCCCTTTGCTGATTCTGCAAAGCTACCTTCACCTCTTTGGTGAACCATTCTGGAAAAACGTTAATCCTTTTCACCTTAGTAGGGACAGACAGTTGTGTGACCTCTTCTAAAATTGCTTGGAAGCTAGGAATCTTTGAAAAGATTCCTCAACACCGTGTGTATTAATAATAGTATAAAAGTCATTTAATTGAAATTCAAGATATGCTTTAATACAATCCCAATTGGCCTTATTGAAATGGTAGTCCACCTTTCTTGGAGCCATCGGCCTACATAACCTATTTATGATCTATACCATAACCCCAGCATGATCACTAATTCCCTCAATACACTCTACATTCTTGATAGAGTTGGGCACATTTGTAAAAACTAGATCTAGAATACCTCCTTTCTCATGAGTAGGCATGGTCACTCTCTGTTCCAATTCACTACAACACAGTTGCTCCATGAAGAGATTTAGAACCCATGATAACCTAAAGTTTAAATAACACTACATACTGCCCCAATCAAACCCTGGCAAATTGAAGTCCCCGCCAAGCATTGCTACTGGTACCTTTTTCCTCTAACATAGAAGCTCCAATGACTGAGACAGTTACATCAGGGGATATGGGTCATCACCTGGTGCTGAGTAGAAACCAATGACATAAATTCCCCTGCCATATGAGCCAGCAACACAACAACATAGCATTTCACAATCTGCCTCATAACCCAATTCCCTAGAACTTTCCAGGGATTTATCTATGGCTATAAAGACTCCACCCTATCTTGTCCAGTAGAGAAAATCTCTGCTGATTTACTTTCTCCCTTTAACCAGAATTCAGTGCCAATTCAGACAATAGCATCTGACATAGCAAGGGCACAAAGCTTAGCAACTTTATTGACTAGGCTTCTGCAATTAACAACAAGCAAAGTAAATGTCTCTGTGACTGCAAAAACTTTCCCTTTTCCTACCCTTTTTATAACTAGCAGATATTTCCAATGGGTATTTTTCCTTACCCTGGCATTAGATGACCTGCAGTCTTTCCTAAAAAATCATAACTAAATCCCTTAATTTTATCCCAAACTTTGAGGCAGCTGTTAGCTTCTGGTTATATTTGTAATATTTATTTATTGACTAACCCAAATTTAATGTTAATTATTTAAAGGTCCATTGCAGGGTTGTACCCTGTTATAGTAAAATTTATTTTATTAGACGTTAAACTAGCCCTCGAGCATTTGCATCACTTCCCACCCCAGATTAAGAAGATCGGTCATTCAGGAATTAAACTAGATGCATAAATTCTTTTATTTTTATTTTCACAATTTCAATTAGCAATCTTGAATGCCAAGCAATACCATAAGTTGATTATAATTATGTTTAAATGACATTCGATCATACACTTCATAAATGGATTAGTTCAATTCACATTAGCGATGTTTTTGATTATACAGTTTTAATATAAATCAATATTTCGATTATACAGTTTAAAAATATAACGATATTTTAGTTACATAATTGACAGATCGTTTTTTCATTCAGATTATCAATATTTTGATTACATAATAGATAGATCGTTTTTTAATTCAGATTATCGATATTTTGATTATACTGATTTTTAAATTGATTATATTAAATTTAGTCTATTAATACAAAACGTAATGCTAAATTAGTTATTTATAATTCCCTTGATAATGCTATGTGTAGTTTGTAATACTGATAAGGAGTAATTTCCTTATATTAGATTCCTTTCTCCTGACAGGATTAACTTATCTGCTACACTGTTGATTTGGTTGTCTGGCATCACTGTTATGTTTGTTTACGTTCTTTCTTTCTGAAAGATGGTTGTTTTGTTTTATTTCACAATCGGTGAGTTTTTATTAAATGGTTCGTCACTGTTTTTTGATTCGATTCTTTCCTTTTAGATTGAGTCAATTTTTGTTGTTTTCACAATAGCACAAAACAAAGGTAGAATATGTAATATTTGAATTTTCTTCTTTTAGTATGGTGATAGTCCTTGAGACACTAGGTGGCGCTGACCGCTGTTGGTCTTGCTCCTCCAAACTCAAGGAATTTTTATTGAAATTTTGGTGATTTCGGCAAATTCCAACCTTCTCTAGGGTGAAGTCGCATTTTTAAAGGGGTGAACCCTCACTTCTGTTCCAACATACGATAGGGCTGTGGGTGTTGGGGCTGGTTTTGGGGGTGGGGAACTAGTAATGAGGTTTGGCAATAAGCCTAACCTCGGGACGTTCTCTGCCAATATCAGCGTGGTTCAATGTGCATCGCCTGTACTGTTTGCAACCATTCTGCATTATAATAGGACCAACTCCAGGCAGCAAAAATTTTAAAGTTATTTTAATTAAAATTTGATTTTAATTTATATTCGATTTTGATTTTAATTTATATTCGATTTTGATTTTAATTTATATTCGATTTTGATTTTAATTTATATTCGATTTTGATTTTAATTTATATTCGATTTTGATTTTAATTTATATTCGATTTTGATTTTAATTTAATTTAATTGAATTTAACTTATTTTGAATCTGAATTGATTTAGACTTCATTTGATTGAAGATAGATTTGATACAGTTTGATTTTAGTTTGAATTTAGTTTGAATTTAGTTAGCTGTAGCTTGAATTTGATTAAGGTTGGTATTGATTTAGGTTTAATTTGATTTAATTATTCAAGTAATTATTTGTTAGGTTACCTGGTTTGTTTTGGTTTTTGTCTAGTTCTTTTTAGCTTGTTTGGTTTGTCAGGTTGGTTTGGTTGTTTGGGGTTTGCCATTTTGTTTGTTCTCTATTTTTTTTGGCATGCAGTCCATGGACTGCATGTGACTTTTCAGGTGTAGGGTGTGACCCAGTGATGTGTCGTGTGAGTGGGAGACCTCGGCTCACATGGCAGATGTGACGACATCGAGTGTCTCCTGTGGGGTAGGATGGCACCCCCCACAGGTATCCCTGTCACTATCACTGTGGGTTCTAGGCATCTGGCTGGGGTGCCCTCAGCCAGTAACATCGCACAGGGTGAAGGTGTTAGGCTACGGTTGGGGACATGGAATGTCGGGACCCTATCGGGAAAGACAGGGGAGCTATTTGACACCCTTAAACACAGACGTATTAGTGTTGCTTTCCTGCAGGAAACAAAATGGAAGGGAAATAGGTCACGGGTAATGGGGGAGGGGTACAAACTCATGTACACAGGTAGTGAAGAGGGTCGAAATGGGGTGGGCATCATGTTAAGTAGGAAATTGCACCAGGGTATCACCTTAGTCAAGAGAGTTAGTAGTAGAATAATGTTAGTAACAGTTGTGTGGCAAGGTATAGGGCTACACCTCATAAGTGCTTATGCCCCCCAAGCAGGCCTGGGTGAAACGACTAAAGCAGATTTCTGGAGGGACTTTGATGAGGTAGTACAGTCAGCAAACATCACAATTAGACAGGGCACAGGAAATGAGCGCTTAATTATTGGGGGTGACTTTAATGCCCATGTTGGAAAGGATGGTGTGGGATATGAGGAAGTACATGGGGGATTGGGGTATGGGATGCTCAATCCTGAGGGTCAAAAGGTCCTAGAGACAGCAAGAGCACATGGCCTTGTATTGGCCAATACAAGGTTCAAGAAAAGGGAGAAGCACTTAATCACTTACCAAGCACCTCCAGGGATGTCACAAATAGACTTTTTTATGATTAGGGAACAGCACAGGAATGAGATCAAGGATTGCTGGGTACTACCCAGTGAGGATTTCCAGAAGGGAAGTGGCCATAAGCTGCTCATGACAGAAGTCCTAGTGAAGGGGAGAGTGAGGAATCATACCTGGAAAGGAGAATCAGTTATCAGGTGGTGGAAGTTGCCAACCAAAGCAGATGAATTCAGGCAGGAGGTTCTCAGCCAGGTGGACTGGGATTGGGATGGGTCAGCCAATGCCATGTGGGACAGGGTTGCTAGGAAAATTAGGAGATGTGGGAGGCAATGTTAGGTTTAGGTAGAGTAGGAGGCACTTATCAAGGCAGGCAGACTTGGTGGTGGAATGAGGAGGTGAAAGCTGCCATCAAACTAAAAAAAGAGGCTTTTCATAGGTGGAGAGAGGTAGGGGATCAGGTTTCAAAGATAGAATATGTTCAGGCAAGGAAAAACGCCAGGAGGACCATTGCCCTGGCCAACTTCCAGAAGTATGAGGCTCTATAAGAAAAGTTGGGGACAAGGGAAGGAGAGAATGCTGTTTTTAGACTGGCCAGGACCAGGGATAGGACTAGTAAGGATGTTACCAGGGCCATAACAGTCAAGGATACCAAGGGTAGGGTCCTTTTTCAACCAGCAGAGGTAGTCAAAAGGTGGGAGGAATACTACCACAGTCTCTTAAATGCAGACTCTGGGACAATGGTCACAGGCAGAATCCCACCCACACCACAGGCTGTGGAAAAGGTGAGTGAGGTGGAAATAGTCAGAGCCCTTCAGAAGATGAAAGGTCAGAAAGCAGTAGGCCCTGATAAGATCCCCATGGATGTTTGGCACACCTTAGGCCCCACAGGAATTACATGGCTAGGAAAGCTCTTCAATAAGTTAGCAAATGGGGACAGGATGCCTTCTGCATGGCAAGAAAGTTGGATAGTACCACTGTTCAAAGGCAAAGGTGATGCCCAGGACTGTGGAAACTGTAGGGGCGTAAAGCTGATGAGCCATTCTATGAAGCTGTGGCAGCGAGTCATAGAATGTCACCTCAGAGACTTGACTAGTGTCTGGGGAAATCAATTTGGGTTTATGCCAGGCAGGTCCACCATGGAACCAATCTTCATTCTCTGACAGATGATTGAGAAGCATAAAGCTGCAAGGAAGGACCTTCATGCAATATTCATTGACCTGGAGAAGGCATATTGATAGTGTCCCCAGACAGTTAGTATGGAGTGTTTTAAGAAAGAAAGGTGTGGATGAAGCCCATATTAGGATAGTGCAGGATATGTATGATGGTTTCATCGCTAGGGTGAGAACAGCATGGGGAAACACTGCAAGCTTCAAAGTGGAGGTTGGTTTGCATCAGGGGTCAGCACTTAGCCCATACCTATTCACTTTGGTGATGGATGAGCTGCTGATGGGAGTAGGGGAATGGACCCCCCAGTGCCTGGTATTTGCAGATGATGTGGGAAGGCTTGAGGAGTCCAAGGAAGATGCACAAAAGGGCCTACAAGACATGAAAGCAGCAATGGAAGAAGGGGGCCTTAAGGTGAACATGAAGAAGACTGAGTACCTAGCTTTCAAATTTAGTGGCCAGGGGCAAGATGGTGAGATTCGGTGTGGGGGAGAGGTGATTCCAGCGGTGAAAGAGTTTCAATATCTAGGATCAGTGTTCCAGGGCAATGGGGAAATAGATTCAGATGTGACCCATAGGATTAATGCAGGTTGGCTGAAATGGAGACAGGCAAGTGGGGTCTTGTGTGACCAACGGATCCCAATAAAGTTGAAGGGCAAGGTTCTACAGAACAGTAGTTAGGCCTACTATGCTGTATGGGTTGGAGTGCTGGGCAGTTAGGAAGAACCATGAAAGGCAAATACAAGTGGCTGAGATGCGAATGCTGCGATACATGTGTGGGGTGTCTAGATCTGACCGGGTCAGAAACGATTACATTAGAGGTAGCTTTGGGGTGGGGGACATTGCAGAAAATATGAGGGAAAATTGGTTGAGGTGGTATGGGCATGTGATGAGGAGGGAGGAGGAGCTTGTTAGGTCCATTGTGGGACTGCAGATGATCGGGGGCACCAGAGGTAGAGGAAGACCAAAGCGAACGTGGGAGCAGGTAGTGCAGGCAGACATGGAGGCGTGTGGGGTGCGGGGGGACCTGGTGGGCAATAGGCGGGAGTGGAGGATTAGAACCTGCAGACCCGACCCTGCCTCAGGTGGGAGAAGGGTGAGATGATGATGATGATGAGTATGGTGATAGTCCTCCTCTCATCTTGTTCACTTTAGGCATAAAGGTAAGTAACAATAGATCTTGTTTGCATTAGTTCAATTCTTTTTTGTTCACAACAGTCCTAATTCATAACAGTTCCTTCCTTTTTCTTGATGAGACAGTCTTTTTATTATAAAACCCTTTGCAGATGTTGCCATCTCTGTGCTGAATCTTGATCTGTCTTCCTTTGTCTTGACTTCTTCTTTTTATATTCTTGCATAGGTTTTGGCATTCCTAAATGACCGTTTTAGGGTGGTCCAAACCCTGGGTTCATATATTTTTGGTTCCCCAATTTTAATATTAGTTATTGTGCATGTGCAAATTTTTTTATTTGGTTTTTTTGAAAGGGATAGGAAGGGGTTGTCTTTCCTTTTAATTCTTTCCCAATTCTCTGGAGGGTAATAAAATTCACTTTTAAATTTCTTTCTTAATAGCTTTCTTGCTCTAACTGTCATTTTAACTTTTAATTAATTGCTTTTCAGGTGACAGGTCCTGGGATGTTTAAAGTTTTGTAGGATCCATGAGTCCTCATAAGGGACCATTGTTATCCCATCATCTGGAGAGCATGCTCAATAAGTCTTTCTATTTTTTGTTAATTCTTTTTTGTTTTAATTTTTTATTTCTTTTTTCTTAGTTTTAGGTCAAAGGTGAGTAGGACTTAGGGATCTTTCAGGGCATTGTTTTCTACATCTGTTTTTCCCACAAAAATACAAGGGGATGCTCTTAGGGGAGTTCAGGGTAAGTAGGAATTTTTAATTTGAGACTTTTTCGCCTGCTGGTGCACTTCACCCATTTTATTTCTATTTTTAGATTAGTTCATCTTGTGGGTGTAACCACAAGATAACATTCCTCCCCCCAAGAATTCATTGGGGTTCCTTAGGGGATCACAAGGGATTCTTGATACCCTCTTTTGATGAGAATACAGTTACCACCTTGATCGATTTAGGATACAAGACAGGTAATTCATTGCGCATAGCTTTGTTTAGAGGAAACATAAACAGAGTGTCTCCTTTCTGCTCTTCTTCTCTTTCTTCTGTATTTTGATTCACAGATAGCTGTAAGACAATGGGATGCATGTAATAGCTGGAACATTGCTTCCAGTCATTACCAAAGGTTCCTTCCTTTATTTCTATTTCTGCAGAATTTCCTAGGTTTGGGACAAGTAGGTTGAATCTTTACAAGGTGTCATTTTCCCATAAAATGTTTAATAAAAATGTGTGCAATTGGCACACTGAAAAGGCCAGACATACTCATCAGGACATTCAATATGATAAGAGATGCAACATGATAAGAGATATTGAAAGGAGTTTACTGCTTTTTTATTTACCCTTTTTCATCATTTTTGTTCAAGTGAACCATCAATTTGGGTAGTTTCATTAGTCAGTGTTTTTACATTTGAACCATGTGAATTTTTCTCTTATTTCCTTCATAGTGAATTCTTTATCTTAATTTATTTAAACTCTTTATCATTCTATTCCAGCATTTAACAAATATTATATCTTGGAATTTTGATATTAATTGGAAACTTAGATACATCCCTTTTTCTTATAGAATTGTGCCATCTTATTTCTTGTTTTAATTCCTTTCAGTTTTCTAGCTATTACAAAAGATAGTTAACTGTTTAATTGTAACTTTACTTGTTTTATGAATTAACCAAATTTTTAAATTAAGCACTGCTGAATTTGGATTGAATCAGTCTAGCCTTAGCCTAATGTTTTTAATGTTTTATACAATATTTATAGAGTAATACAAGTGATCATTTATCACTGCCTTGTTATACTATCATATTATCAATTATTGCCTTCATTGCAATGTTCATTGCCACCTTTTGTATGCTTTTGACCTAAAATTTGCAAAACTTTTGCACCTTTGTTTTGCACCTTTGGGGATTATACTGTCTACACTAAAATATTCATTATTCTGTCTTATGACATTTTGTTCTTCCAGGATTGCTAACAAAAGAAAAAACTAATGCCAGGTTCCTACTGCTTGCTTCAATGCCAATTTTCCATTTGTGCATCTTCTCCCAGGATTTCTAACAAGAGAAGTTGCTGAGAATCAAGCCTCACTGGTTCCTTCACTTCCAGTATTTTCGCCAGGATTTCTAACAAGAGGAGGTTTTCGAGGTCTCGCATCCTTAATTGGCTCTATAAACCTTCTCTCTCCAGGATTTCAAGCAAAGAGAGAAGCTGTTGGAAGGCGTCCTTTAACCAATAAATCGGGTACTCTTTTTAATTCTAGGTTGACACCAAAACCTTACTAGGACCCTTCTGGTGACAATAACCCTTTTGTCCCCAGGCCTTAAAATTTTGCTGATGGCCACACTACCAATCATTGGTAGGATCACGTTTTCAAAGGTGATCATCACCCAAACTTTCAATGCCTCTGCTACAGCTGCATAATAAACTACATAAACCAAAATTGCAAGACAGCTTTTACTAACTCCGTTCCTCATTTTCCACGGAAATATCAGCTTGGACATCAATTTCACTGTGGGGTAATTCGAATCACCAACACTAGTCTGGCCAGGACTAATGGTAACCCTCATAGACCAGAAAATGGTTGTTGAAGTTGAAATTTTCTGTCTATTCATGCATGCACTCCATAATGAGGGCAACAATAAATTAAACACATGATTTGCCTGTGACAATTCCATCTCTTCTCCTCTGGATGCTTGTCAAGTCAAACCTCCCCTATTCTACCTTTGGGGTACATGTGCAGACCCGTTCCCCCTGAAATCCACGTAATCATATTTAACCCATATTCACAAACAAGAACCTGACTTTCTCATTCTCAAATCTTAAGTAAAGTTTCCTGAGAATGTTTATCCTGAGAACCTAATTCTTTCCTGTTTCTTAATTAGGATCTACAAAAAATTAACCTTTTATAGCATAAGAAGTGGCTTCTCACTGGGTGTAGGAGTATTGCTTCTGTGGGATCTCTGCCTGAGGCAAGATGTAGAGGTAAACTGTTTCAACAGTAAGTGAGTTAGCACTAAAAATGCTTTATCTTACATAGAGAAATCGTGGTCCTATAATAACCATCCTAATTCACCATAAGTAACCTGTTTAGTGTGGCATGGCTAAAGTAATTTTGTCCTAGGTTTTTCTGGGCCTTGGTAATCGATTTTTCTCTAATATCTCTTTCCAGGATTCAACCTTCAGGTTGATCACTTGGAAGGACTATTCACCTAAATTTTCTCTAAGAAGAGGATGTAAGCTTGGTATGAGTGAAAATTCTCCTGTGAGAAAATTCGTCTTCTTGAATTTCCCTATAAGGAAGCTAGTTCTAATGGACTCATTCCTGGGATTTAATACCCGAGTGTTGAATAGACTCTTTTAGTATTTCCATCGGCACCTTAGCAACCGATGGAAGAACTGTGCTATTCCTATTATGGGATGAGGATTAACGTTGGCTATCTTTTTATCCCTCATCTCCCTTGTACTCCGTTTTCCCTTTCTGATTCCTTTTCTTGGAATCTACTACTCTCTCTTTCTAGCTCCTTTCCACATGCTTCATTTATTGTTTTCTTTTTTCTCTTGTTTTTAAATTTTCTGTTATCTTAATAAAAACAACATAGGTTGAAACACTATTCTCAATTCTAGTGTGTTAGTAATCCCTGATTCCTTGGTGAGAATGAATAATTTTTCTTGTCTGCTTACATTCTTATATTTGCGGTAGAAAAATAGTTTTAGTACAAAACTTAGGACAAAAATAAAAGTTATTCTTTGGTATAATCCTTGTGTGTGTGGGCATATTTTTTTGTCATCAGTTACCATTATTGATCCTTGGGTAGGAGGTGGAATGAGGTGGATTTAGAAAACCTGTTATAAATCATTTGGAGAAGAAGGAGGGGTATGCCGCAGCTCACATTCTACTTCGTTTCGGGAAATTAGTCTTAGAGGTAATAACTCGAGTACCTCTATGTCTAGTTCCATGGGAAGAGCTTCTAAATCATCATAATCTAGTTCGTCATGTGTATCATCTGAATTGGCTTCAGCGTTTGCATTCTGCAGCATGTGAATAGCAGTGAGGTGATGTCTTAAATTAGTTATAGGTTGGCAAGCCACTTGTAATGGAGTAGCACCATTACTCATTGGTAGATTTGGACTTGCTCCAGCTTCAGTCAAAAGATATTCTAGTGTGGATAGGTCATTGTTTTCTACAGCAATGTGCAGAGCTGTTTGATTTAGAACATCGTCCGGTAGGTCAGCATCACAGCCTGCCTCAAAAAGACATTTTAATGCAAAGAAGTTCTCATTTATAGCTGCCACCTGGATTGGAGCCTTTCCAGGTTTGTTGGTTAGATCTAGATTAGGAATTGAACGATCTTATCGTATACGGCGAAAGTCAAGGAGTATAGTTAAGCAATCACTATCTTGTTGCCCTGCTGCCAAATGTAGGGCAGTGTTCCCTTCTTTATCACCTAAATTTGGATCAGCACCCTTGGATAATAATAAAGCTATATTATGTGCTTGGCCTTGTTGCGTGGCCAAGTGCAAGGGAGTTTGTCCCCTAATGTCTAAAGCATTTAGGACATCTTCATCTGAATCAGGGCTCATTAGTGTCAATAATTCCTCAAAGGCCTTAGGCTGGTTGTGAATGATGGCTAAATGGAGCCCGTTTCTTCCCTGATCATCAGGCATTCCTATCAGTTTTTGCATTGGGAGTAGAAGGTCCTCAATGTTACCTGTTGTGGCATATCACAAAATGCTTGTAGCCATTTTCATGACTACCTTACAGGCTAACAATCTATCCATCCCTAAGGAAAAGATATCCATTATTAGTTTATTAAAGGAAATGTTTTTCTACCACTATTGGTGATATCCTCTGCATGCAGTAGGTTTATAATATAATATTGACTAAGATCTTATTTTGATTAAGATCCTTTTTATACAAAATATTAGTTTGGGTTGTCTGTCTTTGTTGTTGTTATTGTATTTTAGGGATTGTGGTGATTGTGAGTTTGTGTGTTAGTGTTGCTTACCAGTGTTAGTCACGTGAGGTGACTCATCACACTTTTTCTATTGATCTCTGGTTTATAGTTTATAGGTTTTGAGTGTTCTATAAATTGTTGGGCTTTTAAATTGTTTAAGGGACCCCAGTTTGATATTTATATCTCTTATTTAGTTAAGTTGTGCACTACTTTGAGAGCTCAGTAAATTAAAATGCCTCCAAAGAAAGCTGCAGAGTGTGGGGGTTGTAAGCTCTTAAGATTAGAGCTGGCTCAGATGAAAGCTGAGATATGTATGTTGAAGGATGCCATCTTGAACCCTAGTTCCCCAGTAGCTGGGAAACCCAAGGGTAGTGCAGGTTCTATAACTCCATCACCAAGTTCACCTAGTACATTGGTGATGGCATCAGGTGGCAAAATGGTCTTAAAAGCAGATAGGACATTCCTGAGGGTAACACCTAAGGCTCTCAAGGGCAAGAGGGAATAATGCAGCAGGATGGTATAAAAGTTACTCCTGAATTGCATGGAAAGCTGGCCAAAGAAAAGGAAGCAGGGAATTGCAATATGCCTGTCTCTAAGCCACAGGGTTTTACTTTGGAGGGGTTAGCTCAGGTTAGTAATGGGGGTGCTGTGGTGGTGCAACACCATTTACCTGGTAAATCTGTCATTATTATTGGGGACACAGATTTAAGGGGTGTTGATACTTGGGCACTACAAGAAGGGCAAGAAGATCATCTCTCCCTGATGCCAGACTAATGGACATAAGGGATAGAATTTGCAGTATATTGAAAGGGGAAAAGGAAGATTGTATGACAGTTTTACAACTAGGGTCAAATGACATAACCCAGGGTAAACCTGCTATTGAAGTTCTTCAGGGAATTATGGATATAGCTAAGGAAGTTAGGAGATTGAGACCTAAAGCTAGAGTAATGGTGTGTCCAATTATTGAGAGAATTGATAAAGGAAGACTAGCTACAGCTAAGGCCAAATGGATAAATGATTAATGTTAAATGTTAAATGTTTATTCTCAGAAGGTAGAGCTATTGGGGCAAAACTACTTGATTATAGGGCTTGTCTCTCAGATCTCCAGCAGAAGTTTGCTATGGATGGATTTCATTTCAATGCAAAGGCTGCTTTGAGGATAGGTACAAAATTTAATGAGTTTATTGCTGATTTTTTAGGAAAGGAACCAGGTCATCTCATTCCAGGCTAAAACACAATTCTCATAGGAAAGGGCTACTAGGTAGTAAAAAGGAAGGGGTAGGTAGGCTTCCAGCAGTAACTAACCCATTGACTTTGCTGGTGGTTAACTGCAGAAGCATAGTAAATAAAGTGGTTGAGTTCAATGCCCTGGCTGCAACATCAGATGCTGATATCATAATTGGTACTGAATCCTGGTTGAGTGGAGATGTTAAATCAGCAGAGATTTTTGCAGACAAGTTTATAGTTTACAGAAAAGATAGGGAAACAGGTAGAGGGGGTGGAGTCTTTTTGGCCATAGATAAATCCCTGGAAAGCTCTAGGGAATTCAGTTATGAAGAAGATTGTGAAATGCTATGTTGTCGTGTTGCTGACTCTTGTGGTGGGGGGATTTATGTTGTCAAGTTCTATCGTCCTCCTGGTGATGATCCACAACCACTGATCAGACTATCACAATCGCTGGAGCTTCTGCATCAAAGAAAAAAGGTCCTAATGATAATTCTTGGTGGGGACTTCAATTTACCAGGGTTGGATTGGGGTAGTATGCAGCCCAATACAAATTCAAGTTTATCAGGGGCTCTAAATCTCTTTTTTGATCAAATGTACTGTAATGGATTGGAACAGATTGTGACCATGCCTAAACACAAGAAAGGGGGAATTTTAGATTTAGTATTCACAAATGTGTCCAACTCTATAAATAAGGTAGAGTGTATTGAAGGAATTAGTGATCATGCAGTGGTTAAGGTGGAGATAGTGAAAAGGTTACCAGAAAGGAGGGTGGCATACCAATATAATAAGGCTAATTGGGAGTATTTCAAGTCTTATCTGGAATGTGAATTAAATGATTTTTACACCATTGCTAATACCTGTGGCATTGAGGAATCTTGGAATAGATTCCTAGCCCTATTAGTGGAGGGTACACAACTAGCTGTCCCCACCAAGATTATAAGGAAAAACTCTGTTCCAGAATGGTATACTAAAGAGGTGAAGGTAGCTTTGCAAAACCAGCGAAAGGCTAAAAATGCACTTAGGAGAGGGAGGGACGTCAATAGTTAGGTGGTCTATAAGGGGGCCCGCAAAATGGTTAAAGGGTTAATGAAGGAGGCTTACAAGAACTTTCATGAGAACATTTTGGGAGATAGGATTAGGAAAAATCCAAAGGCATTCTGGGGATATATAAAGAGGTGCAGGAAGGAGGGAGATAGGGATACAGTGGTTAAGGATGGGTCAGGAAATTTAGTCAAGGATAGTCTCATGATTGCCAACGTTTTTAATAATACATTTGCAAAATGCTTTGCAACCAGTAGAAACAACTCCCAGCCAGAATTTGTTAGGGTTTTGCCAGGAGGAATGGATGAGGTTATTATCACTAGGGCAGGAATTGAGCAGATACTGAGTAAATTACCAGTATATAAGGCCATGAGCCCTGATGGTGTTTCACCATTTATTCTGCAACGGCTTTCTGTGATTATTAGTTGTTACTTGGTAGAAATTTTTAAAAAGTCATTAGCCACAAGCATTGTTCCAGCATCATGGAAACTGGCAAATGTGGTGCCCATTTTCAAGTCTGGGGACATGACAGACCCTAAATGCTATAGACCAGTTTCATCAACAAGGCTGTATCCAAGATATTTGAGCACATCTTATTCTCATCTATAATTTTTTTTAGATCTTATTCTCATATATTCTCATATTTTTTTTATTATTTCGACATTTCCCTACTTAAGGTTCAGAGCCAATGTGGGCCTTATATTTATGTGAATATATATGTAAGTGATTTTGGGAGAGATTGATGGAAATTTGAATAGCAAAAATGTAGAGTATTTATTCCAAGACAAAAATTGAGAATACAATTCTTTAATCAACCTGATTCCACAATACGATACATGCAGACATACTTTTAATTAATTGTCATAAAAAGGATTTCTCACAATTTCTCTTTTCCCCATTTATATAAATACAACATAGTTTCTATTTAGTTCTTATAGTTCAAACACGTCTAATGATGTCATTCAAGTAATTTAATCTTGTTTTCCAATTATTCCTTTAACCTTATACAATTTTAATTCCAGAAATAATATAAATCAATTCCTAAATTCCAGAAATAATATAACATAAACTAAGAAATAATATTGTCTAACTTAATTGTTTTTGAATTATTC
>JAAFCE010009111.1:2494575-2517043 GCA_013389805.1 Trigoniulus corallinus
GGTTTTTTGAGTCCAGGTCATTCCTCTCTCTTTGAGAAGTGTTTTCCCCTGCAAATAAAGGCTTCTTTATGATTATTAATTAATTAATAAGATTTAGGTCACCTTTTAGATGTTTTTTAATCTAAGGTTTTTTGTTTTCTCCCTCTTTCAAGATGGATATTCTCCAGATGTTTTCAATTACGACTTCTTAAAAAGTTATTCTCCCCATGTGAGAAAATTCCAAAGCAGATGTTGTTAATTGCGGAGATGTCTTTAAGAAGATCTCCAGATGTTTAAAAAAATTTAATGTGGATGTTATTAAGTAATTTATGTTTGGATATTTTCATAGATGCTTTGGGCACTTCTTCTTTGGGCCATTTTCTTGAGTAAATTTTTTGATGGTTCCTTTCCATTGCTTTTTGGTGAAGCAGTTGACAGATATCTGGAAAGGAAGGGCATTCTTAGAAATAACCAACATGGGTTTAGGAAAGGCAGGTCATGCGACACCCAAATGGCTTGCTTGATGAATCATGTTCAAAAGGCTTTAGATAGCAGTAAGGAGGTTGATATTGTATTCTTGTACTTTGAACAGGCTTTTGTCATGGTGCCCCATGATAAGCTGGTCTCTAAAATGTCCTACTTAGGGATACATAGAAATGTTGTTCAATGGGTAAGGTCCTATCTGCTTGATAGAAAACAGAGAGTCATTTTCAAGGGTTGTGCATCTCAGTGGAAACAAGTCACATCAGGGGTCCCTCAGGGAAGTGTATTGGATCCTTTGTTGTACATTGTCTATGTGAACGACATTGGGCTTGATATTGATTCCTTCCTTGAACTATTTGCAGATGACACATGTGCTGCTTGGGTATTAGATGATGGGTTATCATCCTGTGTGCAATTCAACAGGATCTAGATAGGATTTACAATTGGTGTGTAAAATTGGAATTGCCATTAAACCTGAGGATTTTGATTATAACATAGGTGGAGTTAGGGTTGATAGGGTTGTAACCCATAAACATCTGGGTATTGTCTTAAATAGTGAGGGTAATTGGAAGGATCACGTTGGTAAAGTGATTGGGAGGGCCAGTCAATTCCTCTGTCTGATTAATAGGGTCCTTAGAGATAGCGCAAAAGAGGTAAAGGAAACAGCATATATTTCTATGGTATGCCCAATTTTGGAGTATGGCAGTCCAATTTGGTTCCCCATCAGGCAGGACTTACCTTGGGAGGTTGAAAGGATCCAAAAGCGTGTATCTGCCATGATTAAGGAACTAGGGTGGGATGCATTAAGCCAGAGGCATATATCGAACAGCATTAGCCTTTTTATGAGACTGCTGCTTCTAGGATGTAATGGACCATTGGCTGGAAGTGTGTCCCCAGCTGAGTATAAAGGCAGAAAGGATCATCCATATAAATTGAAAGAGGTTAGGGCAAAGACAGACTCATACTACTGGTCATTTTTGCCAAGAGTCATTCGACAATGGAATAGCCTTGGTGAGGATAGGGTGGAGGGCTTCATCCAAGGAAATCCAACAATAGCTGGTATTGTATTAGGGGAGGGTCCTGAATTATAGCTTAGGGTTTTAGGAGTATTATGTTATCATAAGTAGGATTGAGAGTTAGTCTCTCCACTGCCATATTTGCCAAAAAGGCTGCTTGCAGTGTATAATATTAGAATTAGAATCAGGATTGGGCAGATGAATTGGCTGTTGTGGGGATTTTTTAATGAAAAGGGGACCAATTCCTTTGTTCAAATCAAGTAGTTGTTGGGCCATATTTACTATCATGGTGGGATCATAATATTCACTTACTGTAGTAATTTGAGGGGTTCTTCCATGGATTTCAGTGTTTGGGTTAATATGCACCTCTCCAGCAGGAATTTTGGATTTCTCCATATTTGCCCTTATAAAAATTTATAGTGGATATTTAGGAAACTTATTGATGCACACACCACACGCACACAAGCCTTTCTTCTGCAGTACAAAAGCGATTTTTTTCACAGGAAGGAATTGTTTTATAATAACGATGACAATTTCAATCCTTTTTGGATTTTTCTCTGAAGGTAATTTATACTTTTTTGTGAAACTTGTTAAATCAACTGACGATCAGCTGACTGTTAAAATAAACAAGTCAAGCAAAAAAAATTCTTTCCTCTGTGAATCTACTATGCGTCATGGTGGGAAGAATCATTGAAGAAAGAGAGGAAAATGTATTCGCTCCTTAATGGAGGTTATTGCCTTCAACCTCCTACAACTATTTTCTTGAAACTAATTGTGAACTCAATTTGTGTCCTTGACATGTTTATTTCCTAAACCTTCTTTGCAGCTATTCTCTGAAAGGATTCCCACAGCTATGGGTTTTGGATATCATGCATGCACAACAACACAGTAATAATAATAAAAATTATA
Organism: Trigoniulus corallinus; assembly: GCA_013389805.1. Classification (NCBI taxonomy): domain Eukaryota; kingdom Metazoa; phylum Arthropoda; class Diplopoda; order Spirobolida; family Trigoniulidae; genus Trigoniulus; species Trigoniulus corallinus. Next base: position 2,496,963 of record JAAFCE010009111.1, read on the forward strand.
TAATAAAATATGCAAATAAAACTGAATTTTGGTGGGCAAGATTAAATTTTACCTCCCACTCTCCCTTCATGAATTATATCCTGATGAGGTTGTCCTTTTGGTCTTTACTAATTTCTTTTAATAATATTGGGGTATCAGGTAACAAAAAAAAAATTATCCCCCTCACTTGCTACAACAATCTTTTTAGTTGCAATTGCAAGCAATTACCAATTCCACCAATGAGACTGACCAATGTTGTCAGCCTTTGATAGTTGTGGAAGTGAGGATATGCAAACACCAAACAAAAAAAATTTTTTTTGAATTCACCCCTAAAATCCTCTTATTAATGTAGGGAAGTTTACAGTTTTTTCTCTTCACGCAAGGCAAAATAATTAATCGATTATTACTCTTAGAAAGTGCAATGCAATGAAAGTAGGTCGATCAAGGTGATAAAAACAACACGAACAAAAATAATTTCCTTTTATTTTTATTAAAACAAGACATTAAAGACCAATTAGTATCTAAAACATTCAAAATATCTTAGCATTTTAGACATCACTTCTTAAAATAGGAATCCTGTGGGCTGCACCATTTGTTAGCTTCTGGTTATATATGTAATATTTATTTATTGACTAACCCGAATTTAACATTAATTATTTAAAGGTCCATTACGGGGTAGAACCTGGTTATAGTAAAATTTATTTTATTAGACGTTAAACTAGCCCTCGAGCATTTGTGTCACTTCCCATCCCAGATTAAGAACATTGGTCATTCAGGAATTAAACTAGACACATAAATTCTTTTACTTTTAATTTCACAATTTCAATTTGCAGTCTTGGATCCAAGCAATACCATAAGTTGATTATAATTATGTTTAAATGACATTCGATCATACAATTCATAAATTGATTAGTTCAATTCACTTTAGCGATATTTTTGATTATACAGTTTTAATATATATCAATATTTCGATTATACAGTTTAAATATATATCGATATTTTGTTTACATAATCCACAGATTGTTTTTTAATTCAGATTATCGATATTTTGATTATACTGTTTTTTAAATTGATTATATTAAATTCAGTCTGTTAATACAAAACGTAATGCTAAATTAGGTATTTATAATTCCCTTGATAATGCTAGGTGTAGTTTGTAATATTGATAAGGAGTAATTTCCTTATATTAGATTCCTTTTTCCTGACAGGATTAACTTATCTGCTACACTCTTGATTTGGCTGTCTGGCATCACTGTTATGTTTGTTTACGTTTTTTCTGTCTGGAAGATGGTTGTTTTGTTTTAATTCACAATCAGTGAGTTTTTATAAAAGGGTTCTTCACTGTTTTTTGATTTGGTTCCTTCTTTTTAGATTGTTGAGTCAATTTTGTTGTTTTCACAATAGCACAAAACAAAGGTAGAATATGTAATATTTGAATTGTCTTCTTTAAGTATGGTGATAGTCCTCCTCTTGTCTTGTTCACTGGTTCACTTTAGGCATAAAGGTAAGTCACAATAGATCTTGTTTGCATTAGTTCAATTCTTTTTTGTTCTCAACAGTCCTAATTCATAACAGTTCCTTCCTTTTTCTTGATGAGACAGTCTTTTTATTATAAGACCCTTCCAGATGTTGCCATCTCTGTGCTGAATCTTGATCTGTCTTCCTTTGTCTTCACTTCTTGTTATATTCTTGCATAGGTTGTGGCATTCCTAAATGACCGTTTTAGGGTGGTCCTAACCCTAATTTTTTTATTCCGTCATTTTTAAAGGAATAGGAAGGGGTTGTCTTTCCTTTTAATTCTTTCCCAATTCTCTGGAGGGTAATAAAATTCACTGTTTAATTTCTTTCTTAATAGCTGTCTTGCTCTAACTGTCATTTTAACTTTTAATTAATTGCTTTTCAGGTGACAGGTCCTGGGAAATTAAAAGGTTTGTAGGATCCATGAATCATCATAAGGGACCATCGTTATCACATCATCTGGGGAGCATGCTCAGTAGGTCATTCTATTTTTTTTTTGTTAATTCTTTTTTGTTTTAATTTTTTATTTCTTTTTTCTTAGTTTTAGGTCAAAGGTGAGTAGGACTTAGGGAACTTTCAGGGCATCGTTTTCTACATCCGCTCTTCCACAAAAATACAAGGGGAAGCTCTTAGGGGAGTTCAGGGTAAGTAGGAGTTTTTATTTTGAGAATTTTTCTTCTGGTGGTGCACTACACCCCTTTTATTTCTATTTTTAGATTAGTTCAGCTTGTGGGTGTAACCACAAGATAATACAGCCCTTGCTTTAAATTGGAATCCATCTATAGCAAACCAATGTTGTGTTATCTTGTGGATATGCCCACCAGATAGACTAATCCAAATCTATAAAGAAAAAGGAAATAAAATGGGTGTAATGCACAGGCAGGAGGAAAACACCAAACTAAAATAAAAACTCCTACTCACCCAAAAATCCCTTATGTATGTTCTATTTAAATTTTATGGGAAAAATTTCTTATTGCTCACCTTTAATCTGAAATAGGAAGAAGCAATAAAAAAATTAAAACTCCAAAAAAAACAAAAAAGCAAATTGAGCATGCTCTCTGCATGATGTAACCTACCCATGGTTCCTACAGATGTATACCTTGTCCCTCAATTTAGCCTATGGATCCCACAACCCTTTTTAGATCACAGAACCTGTCACCTGGGAAGTAATGAATCATTAAAAAATGACAATTGAATTAAAATGTACATTAAGAGAAAGCATTTTATGACTCTTGAGAGTCAAGAAAATCGAAGCACAAAGCAACCCTTTCACATTCTTATCAAAACTAACAAAACATACAGTGCATGCATGCTCTTTGTCAAAATTTAATAAGGGAACAACAGATTAAAATCAAACCCACAGTTTCGACCACCTGAATAGGAGTATTGAGGAATGTTTTAAGGCAAGATTATAAAAGGAGACACACAGAAGAGAGAAGAACAACCGACAATGATAGGAACACAGAGATTCTATTCATGAAGTTTCCTGCAGTATGGAACTTAAAATATTAGTAAAAGGACTTAAAGAAGATGAACAATCATAAGAATAAGGACTAAGAGAAATTTTGTCGGACTAGTGAGTGAAGTGAATGAACAGTGCCTGATTCTAACAGTGTGTTGAAAGAAACTAAAGAAAATAAAAACGTTCCCAAACTACTTAATGAAGAACAGTGAAGGAAGAGTTATTCAAATATTGATTAAGCAAAAAGGAAACTAAGAGGGCTCTATCAATTGAGAAAATCTGAAAAAAAAACAAAAAAGGACTCACCTTGCAACGAATCTTCATGGCAGCCACCTTGTACGGAGACATCAGCTGTTAACAATGTCGCAAGATGGCTAAGACTCAACCAGTGTAACAAGGTAGGAAATGAAAAACTTAACTATTAATTCAACTAGGAAAATCCCTGCTCGAAGATGAAAATTAAAAATAATGATGTTAACTAAAAGCAAGAAGGAAAATTCAACGAAAAAAGAGATAAATACCCCTTAAAAATATATATGTGTAATTTTCTAATAGTTTAAAGGGAAAAGCAGAACTAAAAGTAAGGGGCTATTCACGCTACCCTTATGGAGATGACTACAGCAAATGTCAAAATAAAGAGTTTTACATGTTTTTGCATCCTAGAATTAAATAAGAAAAGAGCTAATTGCCGAGTATTTCTTTTAATTAAATCCCAATTAAGAAAGGATTTTCTTTTTACATTTATAAATTAGATAGAAAATAAGTTTGATTTTGAATTAGAATAGTAACCTGGATCCATGGTAATGTACATGTCTTATGCTTATCTTATTTGTTTTATTTGATTATCTTTCTATTATTGTAGGAAAGTCAATAGACTAAATTGAATTGCTTAATGATGTTTTAAATGCGATAAAAGAGCAAATAGAAATTGCACCAAATGTATTGTGGAACGTTACTTGAAGGTTAAATAGATTCTAGTGTAATTTGAAATAAATGAAAGATATTCCTCAATAATCTGAATTTGCTAATTTAAATATTTAACAGGAGGGAATAAACATAAACACTTAGGGATACATTTAAATTAATAACACTGCATCTATATATCTACTATCAATTATACCTATTATGCATCAATTATACCTACTATAACCGGGTACAACCCACAACAAACCTTATAGAAAAATCATTATTTTCAGGAAAATTGCATATTAGATACCATTAAAGAAACCTACTCTAACCCGAAGATAACAGTTGGAGGTCTAGCATACATGCTCTATAATCAAGTAGTTGCACCCCATTAGCTTGACCTTCAGAAAATATCCTATTATTAATCCATCTAGCTTTAGCTGCAGTTAACCTACCCTTATCCTTTCACTCAATAACAGGACATACCCTAACCCAGGCCTTTGGTCAGAATCTCTTAAGCTCCTTGGCTATCTCCATAATTCCTTGAAGCTCTTCAACAGCTGGCTTATCCACGGTAATGTATTGCACCCTATCTGTAATACCACCATGCAATTTTCACTTTCTGCTTTCATTATATTTTCAATCCAATGCTTTATTTCTCCTAGTCCTGCATAAGGTAGGGAAGCAACACAATCACATACCCTCTCCCTTGCCCTTCTGGTAGTGCCCAACTATCAACCCCCTTTAAATCTGTGTCCCCAATTATAATGACAGATTTGCCAGGTAACAGGTTTTGTGCCACTACAATTCAATTCTCCAAAGGTGTAATCTTATAGTACAGATACAGGCATATTTCTATTCTCTGGTTTCTCTTCCCTAACCACATTTCCTTCCAATCTGGGTGTTATCTCTAGAGTAACCCATTGCATCCCTTCCCTTTTCTCCTTGAGAGGCTTTGGTGTTACCCCAGAGATGTCCTTTCTGTTATTAAGCCTTTCTTAACAGCTGATGATGTCACCGATTTTCTGGGTGAAGTTGATGGTGGTGCAATTGGAGACCTCAGCCTGCCCTTCCTCAAAACAGCTGCTGGAGAACTGCAGGTCAAGATGCTAGCCTTTATCATGGTGATCTCAGCATGGATATCAGCTAGCTCCAATCTCAAGAGCATTATAAGATGCTGATTTTTAAAAGTATTGCAGTATTCTTCCAGAAATAGATGCAAGTACCAATAATTGGCTACTACCGAAATCCAAACTAACTAATATAATGATACACAAGAGTAAACCCACAAGTTCATCAAATAACACCAAATCACACAACATGCATCAAACACTTGTAAACCACTAGTGAGTCCCACCATGTGACAAAACTTGCACATAACCAACATACAAGCACAAAAATCTTTTCAATATATAGTCAATAAAAAAACCTGATTAATGTTATAGAAAATCCTAAACTAATATATACATAAAGATACCTTAATTACTATGATAGCCCTAATGAACCTACACTTAAATATTGAAATACCATCAGGTTGTGTTAAGCCTAAACCCACCTAAGCCTAAAAACATGTGGTTCCAGAGGTATAGTTACCTCATACAATCCTCAGAAATCTCAAAATAATAAAAGTGTTCAACAGAAAACATGCAAAAAAACCAAAAATGACCAAAACTAACAACAAGACATCCACACTCCCTAACGACACTCATTGACTTGAAATATGACCACAAGATTGGATTGGTTATACCAGGGCAGTATATGAACAAACTTATAGCTAGTGCAGGTCTGCCATTCATTAAAGAAACTGTTATATAATTAATGGCCTCTGTTAAGCCCTAGACCCCCAACCAATTGTTAGGTCCCTAGACCCCCAAAATATTTGGTAGGCCCCTAAAACCCCATTTAATAAAAATTGCAACCGTACCTGCACATATTGTATGTCCACTTTCAGCCCACCAGATACCTGCAAAAAGAAAACAAACAACAAACAATAAAAACTTAAGAAAACAATGAATAATGAAAGAATTAAAATTCAAGTAAACAATGCACTTATTCTTTACCAATCCACACTATATCCTCAACAAAAGACTCTCCAATAAAATACCCCAAATACACTGGAGACCAAACACATAACAATGTAGGCAAATAGGAATCCCAGATTTCAACAATAAGGAAACATAACACATGCACAACCCTGGGTTGGGTTACCTAGGTATTTTTAAATATTGTATTGTGTTAGTAAACTATAAATAGATCTAACAACTTAGGAAGTGGCAGAACTCCAAACACCAAGCTAGGAGACACATGGATTATTGCATTCAACAAAGTAACTAAACTATAACCAGGGAATTCAACATAGAGGAAGAGAAGAACACACAACTTATGAAGGAATTAATACTACAGAGAAAAAAAAGGACTTACCAAGCAACAATCAGCTATTAGTGACTGGATACACCCGGACAAAGTGGTGGACAAAATGGTGACCTCGTGTGTATGTGTGTGTGAGACACTAAAACTGCAGAGTTCAACAAATAAAAAACTGGACTAAGTAACGTTGGACTAAGTAACTGGACTAAGTAATGCCTACAAGGAAACCTACTGAAGAAGAAAAAAGAAGAAAAAGAAATCAATAAAACTACTTACCAGCAAAATCAGCTTGAAGCAGCCATCTTGTATCCCAGGGATACCAACCAACGCTGCCAGACACACTTTTTTCCTTTATATCTAGTAGAAGTCCCTATCACAAGAATGTATAGGAGAAGTTATCCAACCTTCACAAGGATGAAGAAGCGGAGAAGAAAAAAGAAAAACTTTGCCGAATTTACAATAAAAACTCCAATTATTAATTTTTTTCTTTCTTTCTGGCTCTTCTACAGAAAAGATTAACCCATTTTTGTTTTTATTTATTGGTGTTTGTTGATGTTGAACGTATATTCATTTAAATTATATTTAATTATTCAAATTGGATTATAGGTACAACATATATGCATTTTTAGGAATAAGAAGATCTTGTAAAAGTCATTATTGTATTCTTTCAATAGAAACCTTAGCTAAGGTGGGGGAAAAGCGACATTACTTATTATTCTTGATTGATTGATTTTTTTTTTCTCTTTCTTTGCATTGAAAAATAAAGAAATTGGTATGTACTATGCTAAATGTATAGAGTGAAGGAATCCTTGCTATAATTAAGACACTATCTAAGGTAAGATAAGGGGGGGGAAAACACATACAGGGGCAACACGAATTCTAAGGAGAAGCTAACCAAATTATTTCTATACCATGTACATCCATGAAGAAACCTGAGGATCGTTGTGCAGGGGTAAAATCCAAAGGACAAAGTTACTTATTCTCTTGAACCCCTGACGGCCCAACAATTGGAGCAGTCGACAGGATTTTATAGTTATTTATTTATTTATTTAAACAATTTTGTTTTTGTTTTTCCTTTTGCCTTTAGTTCCTAGGTTACAAGTACACTTAGGATCTGGCTTCCATTCACAACTGAATTTTTTGGGTTGAGTCCTTATCTCAGAATCCTTAAGGTACGCAAGTTGAAGAAAACAAATTTTTTTTTTTTGTTTTGTTGGTTTAACTCCTAGAAATGGCAATGGATTCAAATGTGAACCAGGGAACGTTTCCCTCAGGGGGGGGTTGGCTTATGGGTCATTGATCCCAATTTTTTCTGCAGATGACAAGGTGAATATTGAATCATTTTTAAGCATTGTAGACTCTGTAAGGGTCTTGGTGAATTGGTCTGATGAGTTGACGATTGCTATCTTACGCTCCAGGCTGCCAGGCACGGATTCACAAGTGTGGCAGGAGATTCCTGACCTCCAGGGTATCCTCAAATATGTTGAACTAAGGGAAACCCTCCTTCATTACTTCAAGCCCCAACAACATACTGCTGTCCTAATGGCTAAATTTGGCAAATTATCACAAGGCCCTACTGAAAAGGTATCTCAATTTGCAGGAAGGGTAAAAAATGAAGCCCTTGAAATCTTTGGTCATGAGCAAAGCACTACAGACAAGGCAATCATCCAGGCACAATTCATGAAAGGATTATCCCTCAAGTACAGGAGAACTGTTTTATCTAAGGACCCTACAACCTTAGAGGAAGCCATCCAATGTGCTGAATTGGAGGAAATTAATGAGACCTTCCAGCTCTAAGGGGATATTTGTTGCTTCAGAGGAAGAATCCCCAAGACTGGAGGTAATGGTTCAACAGTTGCAGGATAGGATACACTCCTTAGAACTTCAAGTAAAGGATGCAAGCAAGGGCAATAGGGAGCAACATGGAAACCCTAGATTTGAAAGGTGATTTAAGAATTACAAACCTAGATGTACTGATGCACCAACTTTTCCAAAGGGATCAGACAGAGGCAAACACTCCTTCCACAACAATGCAGAACCCAAGTGTTATAGGTGTGGCAAGACTGGGCACATGAGATCCCAATGCCACACTAGACTTCCCCAAGGGGAAGGAAAAGGAAGATACCAACAGAATTTAAAAAAATAGGGCAACCGGGAAAGGGTTGGGACCTATCCCGGGGAGCCATAGAAGCCCCTCAGCCAATTGAGTTAAAACTTATAAATCAGCAAGAACTTTTAGACTGTGAGACCTTTCTTTTCCTTGTAAGGATTGGAACCTTTGACACCTATGCTATAGGGGATACAGGAGCTACTAATACTATAATATGCCCTAACCTAACCAAAGAAATTGAGGAAAGAGGTGAAATTGTTGAAACCCTAGAGGGACATTTACACATACAGTCCATCTTTAAGGAAACAGGCAAGTTGACAGTAATTAAGGTTATCCCTCTGAAGTAGGTTCTTTGAAGGTTCTTATTCGAGCCTATGTGAACCCTGTGAGTTTACGTAGGTCCAGTGAAGTCATAATAGGTAATGACCTAATGACTCTACTTGATCTAAGATATGACTAAAATAATGGATTGGTCACATCAGGCCAGTATCCCATTAAACTACAAGCTATTATTGGTCTGCCATCTATGAAAGGAGCCATTGTGACATTAATGACTCCTACAAAAGCCTCCACTCATCAGGAGAAAGTGTTAGAACAAATTGAACTGGGACACTTGAATGGGGATGTGCAGGAGAAAGTAAAGAAGCTCTTAATTAAAAACCATAACGTTTTTGCTCTGACCTTAACCGAATTTCAAAACCACCCCAATCTTGGAACATTCCATAGAATTATACAAGGTTGAACCAATTTTCAAAAAGCCATATAAGGTACCTAAGGCCAATGAGCAGATACTAGAAGGAATAATTGATGAGCTTTTGACTGCTGACATTATACGACCCTCTAGCAGTCCTTATTCAAGCCCTTGTTTGTTAGTATTTGCCAAAGGAAAGTCACCACGTCTTGTAATTGATTATTGAGCTTTAAATGTAATCACAGTAGGAGACCGATATCCTCTCCCAAACATAGAAAGCCTTTTGGAAAACATTGGCTCAGCCACCTTTTTCCTTGTTTGATTTCTACAGTTCATTCTACCAAGTAGGAGTTAAGGAATCAGATAGGTACAAAACGGCTTTCTCAACTCATAATGGGCACTACAAATTTAATAAGTCCCCAATGGGTTTGAAAACGTCTCCCAATATTTTCCAGCGAATAGCTGATAAGGCCTTTGACAAATTATTAGGAAAAATTTGTCTGGACTTCATAGATGATCTTCTGATCTTTAGTGATACAGTAGATGAACACCTTGAACATCTAGAATTAATATTCGAGCGATTGAAAGCAGCTAAGTTGAAAGTAAAACCTTCAAAATGCAAATTATTGCAAACAACCATAAACTATCTAGGTCACATTATATCCAAAGGAACAGTGAGCTCACAGCAGGATAAAATAAATGCCGTACAGAATTTCCCTCAGCCACAAACGGTAAAACAAGTACAATCCTTTTTAGGAATGGCTGGTTATTACCGAAGGCACATAAAGAACTATGCACAAATAGCTCGACCCTTATCAGATCTTACTAAGAAAAATCATGAATTCATATGGAACAAAGATTGTGAGGTTGCGTTTCTCAACCTAAAAAACAAATTGACTACTTACCCAATGCTTAGGATAGTGGACTGGACAAACTCCATTTTCCTAACTACTGATGCTAGCAACTATGCAATAGGGGCAGTTCTAGAGCAGCCCTGGGAAGGAAAGAACTTACTAATAGCTTTTGCTAGTAGGAAGCTGAAATCATCTGAATTTAAATATTCAACAACACAAAAGGAAGCATTAGCATGTCTATTTGGTGTACTACACTTCAAATATTATTTGACAGGGAGAAAATTCACCCTAATAACTGATCATCCTCCTTTAAGATATTTAATGACCAATAGACATCAAAACGCTATGATAGCTAGATGGGCCCTATAGTTACAAACTTATGAGTTTGAAATTTTATATAGACCTGGGAGAACAAATAGGGCAGATGCACGTTCAAGAAATGTAACAGAATTAATGCAACCTGATGATGAAGAACAACCCTTCAAGTTAGGAAATATAGATTAAAAACAAATCCTTGTGGCAGTGAAACCTAAGGAAAATATTTTGCAACCCTTGGAATCAAAGGATTCAATAGATTTGGAGACAATACTACTGCATCGAAACAATTGTCAGAGAATGTGTGAGATTAAAAATCAATTGATAGGTGCTGACAATGAGGAAAAGGGACCATTGCTGTCCCAAGGCTACTACGTGTCACCTGAAGGAGTAGTACTTAAGATGGAGACCCAAAGGCATAAGGGAAGAAAGGAACAGGCCACCCAAGTTATAGTAGTCCCAGAAACCTTGAAAGGATTAGTGCTACATCATTCACATGACTCTAAAATGTCAGGACATTTAGGTTTCAAAAAGACACTCTCCAAAGTAAGGAATCATTTATTTTGGGAATCCCTATATTCCGATGTCAAAAGATATTGTGAATCTTGTCCTTCATGTAATGAGAGAAAGAAACCTAGACATATAGCACCAATTCAGGGTTTACCTGAAGTTAGTTTCCCTTACCAGAGAGTAGGACTTGATGTGGTAGGACCATTACCCACAACCATAAGAGGAAATAAATACATCCTTGTATTCACAGACTATTTCACCAAAAATGTTGAAGCTTTTGCTGTTCCGGACCAGCAGTCTGAGACAGTTGCAAAGATCATGGTGAATGAGGTTATATCTATGCATGGTCTGTGTGAACAGCTTTTAACAGATAAAGGTCCAAATTTCACTTCCAGTATTTTCAAATCTCTTTGTGAAATCTTAGGTATAAAGAAACTATTTACTTCAGCTTACCACCCACAGAGTGATGGACAGGTTGAGCGATTTAATGCAACTATCACTGAGATGCTTTCCCACTATGTGAACAAATCACAGAATGATTGGGATGAGCAATTACCCATGCTACTTCTAGCATATAGGTGTGCCGAACATGCATCAACACATGAAAAACCCTTTTATCTCACATATGGCAGAGACCCTCTATTATCAATAAATCTCCTACAGAATATAAGAACTCCTCTATATGCAGATAACTTCATAGAAGAGCTCACAAAACGAATGCAATTGGCTTTTGAAATTGCCAAGAAATCCCTGAAGGAAAGTCAGACAAAGGCTACACTTGCAAGGAACAAAAATTTAAAGGATAAAACTTTTAAGGAAGGAGAGCAGGTTTACTTGTATACCCCAAAAGTAGAATTGGGGAAAAAGAGAAAATTAAGTCAACTTAGCAGTGGTCCATATAGAATACTAAAAAGGTTAGGCCCTGTTAATGTCGAAATAGTTAATATGGCAAATCCTCATGAGAAAAAATACGTGCACGTAAATAGATTGAGAAGGTTTGTACCGAGACAACCCTTCCCAAGTCTATCAGGAATCACCACTGATCTTGGCCAGACCAGTAACAGTGATCCTGGCACCCCCATTCCAGATGACCAAACTGGTACATCTGACATGGAGGAAAACAGTGAAAATGATGAGGAGGATTTGGTACCTGGCTGTCATGGAGAAAACATTATGCAGCTGCAGACACAGGCCACTGAGAAATTTCCTGGTGCACCCTCACAAAGTGAACCTCGAAAGCTAGGTTCTGAGGAGGTCACTGGTAACCCTCAAGGCTTGGTGGGATCCAGGGAGGCGCCCCCAACAGGATCCCAATTACAATTACGACATCGTCCAAGGTTAGATTATAAGGCCCGCCATGATATTGGACGACGAATTCCTTCCCAAACACCGACTCTCGTTAGGAATCCTGGGAGAAGGGACATAGGGGAAGTACAAAGAAATTTTTCAGCCAGGGGAACTCAACTTCAAACTCCTATTCTTATTAAAAATCCTAGGAGTTCAGGCTTGGAAACCGAGGTAAACATTCCAGTTCACCAAGGAAACTCTAATGCAGAAACATTTAGTACAAGTAAACAAATTGAGGAGAATCACGACAACATCCCAGAACTTGAATTCATGGAAACATCAGTACTGAATAGTACAGGAAATGGAAATCAGGTAGCAGATATAGATCCAAGGGCAGAGACAACCACTGACTTATGTGATAGACCTTCTCATAGTAATCTTAGTGACGATGCTTCGAGTGAAAACAGGCAGTCCACTACTACTGGAGTTGAAAAACACATTCTTGAGAAAATGTTGAAATTACTTTCTATGGCCACTAGTACAAAGTAATTTCCTTGCAGGACTAATATGGATAACCTAACAATTCTACTAATCTTAATAGCAACTACAGCTAGAGAAGTAAGTGCAACTAATGGACACATAGCCCCTCAAACAACCCTAATGAAAGGAGTGCACATTTGTGAATGGGCAGTTGATCACTATGCATGCAAGACAAAACCAACGAAGGAATTAACCTACATCGCTTTCCCCTCTCACATGTGTGCTGATCATGACACAGCTTGTAAGAACTGCATCATTGCCTGGGAAACATGAGCTTTAGACCCTTTCGATTGGACCATCATAGAACCTATACAATTCTTTTTTAAAAAGCACTCTGACCCTACTGGGAAGGATTACATCTTCGAATGTGCAACAGAGATTGGAACGACATGTGATTGCTCTAGAAATAAGACTTGTAAGGGAGATTTCACTTACTGTACTTCCTTTGCTTGCAGCAAGGCAGGAGAATGCTCCTGTAAGTCCATACCTGCCAATACCAGCATCATACTTTCCTACAAGGGTAGAGATATAATTAATCCAAAATTGCTGTCCTATCGAATATGCTATTACAGAGATAATCATCATAGACTTCACAAACGTCACCTTAGACAACTGCTCAGTATTGAAGTGATAAATGAGAATGGAGAATCTACTCAACCTCTTATCCAATTAATAAACCCCTACTTACCCTAAAAACAGCAGGCACTCTTATCCTTTGGAAAGATGGGGATGTGTAGCTCTTACTTAAATCTATAACGTTTTTGCTCTGATCTTAATGGAGATAAACCCATTTTCAAAAACCTATAGGGTATCTAAGGTATATGAGCAAATTCTCGAAGGAATAATTGATGATCTTTTAGCTGCTGATATATCCCTCCTCTAGGATAATAAGGACTGCCAAGTAGGAGTTAAGGAATCAGATAGGCACCATGAATTTAATAAGTCCCCAAATGGGTCTGAAAACTTCTTCCAATATGTTCCAGTGATTAGCTGATAAGGCCTTAGACAAATTGCCAGGAAAAATCTGTCTGGATTTCACAGACGATCGTCTGATCTTTCATCCAACAGTAGATGAAGACCTTGATAATCTAGAATTAATATTTCAGTGATTAAGACTGGCCTAGTTAAAAGAAAAAAACTTCAAAATGCAAGTTATTGCAAACAATGATAAACTATCTAGGTCATGTTATTTCTGATATCACCATATGCCCACAACAAAATAAGATAAATGCCATACAAAATTTTCCTCAGCCACAAAGAGTGAAGCAGACACAATCCTTTTAAGGATTGCCCGATTACTACTGAAGGCACATTATGAAATTTTCACAACTAGCTCGAATTAATAATACATATGGAACGAAGACTGCAAGGAAGCTTTTCTCAACCTAAAAGTCAAATTGACAATCTTTCAAACTATTCTTGCTAGCACATAGGGGCAGTTCTAGAACAGCCCTGGGAAGGAAAGAACTTGTTAGCAGGAAGCTCAAATCTTCAGAAGTTAAGTATTCTATGGCACAAAAGGAGGCACTAGAATGTCTATTTGGAACACTACACTTCAAATATTACTTGACAGGGAGAAAATTCATGCTGATCACTGATCCCACTCATGTAAGATACTTAATGACCACCAGAGATAAAAACGCTAGGGTTGCTAGATGGGCCTAATGGTTAAGAAGTTATGAGTTTACGCTTTTATATTGACCTGGGAGAACAAATAGAGCAGATGCATTTTCAAGAAATGTAATGGAATTAATGCACCTGATGACGATGATGAAAAACCCTTCAAATTATGAAATATAAAGCAAATACCACTCATTGTGGCAATAAAGGTTCAGGAACAAACCTTCCAAACCCGGAAATCAAAAGTTTCATTACAATTAGAGACAATACTTCTGCATCAAAAAAGCTGTTAAAGAATCTGTGGGATTAAGTATAAATTGATAGATACTGACAATAAAGACAAACTTGCTTACTGCTTGTCACCTGAGGGAGTAGTACTCAAAATGGGGCCCAAAGGCATAAAAGGAGAAAGGAGCAGGCCATGCAAGTAATAGTATTCACAGAAAGCTTGAAAGCTACAGCATTCACCTGACTCAAAAATTTCTGGACATTTAGGTTTCAAGAAGACACTTTCCAAAATAAGAAATCATTTTGACATGTACGACGAGCATATCCCATCATCCACCCATCATGTGCAGGTAGGCAAGTGAAGAGAATAAATTAGAAAAAAAGAACGACAGTTAGAAAAACGGAAGATTGGAAATAGGGGTTAGAGATTTTGGTTCCTGTGTTAGTTAGTAGTTATGGTCTCCAAGTGGACCAATTCTTATAGTTAAAATAAATACATGTTATGCCACATTATAAGTTTCACATTTCTTTTGGGAATTTCTATATTCAGACATCAAGAGATATTGTGAATCTTGTCCTTCAAGAAACAAGAGAAAGAAATGTAGACAATCAGCACCCATACAAGGTTTACCTAAAGTTAGCTACCCTTTCCAAAGAGTAGGATTCAATGTACTGGGACCCACAGATGTATTAGCATTCACAGATTATTTAGTGAAATACTTTGAAGCTTTTGCTGTTCATGACCAGCAGGCTGGAATAGTTGCAAATACATGGTTGTGAACAGCTTACACAGATAGAGGACCACATTTTAATACACTCTTTTCAAATCTGTTTTTGAAATCCATGGTATATAAGAAACTATTTACTTCAGCTTACTACCCACAGAGTGATGGGCAGAATAAGAGATTCAAGGCAACTATTGCTTAGAGGCTTTCCCACTATGGGAACAAATCGGAAAACGATTGGGATGAGGAATTTCCTATGCTACTATTACCCTATATGTGTGCCAAACTTGCATCCACAAATGAAAAAGCCTTCTAACATATGTTAGAGACCATCTATTGCCAATAATGCATCTTTATGTGTACAATTTCAGGGAAGAGCAAATGAAAATGCCATTAGCCTTCAAAATTGTGAAGGAATCACTCAAAGAAAGCAATCAAAGACTAGACTACAGAAGAATAAAAACTTAAAAGAGAAAAAATTCAAGGAAGGAGAGTAGTTTTACTTCTATACATCGAAGTTAGAATTGGGAAAAATAAAAAGGTAAGTTGACTTAGCAGTGGTACTTACCTTAATTAAGGTAAGTACCACTGTACCATTTAAACCACTTAAACCACTCTTCAAAGACGTTTGTAGTCATCCACCCATTTTTACTTAAGCCATACCATGTGCCTGGAATGGCAATGCCTGCATCCCCAATCCACTCAGGTGGAATTGAATTTAGGTTTGATGCCTGTGAACCATACACAATAAATGGAAGTATACATACATATGTGTAAAAATATATATACATATATATGCCTATACATATGCTTATGTATATACCTGCAGCATTGCAGGCAGCTAAAACAGTAATATTGTGACGTCCAGTTCCAGCAATAATTTTTACAATTTTTTGCCCCTTTAGTGAAACTGTTTCTGTATTATTTGGGTCTAATGGAAATCCCGATTCATCAAGATTCCATATGCATTCTGGTCTGCTTTTCAGTCCAAGCATCTCATTTACGGTTGAGTATTCAGTGACGATGCTTAGCACTTGCTTTGGAGTGGGTGCAAAACCAGTATCTGCCATCTCTTTGATAAGTTTGATCAGTGTGGTTTGTTGTTCAGTCGACAGGAAACATTTTCGACCTGAAAAGGAGTGACCCAACTACCAAAATGATCCAACTACAAATCAACAGTTAATCACTAATGTTTATCCTGTAATGATGGCACATATAACGTTTCATTTGTTTACAACTATTGAAATTATATAAGAAAACAACATTGATTAACCTGGAATTTGTGGTTGATGCACACCAAGTAGCTTGGCAATTTTGTTTCAAAGTTTCTGTCTGCTGAACTTGGCACCTTTGGTGGCCTCATGTTCACTTTTCTGTTTATTCATGACAGATTGTGCAGCTTCAGTAACCTGATATTCAGTGTATGGTTTTTCTTTTCTTGTATACTGGCACATTGTGAAACAAAATGACTAAATGAAAGTCAGCTATGGAAATGGATATAGTTAAAGTGATTTAACACTACGTTTCTTGTATGTCCCAATAAGCAGACGAAAACTGAATTGTGCTACAGCATACATAAGAGTGTAAGATTTGTCAAGCATACCCAGTGCAGGGTGGCACATTATGTAGTGCTAAAATCTCCCAATTAAATCAGCAAATTTCTTAAGAACAGTTTTTATTACATGTTGAATTTATATTGTGAACCAATTGTGAACATATTTACACAAAAAGAATGATTTAGGCATGCAAAACATACATGGTTTTTTTTAGGTTCCATTGGGTTTCTTTGGGTCCCCGAGTTTTTAAATCTTTTACTGGAAGTCTAGTAGTCATACATGGAAATTCACTTCATAATCATGTGGGGGACACAAAGGACTTCAATATAGTACCACTGTGCAAAAAATTGGTGGTGGTTTTTTTAGAACCCAACTGGTTTTCTTTAAGCCCCACTTTGACACATACTTTTGCACCCAAGTGTAAATTGCAGAGTGGTGAAAGTTGGCAGATAAGGAGTGTGAGTGACGGTCTAACATAATATAGTTTTAGATATAAGAAAATTTTTATAGTGCAATAATTGCACCGTTCCAAATATGCTGCAAAATCTGACAAATTTGACACAATTTGGCAAACTTTTGGGCAACGTTACCAAATCATGGAAAATGATTCCTGAAGGAGAAAAATGTACAAGAACGTTGATAATGGTTATAATACAACACTGTCTGATTTACACTTAATTGTCTGAGTTACACTTTAATATAATTTTCGGAAAAACCAGTAATATCACTTTTACAAAACACAAACAAATGGGGGATTCAAGAACACAAGCAAGGTAGTAAAGAAGACATCAGCTAATACTTCTTATCAACCAAAGAAAAACTTCTGAGTATTCAAACCATTTATTATCAAATTCAAATCTCTTTGCTATGCTATCAAGTCCTCACAGGAAGCCTTTCAAGCAACCATTCTGAGGACGAACCCAATCACACTCACGACAGTGGTCTCAACAGAGAGTTCACCTCTGGTATCACCAGTGATTTGGAAATGAGGCAAGAAAGTGTCGTGCACCATGCTCACAGGAAAACACATAAAGTCATCCATCTTAGACTCTCAATCCAGTGATGGAGTTAGTTCAAGTCGTCTCCTTTTCCTGTGTGATAAGACAACTCATCATCGTTTTCTCGTTACCGAAAGCTGACAGAATTAGGAATAAGTATATTAGAGGTAACCTGGGGTGGTGGACATCACCAAAGAAATGAGGGAGAATAGCTTGAAGTGGTATGGACATGCTAATGCATATTACAATGCTGCATGCAACCCACCTAGTATTTGAATTGCTTTGATGTGATGGAATAGATTTGAATTATGCTATTAATATTTTTAATAATAATAGTGAGATTCGGTACCACGAGATGTTTGTGGGATATTCATGGCTACAAGAGATTATTCACAGAATTGATATGTATCTTGTTCATGGGGGGCCTTTGAGCTGAAGGCGAGAAGGCCTGGGGACCGAAAGTAGGATCATTTTTAAGGTACATAGGAATGTATGCAACCCCTGTACGATTTGAATTTCTATGATGTTATGGAATGGATTTTAATAATAATAATATTTTTAATAATAATAGTGAGATTCATAGAAACGGGATATTCGTGGCTACATGAGATCATTCGCAGAATTGATATTTATGTTGTTCATGGGGAGGAGGCCTTCGAGCCCGAAGGCGAGAAGGCCGGGGGGCCGAAACACCGAAAGTAAAGATCATTGTAAAGGTACTTAGCCAAGATAATTCAGCAGCCAATAATTCATAGGAATGAAGTTTAATTTTGGGAAACAACCCTTTACAATGATCTACCGGCCTTCCTGCGAACAAGATACATATTGATTCTGTGAATGATCTCATGTAGCCAAGAATATCCCATTTTAATGAATCTCACTTTTTTGAATACTGATTTGATTTTGTCAGATGTAGCCTAGGGGTGGTGGCTAAGGTGGTATGAGGCCTGAGGGTATAGGCTGAGGTGGTATGGACACATCAGGCAAAGAGGGGATGAGGGCCTCGTTAAGGCTATGCCAGGGATGCAAATAGTTGGCAGCACCTGGGGAAGGGGAGACTGAAGTTGACGTGGGAGCAGGTGGTCCACAAAGATATAGCTGCATGTTGGAGGGACAGGGACCTGTAACTACCCCCTGCAAATTCCCCCAGTATACCCCTCAACCCCACTCAAACTGTCAGCTACCCCTGTGGCTTCCCTAAACCAGAAACTTAAATAAATAAATTAACTGCCAACCCCCACACTCCATAACTTACCCCAATTTAAAAATCACCATAAATCTCAAGCTCTTTAGAACATTGAAAACCCCACCAAAATTGTGAGGATTATTAAATTAACTCAAAAGGAACGTCAAGCCCATAACAGCCCTCTAAATTAAGAATTATTGTCCAGACGACTCCTAGTCTATACAGATCAAATAAGAATTATGGTTTTTTCATGTTTCCATCCAAGATAAATGGCCACCCTGATAACGATCAATTTGAGGGGAGTTAAAAAACCTTTCATAGTAAACATCTGCAAACCACCCCAAATAAAAAAACCCCTCCCTGAAACCAATGGAAGAGGAATACAAGAACTATAAAAACGTATGCTAGGAAGGAAGAAGAGGACAGACAGAGAAAGAGAGAAAGAGGAACGTTTGCAAGAGGAGATGCTGGCAAAGAGAAGATCCAATGTCAGAAGTGATGCCAATATACAAAGGAGCACTGAACATTAATCCAAACTGGATAAGGGATCCACATTAAGTACGAGCCCTAGGAGGATGCCACTCCAGAAGATTCTGAAGAAGACCACTTGTGCCAACTCTGGACATCTACTATAGGAAGGAAGATTCAACAGGACGATCCTGGAACCAACAGTACCAGCAGGCAGATAAGAATACTCCGTTGATTTTTATTTAGGGTTTCCTGTGTTAAAAAGCGATTGTGTTTTGAGCATGCATATTAGGGTTGAATATATTTTAGCTAAATGATAGCGTTTTAGAAGGAACCAATTTAGGTTTTCTTATTTTTAGATCTGTCAGGTCTTTTCATCTTCAGTAAATAAATATATACTTTATAACTTTATGTTTTGAGCATGCATAATAGGGTTGAATATTTTTTTAGCTAAATAATAGCGTTTTAGAAGGAACCAATTTAGATTTACTTATTTTTAGATCTGTTAGGTCTTTTTATCTTCAGTAAATAAATATATAGTTTATAACTTTGTGTTTTGAGCATGCATATTAGGGTTGAATAATTTTTAGCTAAATGATAGCATTTTAGAAGGAACCAATTTAGGTTTTCTTATTTTTAGTTCTGTTAGGTCTTTTTATCTTCAGTAAATAAATATATACTTTATAATTTTGTGTTTTGAGCATGCATATTAGAGTTGAATATTTTTTAGCTAAATGATAGCGTTTTAGAAGGAACCAATT
>JAAFCE010009111.1:2517053-2532218 GCA_013389805.1 Trigoniulus corallinus
ATTTTTAGATCTGTTAGGTCTTTTTATCTTCAGTAAATAAATATATACTTTATAAATTTGTGTTTTGAGCATGCATATTAGTTTTGAATATTTTTTAGCTAAATGATAGCGTTTTTAGTAGGAACCAATTTAGGTTTACTTATTTTTAGATCTATTAGATCTCTTTTTTTTTTTTTTGAATGTATACATTACAGCCTAGGTGTCTAGGGCATGCATGTTAGCGTTGAAAATCTTTTGTCAAATTGTAGCATTATTTTGAAAGAAAACTGAAAAGAAAATTGTATTTTTACAATATTGGAAGGAAAATTGTAAATGCCTTTTTATTAGATATAACTTCTCTTAAAAAATAAATTGTTATTGTAAAACGGAGAAAAGGCCTAAGAATTTTTCTATTATGCCCACATTGGCAATGGACCTAAGGAGGGAAACTGATAAGGAATAAGCACAATACATTAAAAGTAAAACATAACAATATAAAATTTAAAAATAAAACTAACAGACCTGGTGGGCTATAGATGAGAGTGGAGGGCTAGAACCCACAGACCCGACCCTGCTGTAGGTGGGATGAGGGTGTGATGATGAGTATGGGGGATTGCAAAAGCTGCCATAATATGCACTGGCCAATAGGAGCGATCTGCATATATATAGCCATGCCCAGCATCACCGATAGCAGAATAACCCCACAGTATAAAGAATATACAGTATGCACACTGAATTGCAAAATTACTAATGTTGAAAAACTGTGCCACCTGGCAGCAAGGAAGTAAAAAGCTGCACTACATGCAATACTTATGTGTGTTCACTGATGATTAAAATTCAAGGTGCAAGTTCATAAGAAGCATTATTTTTCAGCAATTAATTGCAGCAACAATTCTGGGAGTAAACATACTGTATTTTAAAAATTATGAACACAATCCATCATCTAGTTGCAACTTAAAAGAATTCAATAAATTACCCTGTTGTTCCTCAACAATTGGAAAACTTATAATATGACTCCAAAGAAAAAGTAGAGAAGGGCTCTAAACAATATTAGAGGCATTATCTCAGCATCAACGTTCCAAAGAAATTGGGAGATAGACTCTGATGTGACCCATAAATTTAATGGGTGATGGTTGAAGTGAAGACAGGCAAGTGGAGTCCTGTGTGATAAGAGGGTCACACAGGAGTGAGAAAGAGCAACATCAATAGAATGCAAGTAACTGAGATGCAAATGCTGCAGTATATGAGTGGGGTGTCCAGAGACATTGTGGTGGTATGGACACAATGAGAAGAGGGAAGGAGAAGTTTATTAGGTCCATTGCAGGAATTCATGTGGTTGGTAGCACCTGAGGCAGGGGGAGACTGAAGCAAACATGGGAGCAGGGAAGCGTCTGTAGGGATATGGAAGTGTGTTGGGTGATTGGGAACCTGGTGGGAGACAGGCAGGGGTGGAGGAACAGAACCTGCAGAACCAACCCTGCCATTGGTGGGATAAGGGTATGATGATGATGCATGTTCCCTTAGATCATGGGTGTCAAACATGCAGCCCTAGAATCCTAGAGTTACAACCCTCACAATCAATGTCATGTAGTATGAATATGAATATGTAATCCTTTATGACAGATACCTTGCTGGTGAGATCTTTTCATGCTGGACCCATATGCCCAAATCTCCACCAGCACCCCAGCAACACCTTTGCCTTTTGCACCCATTCCAGCCACTCCACACCAGAACCCACCACCCCCAGAACCTCCTCCAATGTGGGGGTTCCCCAACCCCTTCTGCAGTGATCCAGTGCTGGGCAGACCAGTATCACATGCCTGACGTCCTCCACCTGATCCCTGCACAATCCACAGCCCTCCTCTCCACCTGTGATCCTTGCCATCCTCTGTTTTGTCTCCAGTGACCCAGCTCTTGCCCAAAACAGAAGTGAGCTCTCCCAGGTATTGTCGTAGATTACCTCCCTCTCTATGCTAAGCTTGTTCCCATACACCCTCAGCGTTTTCTTTGCAGCCCTTCCCTCCATACTCTGTCGCCACTGCCCCAACCCCCATTCCTTCACTTTGTCCTGTACAAGTCTTTGCAACGTTACTGCCCCCTCCTTGCCCTCCCTGGGGTGCAGTGTGATGCCTATCTTCTTTGACATCCTATTTACCCTCCTCTCCCAGTTGGTAGATACCTTCATGCTGTTTACCCATGCATTTACCTGCCATACTGGATTTTCCTTCTCAAGTCCCCATATCCTGCATAGGTATACCAACTTACTAATCATTTCCCTCTGTTCAAATGTAGACCACCCCATGTCCCCCTGTATTGCCTCCACTGCTGTAAACCTATTTCCCCCTAAGGCCATCCTACCTAACCTTCTCTGGGCAATTTCCATGCAGTCCATTACCTTATTACTAATGCATAGGACCTCGTTTCCATATGTTAACCCTGGTACTGCTGCAGCTTTCCATAGGCCCCTAACCAATTCATACCTTGAGAATGAATCGAATGCCAGTTTCCTTATTAATCCTTCTCTGGTTTTCAGCTTACAAACGATGTTTTCCTCCATTGCTTTCAGGTATCCCCCTATCATTTGTAAGTTTAACCCCCAAGTATGTAACCTCTGACACCACCTCTATCTCCCTCTCCCCAAGCTTGATTGGTACCTGATTGCTAGGCAGCACATCCTCTCCTATGATCATCAGCTTTGTTTTGTCCTGACCAAACTCTAACTGAAAATCCCTACTGTACTGTTCACAGATATCCAGTTCTTCCTGGAGTTCTCCCTCTGTCTCTGTCAGCAGCACTATATCATCACATTGGAAGATGGCAGCCAACTTGATACCATCCCCCAGAGAAAACCCCAGCCCTCTATCTTGGAGCCTAATCCCTAGTTCATTGATGTACACTAATAAAAGAATTGGTGATAATGGACAGCCCTGTCACAACCCTTTATCCACACCTATCTGTCCTGTATTTATTCCCTCCCAATGGAAATCATACCTAGTACCCATATATAGCTTCTGGAGCAGTTCCACTAGCACCTTACTAACCCCATACTTGGGAAGAACTGTCCATAGCTTCTCTCTATCCACTTTTGTCATATGCACCCTTAGCATCCAAAAAACAGAGGTATGCCTCCCATTTCTTTATTTGAACTACCTCCATAATCTGTTTAATTATGTACAGGCTATCACCTGTTCTGCACCCCCTTCGGAACCCATTTTGGAACTCCACTAATTTCCCTGACCCTGCTATTATTGTACCTAACTGCCTCCTTACTAGCCCAGCAAATAACTTATACATGCAACTGCTTATAGCTACTGGCTGGTAGCTATCCAAACATTCCTTGCTCTTTCCCTTGCCCTTGTACAGCATCACTACCCGTGTGATGCCCCAGTCATCTGGTATTTTTCCATCCCCTAAATACTCATTAAATATCTTTAAGAGCAGTTCTCTGCCTTTACTCCCTAGTGCTTTGAGAAACTCATTCGGTACCTTGTCCTCCCCACAAGCTTTTCCCAACTTCAATGCATTTCTCGCACTATCTAATTCTACCCTAGAAAAGCAAGCCTCTCCAGCTGATGATCCCCAGCTGGTTGTTATTCTGTGTGGCCCTTCCACCACCTTTCCACCTGTAGTGGAGAACCCACGTCCATATTCCATCAATACCCTCCTAATGCCTTCTCTACCAGTTATATTCCTACCATCCTTATCTACTAAGGCTTTTCTACCATCCCCTACCTCCTCACTCCTCTCTCTACGTCTATCCCTGACATATCTCCAAAATTTCTTTGTCATCTGTTTCCCCCCATCCATGTTTTCCTTCCATTTCCTCCTATCCCCCTCTGAAATCTTCCTACCCACTACTTCCTTTGCCTCTCTTTTCTTCTGCTGGTAGGTGTCCCAAGCTTGTATGATACTTTCATCATCTCCCCCTTTAACCGCTTGCCTATGCCTCCTATTGGCTTGACGCCTACTTTCAATAGACTCCCATGCCTCATCATCCATCCATGGTTTTTTCCATTTAATCCCATTCCCTTTACATCTTCCCTGTCCTTCATTTGCTTTATCTATTAGGGCACTTACAAGTTCCACATATGTGACTTCTTTTCTTTCCAGTACAACTTCCATGTCCTTCTGGAACTCCTCCTCTTTAAACCATTTCTTTAACTGCCAGCTAGCTTTCCTTCCTACCTGTGCCCATTTTTCCTTGATGTTCCTAACCTTCATACTAATCATAATTACATTATGATCTGAGTCTAAACCCACCCAGTTTTTCTCATCCACTGTCATTCCATGCACCTCCTGCACTAGTTCATTCTCCACCAAGCAGAAGTCAATGCAGGAGCTATACTGTGGCCTCACCCTGGTGATCCTTCCCTGACAGCATTTCAGTAGGTTCACTATTGCCATATGATTTTGACATGCAAAGCCCTTTAGCATTTTACCATTTCTATTCTCTACCCCATCCATCTCCTGCAGATGCCCATTGAAGTCCCGCACTATTATAACCTGATATCCCTCTAGGTGCAGGGCCTCAACGTTCTCCTGCAAGCAGCTGTATATATGTTCATTCCAACCCCCTCCCATACCTTCTATACCCATGTATACTGCCCCAATGGCCAGCTTCCTTACAATGCTCCTTACAATCTTCATGCCACCTTATTCCCTTAATTTTCTTCCCCCAAAGGATTCCGACTCCACCTCCTTTCTTCTCACCCCCCTTTCTATTCCAAAAGGCGGCATTGACCTCATCAACTACATACCCCTCCACTCCCCTTAGATGTGTCTCAGCCAGGCCCATGATGTCTACCTTTTCCTGCCTCATAATCTCACATAACTCCATCCACTTCCCTTTCCTCCTCACCCCTTGCACATTTGTAAATGCAATCTTCAGGCTTCTTTGTATGTCCCTATCACCCTTGCCTCCCTTGCTCCTTCCTATATAGGAACTCCTTCACAAATCCCTGCATCTGTTTCCTCATTAATCTGGTGCCCTTTTTTGTGGGGTGATTACTACTTCCACCCCACCATTTATCCTGCCCTATCTTGCTTTATCTTGCCCTATCAAGGAGGCCCTGCTTTCTATGAGCTGGATGCCCAAGTCCTTCCTGAACTGCCACAACCTTCTGTTTATCCAGGTTGCCCTTGCCCTCTCCATTTTGTTCACAGAATTTGTAGGGATAGTACACACTCTAATAGATACCCCACTTCTCTCCCTACAACCTGCAATGAGGTCTGTCAGGGCTTCCCACACATCCACAGCATTACTTTCCCTCAGTTCCTCTGCTCCAAGGCAGATGACCACCAAACACTCCATCTTCTCCCCTCTAAAGAGCTCTTTTAGGCAATCTCTATAATCCCTGATTTCCCCCCCCCCCCCGGGCAGTGATACCACTGTCACCTTATCCCTCTCCCTACTGTTCCCAGTCAGTTGGTTTAACCCATCTGATACAGCCCTATCTCCCAGGATTAGAACTGACCTGCCCCCATGCCTTTCGTCCTGCCCTATGTCCCCTTGCCTGCTCCTTCTCTTTTCCTCTGCCTCCCTTTCAATCACCCTTGCTCCTGCTGCATTATCCACCACTTCACCTTTCCTTCCTAGTGTCCCATTTCTTTCATCGTTTTCCCTTGCAATAGCTAACATCATACTTTCCAATCTCCCTATCTGCCCCTGAATCTCCACCAGTTGCTGGGACAGCTGCTTGTTGTCTGCCCCATTATCCTGTCCAGCCTATCAATGTCCCTCTGTGATGCAGCCAGTGACCACTTAATGGAGCACATCACTCCAATGGCTGTCCACATGCACCTCTACCTTAAATCCCATTGGAATGTCCACCCCACATTCCTTGAGGTATGGGATGCTGGTGCAGTCCTTTTGGAACCACCTGTAGCACCAGTCACACCAAATCATCCCTCCCTCTTCTTGCACCTCAAACTTGCAATTTTCTGGGTAGCAATGAATTTCAGGGTTCCCTTCCTTTTCTTTGTTCCCTAACCATCCTTGCTTCTTTCCCATCTTATCCTTCCCCTTACCTCCTGTCAGTACTCCTTTTCCCATATTTCCTAGTCCCATTCACACTTTCTACTGTTCTACCTGCCTAGCCCCACTGAAATTCCTATGCCCTTTTACTAGCATCCAACTGGCTACCAGCTACCACTTCTACCCTGTTTTTGCTTAAACTGTTAACCACGTGGCCCTTCTGCTCTACCTTACAACGCTTCTTTTTGCTACCGCTTTCCCTACCTCAACTTTGTTTTTTACTTCTACACTCCTAAATTACCCCATATCTACCACCTCCTTGCTTAACCCTGGAGCCCTGAACCTTAATTAACCAATAAATACAAAAAACTACTTACACATCACCTTTAGTTTCTGAAATCCACTTCAAATATAGTCAGCCAGTAGTAGACATGCTTATGCACTCTTTCTATGGAAGCAGAAAAACTGCTACTCAGGTGTAATGAGAGTGGGACAGTTGCCCCCTCATGACAATACAATGTTACTGATGTTACCCTTGGGGTACCCTGAGTTTGGCATGCCCACATCAGATACATGACTTTCAAGGGCTACCTCATTTACTGGACATTAAAATAAATACATTTAGGATACCATTAATGAATCATGTGCATTACCTTTTTAAGAACTCGGATATTTTATATCATCAAAGACATTAACAAAAGGCTTATGTTTCCAAATAAATATAAGAGAAATACAAAATATTTGGTTGTACAACACATGTGAAAGCAAAAAAAATTATCAAAAAGTTACAAGTTTAAAGGGATTGAGTATAACTTGAAGTGTTTCACATGTAAGTAAAAATCGTCAAGTTTAAGGAGTTTATAGAAAACTTTCATATTGTCACCTGTTCTTATTACCATAAAACCTCATGTAAAGTCCACACCTCAAATATAGTCCACACCTTAACCTATGTACAACATTCAACGACCTTTCGGGTACATTTGCCTCAATACTGAGAAAAAATAACAATATGTTGCTAACAGACCCCACATTACAAAAACTATTCCCAGATCCATTTAGAATTACATTTAAAAGAAACAGAAATTTACAGGACATCCTAGTAAAGGCTAAAGTAACAAGAAACGAAAATGAGGGATGCAAGAGATGCCCGAGGAAAAATTGCATTGTTTGCACATATGTAAATGAAACAATGCAATTTCAAACCACTAATAAGGTCATTAAATGGAAATTAAGACAGACAATCACTTGCAACACTTGCAATGTGTTTTACCTTATCCATTGCACCAAATGTGATAAGACTTACATTGGTGAGACTGGACGGAAAGCAAAAATTTGACTTAGGGAACATCTAAACGACATTAAGAATAACAGAGACTCACCAGTTGGGATACATTTCAATCCACAAGCACACCAGAAGAAAGACTTCCAAGTCACATTCCTCATGACAAACTTCAGGACTGAAAAAGATAGAAAACGGAAGGAATCTCAAATGATTAAGGAGTTCCAAACGTTGACACCAGGGGGCATGAATGTTGACAAAGGAATGATACCAATCATCTTCCAGCTACCATAAAATGTATAAAGAAAAGAAAAAAAGAAGAAAAAAATTTAAAATAAAATAAAACAGAATAAAAAAATTCCCAATACTCATTTATTGTAATAAACTGTATTAAACTAACGATTCTCCTGAAAGACTTTTTTATTCCAGGCAGAGAAATTGCACAATTACCACAGACGATAGGACAACCCATGATCCTTAATAAAGACACATGAACAACAAAAAAATTAACCTTGATGAAGCAAGAACCTACTTGCGAAACGTCGTCACATTTCCAACCAAAAAGATAAGTATTGTTTTGAATTAATTGTTTTGCAATTTGTTGTTTTTAAATGTTTTATGCTTCTAGAATCTAATTGTATTTAATTGGTACATTTTTTCAGAAGTCTCTCGCCAAGAAGCCACAACAGAGGAGTGGACTACAGCTAAGAAAACATCAAAAGCTAAGTTTTATACTCGTTTTTTTTGTTTTAGCTGTAGTTGTTATTATAGCTGTTATACTGGTCTTGTCCTTTACCC
Organism: Trigoniulus corallinus; assembly: GCA_013389805.1. Lineage (NCBI taxonomy): Eukaryota > Metazoa > Arthropoda > Diplopoda > Spirobolida > Trigoniulidae > Trigoniulus > Trigoniulus corallinus. The sequence goes on from JAAFCE010009111.1 coordinate 2,525,084, forward strand.
TTCTATTATTCTTTTGCTTTGTACAAATATTAAGAACACATAATTTAATTAAAGAAATTGAAATACTGTAGTTTAGTCATCTAAGTAGCATATATGGCAACATGGAGGCCTCCATCTTTGTAGCACTACACATGTTGTTCAAATAGCTGCTACTGGTAGTGCTCTACATGAATTTTCATGATGTCACCGTATGCACAATGTATGCGAAACTACAAGTATTTCCGTAGCTTAAAAGATTATGCGGGTAGTGCATACGGTGATGTCATGAAAATTCATGTACAGCACCACCATGTGTAGTGCTACAAAGATGGAGGCCTCCATGCTGCCATATATGTTACTTAGATGACTAAACTATTTCAGTTTCTTTAATTAAATTATTTGTTCTTAATGTTGGCAACCCTACAGACAAACGTTGCCAATACTCCTACGGGTTCCAGACGCCTGGCTGGGGTGACCTCAGTCAGAGTATGTTCAGTGGAGCCTCAGACCCAAGTCTGCCACAGGCGGGATAAGGGTATGATGATGATTTTCTTAATGTTTTTCAAATGAAATTATTTCTTTAATTGAAAATTATACAATTTTTTATTTCTTCTGCTTCATTTTTGGGTACTGTCAATAACTACCCTATTGCAGTCCGCCATGTTCAATTGCAATATCTTCTGTGGGGGCCGCCATGTTGCACTACAAAAATTGGTGTTCAAAAAAGCTACGTAGCAACTTCGTAGCGTAGGGATCGAATTCTTTGAAAACAGCCAAAACTTCATAGTTGTAGTGCTACAAAAGCTACGCCTTTTCAAGCAGGATTCTTTGCATAGTGCAACATGGCGGCCCCCACAGAAGATATTGAAATTGAATATGGTGGACTGCAATAGGGTAGTTATTGACAGTACCCAAAAATGAAGCAGAACAAATAAAAATTGTATAGTTTTCCAATAAAGAAGTAATTTCATTTTAAAAACATTAAGAACATCATCATCATACCCTTATCCCACCTGTGGCAGACTCGGGTGTTACACGCTCAGTCTGGCATCAGTTCAGTCCATGATCTTGATCAAAAATAGACTGATGCCTAACTGATGGATTGATGGATGACATTACACCATCAGTCAGACTGACCATCAGTCTCCTCATAAACCCTGATTGTGCAAAACAAATGATGGATTGCAATAAGGGAAAAGCTTGTATTGCAATTATAATAGGTTTAGCAACAAGTGGTAAAAAGGCAACGTTGGAGCAATGTAGCAATTACTTCACCCTCAATGCCTCAACTGGGGTGAAGCCATTTTTGACAAAGCAAGATACATGCATGAAGAAGATACCTTTCTAGTGAGCTTTTTCATGCTAGAACCATAAGCCTAGATCTCCACCAGCACCCAGGCAACACCTTAGCCTTTTTCACCTATTCCAGCCACCCCACCACAACACCCACTACCCCTGAACCTCTTCCAATGTGGTGGTTTGACAACCCTCCCCTGCAGTGATTCAGTGCTGGGCATGCCAGTATCACATGCCTGACGTCCTCCACTTGATCCCCACAGCCCTCCTCTCCACCTGTGATCTTTGCCATCCTCTGTTTCTTCTCTGGCGACCCAGCTGTTGCCTAAAACAGAAGGGAGCCCTCCCACATATTGTTTCACATGTATTGTACTTGTATAAGTCTTTCTCTGGTTCCAACGGTTGTACAGGCATCGTTGCAGGCAGTGCCGGATTTAGATATTGAGAAGCCCTATGCCATTTCCATTTTCAGGCGTTTTTCAAGCCCATTTCTTAAGTGTTGAAGCCCGCTAAATGTTGAGACCATAGGCTTCAAGGCTACTGCGCATAGTGGTAAATCCAGCACTTAGTCCCAGAAACTGGGGAGGGGTTAAAACGCATCTACCTCCAAGCAGTGACTGACACCAGACTGATGAAAGGCGCTCACACGATCAATCTGACGTCAGTCACGCACAGACTGACGAAAATTATCAAAAAATTTAAAAATCCGTCAATCCATTCCATCAGTCTGTCAGTCATCATGTTACACAACCAGTCTGGCGTCATTCTGACCACAGTCATGGACTGAACTGATGCCAGACTGAGCGTGTAACCCCCACTATAGGGTTACAACAGAGACGGCATTTGGAAAGTAATAAATTCTGCAGTAGTAACCCTATACTTTTGATTTTCTTTTTTAATCTTCTCATTGAATCCAGTAATCTTCATCCTCATTTCCAATGCATTGTAAGCCGATTGTCTCATGTTTTTATCTTTATAATTTGGTGATTTGAAATTCCACACATTCGGGGTCTAAATACCATGAAACAAATTCTGCAGTTGTATCCTCTCTTTCCAACGCGACATTTTTATATTAATTAAAAACAACGAAATTACCACTGCAAAATAATTTGCAGCTGTCGATATCCACCAAAAAAACCGACTAAATGCCAAAATTTGAATCGAGAAAGCCCGATTCAAAGAAAAGCAATACCGAAAAACGCAACGGTGAATTAAAAATATTTGACGGAATTTTTATAAAGCTGGGTGCCGACCAAAAGTTTGAAAGTCCCGCTATCCTTGCTCCGCCCGGTTGCGTTTACTTGCCGTTTTTACTTCGCGACTTGCCAAGTTTAGCCTGATCACACGTGGCAGGTTGCAAGTTGCTACCAAGGACTCCTTGTTGCTACTTAGCCCAGTGTGAAGCAGCCTTAAAAGATTATGCGGTTGCAAGTCACGCCCAGCATAAAAGCCGTCTGCTGGGCCACCCTTATAAAAATTATACCGTTTCCATCACCTAGTGACCTGCTCTCCTTTCCAAGCATGTGCCTTGCTTGCCGCTTTAACTAGGATTTCGTTCAACGGATCGTCTGCTAAAAACTGATTTTCACCCCGAAAAGGTTTGTATCTTTTATTAATAAAGTTTGACTTTGACAATGTTTTAAAAACCAGTAAGCACATAACAGAAGTGGAACAGCATTCAGAATACCGGATCCGAATACGTACATCTTTTATAGAACTTTTTAATCCAGCAGATTACGGTAGCGCATAAGATTAGGAAGAGGTGGCTAAACCTCACGAAACTGCAGCAGATGAGTCGAAAAGGTAAGAAATTTTAATTCCATTCAGTATTACGTTTTTTTTTCATTTTAATTCCATTCAGTATTACGTTTTTTTCATTTTAATTCCATTCAGTATTACGTTTTTTTCCATTTTAATTCCATTCAGTATTACGCTAAAGGGAACGAGGGAACATCGCTTAAAATTAACAACGCTGTACTTTATGAATTTATAATATTGTGAACGAAGTTCTTACTTGCATTTACAATAATAGTTTCAGCTGGAAAAGCCTCTGAATTGCACAAAAGTGGACGACCCTCGCGAGAATCGAGCCCACATGGGACATCAGACGATGGCAGCGCCGTTGACGACTCTGAGCACGATGGCAAGTATTGTTCACCGTTGTTAGTGCCCGTTGAGCGTTGCGTTTCTCGAAAAACACTAAGAAATAAGAAAATTCCTGGAGAAAAAAGAGTTTATTAACTAAAGTATTTAATGCGGCTCGATCAAATGATTGCGTTTTCAGACCACGGGATGAGAGTAGGAAATGATTATCAAGCTCCAATTCCCGATTTCCTCACATGTTCTGGTAAGTGCGGAAGCTCTAGTGGTATTTTTAATTTATTTTTTATTTTAAAACAACTATAGATTACAGTATTTTCGTTGGATAAAAAAAAAAGCAGATCGCCAAATTTCATCATATGGTTTTCATATATCAGGCTCTCATTAATATTTCAGAACGATTTCGAGAATGCTTGCCGGAGAAAGCTCTTTTAGTTTGGTCCCCCAGCCCAGAAATTACGGAAGCAAAGTGTAAGTGTAAATCTATTGAGACACCACTGTAACGTAGTGATGAATTTGAAGTACTGTACAGTGGAACCTCCATTTGCGAGTAACTTGATCTACGTGTGTTTCGTTAGACGAGCAATATTTTTTAATAAATTTCAACTTCATTAACAAGCGATGTCTTGCAATACGAGCAGTGCTGATGCTGATGAAACGAATTTTTTTTTTTTTGCCATGTATTGCATTGTATTTTACTATAAGTATTTATTTCTTTTTTGCGTTTCATTACATACTTTAAAAGTTAAGAATTCAAGAATTCGCCTCATTCATTCACTTGAGTAGTTAGTGTTAGAGCTTGCCAGCAGTACGCGACTAGGATATGGTGAACATTCATCATTATCACCTCACCTTTCTCCCGCCTGAGGCTTACACCCTGCACGCCTCCGTGTTCCTCTGCACCACCTGCTCACACTTCCGTTTTTGTCATCCTCTACCTCTGGTGCCCCCAATTACCTGCAGTCCCACAATGGACCTAATAAAAGTCTCCTCTCCCCTCCTCATCACATGTCCATACCATCTCAACCGGTTGAATCTCTCATCTTTTCAGCAATATCTCCCGCCCCACCCTGCCTCTAACATAATCGTTTCTAAGTCTGTCGGTTCTTGACACCCCACACATGTAGCGCAGCATATGCATCTCAGCCGCTTGCATTTGCTTTTCATGGTTCATTCTAACTGCCCAACACTCTGAACCGTATAGCATAGCGGGCCTAGCGACGGTTCTGTATACCTTGCCCATCAACTTCATTGGGACCTGGCGGTCGCACAGGAGCCAACATGCCTTCCTCCACCTCAGCCATCCTGTGGTAATTCTATGGGTCACATCAGAATTGATGATCCTAATAACCAGAAAACTGATCCTAATAACGATCCTAAATAACTGATCTTAAGAATCAGTTTTTTGTTTTGTGTCCAAATGTAGTGACTGTTCGTTAGCACCCCCTCTCTTCTCTCTCATCTCTCTCACATCGACACGATGCTTTCTGAAGGCATGGTGCAGTTAATTTGTTTTATGTATTTTTAATTAATACTGTATTTTGTATTAATCATTTTTATATGAAAATTTTTGGGTTGTAGAACGAATCACCTAAGTTTCCATTATTTCTTTTGGGGAAATTCGCTTTGATATACGAGTGCTTTGGATTACAAGCACGTTTTAAGAACGAATTGCGCTTGCAAATCGAGGTTTCATTGTATCATGTTTAAAACAAGTTACATAGCGCAGCCCATCAAAGAATTATAATAATAGCATAACTTTTTCTTTGGTTTTCTGTAGTGGACGAATTTGTTGTTACCTCAAAAGAAAAATATGGCTATAATGCAGAGCAGGTATTCAAAATTTACTTATTGTATTTAGAAGTTAGTGATTAATAGTTGCAATGCAGATACCTCATTGTCAGTTTTTTAAAAGAAATGTAGCACTTCTCAAGATATTGTTATTACTCTATGTGTACAACATTATTACCCCAACAATGCCAATATAGCATTAAATTCACACGCATTTTCATGATATCTCAATCAGTAATTCCAATAGATTTCCATCATCTTCTCACTGCTTCACCAAACAGCCTACATGAACAAAATTGTCAGTTGAGAGGACAACTCTCATTTCTAATTTCTACCCATTGAATGCCCCAAAGAATCAGAAACACAGCATCTATTCTACAATATATTGCCTGCACATTCTTCAAGAAAGTTCCTCACATTATCCTTACTAAGAGCATTCTTTTTCCGAATCACCCTTGGAAAAAATCACCAGTAATACGAGTCTGTGCATAGCCTGATCTACTTTAATTCTAATTCACTACACTGCAAGCAGCCTTATCTGGCCAATATGGCAGTGGAGTGACTGACTCATTCTGACATATGATACCATAAAACTCCTAAAACCCTAAGCTAAAGTTCACTTTATCAACTTTATCAGCCATTCACTTTATCAGCTCAAAGGCTATTCCATTGCTGAATAGTCCTTGATAAAAATGACCTCTAGTATGAGTCTGTCTGTGCCCAAATCTCCTTCAATTTATATGAATGATCCTTTCTCCCCTTATACTCAGCCAGGGACACACTTCCAACTAAAGATCCATTACACCCCAGCAGCAGTCTGAAAAAAATGGTTAATGCTGTGAGATATATGCCACTGGCTTAGTGTGTCCCACCCTAATATCCTAACCATGTCAGACATACTCTCTATGTGAGAAAACCCAATGACCATTGGCATAGTTCCTACCCTTCTTTAGATCATTTCAGTCTCTGAAGATGTCCTGCAAGAAGGAATCCAAATTCGACTAACCATGCTCCAAAATTAGTCATTCTGTTGAAATATATTCTGTTTTTTCCTTCCTCTAATGAGACAGAGGAATTGGCCTGCCCTCACAATCAATTTCCCAATAATGAATGCATTTTTTAGAGCTATGTGATGTGGTAGTTAAAATACCCCTGTCAATAAAAAAATGTAACTTTACATTGTGTTTCAAAAGCTACTGCTGAAATTTCTGAATTTCTTTAACTGATAAGCTGAAGCATTTCAAGATGATGAAATGACTACACAGAGGACTAGTGTAACCAAATGGTAACACTACATTATAACCTACTTTTATTCCCAATTATAGTTTTAAAAACGTTTTGAAAATGATATATTATTTTTCTCTACTGTTTTCAAACTAAGAATATGTAGCTCATATTGTTATACAACATGATTTGCAGCAATCACAAGCACTTAACTCATTGTAGGCGAGTTTGTTGGCTCACAAATCCTTAGTAGTGTTTCATAAAATATACTCCACGATGGCATTAAAGGCCTAGATCATTAAATCCTTGGATTTTAAATAGTATGAACATCAACTAAGTGTGGCAGTAGAAAAAGTCATTGCTATTTACATTATTTGGCTATAGAGGATGCTAGATTATATTGAGCCCTGTGACCATATGGTAACGCTAGTCCTTAATGGGTTAATGTCAGATATCCACCTCTGACATAGTGAGCCCACCCTAATTCTGTGATCATGTCCGAGGCAATTTGTAGCAGTGATGTAGCACAATTCTTGCTGCCCCTCTTTTCATAATTTCAATTTCCCCAAGATAAAACTTGCTGAAACGAAAATCAAATTGGGCTACATTACTCTGCAATTGCTTTGTGCTGTCCTACCCCAGCAGTTTTAACCAAACGGAGTTCATGCCCACCTTCCCGATCAATATGTCATTATGCTCATTCCAGATGCCCTGAATGTTTAGAATGATTCCACGTTGCTAATAT
>JAAFCE010009111.1:2532228-2552386 GCA_013389805.1 Trigoniulus corallinus
CATTCCAGATGCCCTGAATGTTTAGAATGATTCCACGTTGCTAATATTCTGATTCTAATTCACTACACTGCAAGCAGCCTTTTCTTTGGCCAATATGGCAGTGGGGAGACTAACTCTTAATCCTTCTTATGATAACATAATACTCCTAAAACCCTAAACTATAATTCAGGTGCCTCCCCCCTCACAATACTAGCATGGTCGGCTTTCCTTTAATGAAGCCCTCCACCCTATTCTCTCCAAGGCCATTCCATTGCCAAATACCCCTTGGCTAAAATCTCTTTCAATTTATATGGATGATCCTTTCTCCCATTATCCTCAGCTGGGGACACACTTTCAACCAGATGTCCATTACATCCCAGCAGCAGTCTGATTAAAAGACCAATGCTGTGAGATATATGCTTCTGGCTTAGTGTGTCCAACCATAGTTCCCTAATCATGGCAGACACACTCTCCCTGTGAGAAATCCTATGGGGTAAAATTCTTCCCACTCTCCTTTGGATCCTTTCAGCCTCCACAGAATAAGTCCTGCCTGAAGGAGAACCAAATTGGACTGCCATTCTCCATAATTTGGCATACCATTGAAATATATGTTTTTCTTTTACCTCCTTTGTGCTGTCCCCAAGGACCCTACTAATCAGATGGAGGAATTGACCAGCCCTCCTAATCACTTCACCAATGTGATCCTTCCAATTACCTTGACTATTTAAAATAATACCAAGGTGTTTATGAGTTACAACCCTTTAAACTGTAACTCCACCTATGTGTTTATCAAAATTTAGTAACTTCCTAGATCTGGATATCGTGAGTGTCCAACACTTCTGCAGGTTTAATGTCAATTCACATTTTACACACCAATTGTAAATCCTATCTAGATCCTGTCATAATTGCACACAGGATGATAACACATCATCTAATACCCATGCAGCACATGTGTCATTAGCAAATAGTTCAAGGAAGGAATAAATAACAAGTCCTATGTCAGGGGTTCCCAACCTTTTTGTACCTTAGAGCACATCCTAAAATATAAGTTAGAGTGGCAGGCGCCATTTATTACACTTGGAAAAGGGTATTAAATAATTAAAAAACAACGCTAAAGCTGAGATCTATAGTTTCAATTTTCTAAATTGATGTTTGAAAATAAGGAATCACAAATCTGTTTAACCAAAAAATGATTTTCTTTTAAATTTTATGTGAGTGTAAATGAAAAATATTTGTCACCACTGAACACTGATGGTCACACACAAAGTGGTCGGCGGGCGCCCTGGCGCCCGTGGGCATAGGGTTGGAAATCCCTGCCCTATGTTGTTTACATAGAGAATGTACAACAAAGGACCCAATACACTTCCCTGAGGGATCCCTCATGTTACTGGTTTCCATTCAGATGCACTACCTTGAAAATGATCCTCAGTTGTCTATCAAGCTAATAGGACCTTACCTATTGAATAACATTACTATGTATCTAGAAGTGGGACATTTTTAAGACCAGCTTATAATGGGTTACCATGACAAAAGCCTGTTCAAAGTCCAAGAATACAACATCCACCTGCTTTCTGCTTTCTTAAGCCTTTTGAATATAATCCATCAATCAAGCCATTTGGGTGTCACATGACCTCCCTTTCCTAAACACCAGTTGGTTATTACTAAGTATGCCCTTCTTTTCCAGAGATCCTGTTAGAAATGAGGATAAGATATGATCAAAAATCCCGGATACAGACTTGTTAATTAAATTGGTGTATAGCACTTAAGGTCTGCCATGTCCCCCAACTTGAAAATGGGAGCCATGTTAGCCAGTTTCCATGATGATGGAACAATGCTCATGTCCCTGAGTTTTTAAATATTTCCACGAAGAAATAGCTAATACCCCCAGAAAATCCCTGCAAAATAAATGGGAAAATGCAATCACGGCCCACAGCTATTTATATTGTAATTTACTCAGTAGTTGCTCAATTCCCACCCTAGTGATAATAACCTTATCCTTTCCTCCATCACTATCACATTCTGGCTGGGAGTTATTTCCACTGCTTGCAAAGCTTTGTCCAAATGTGTTATTAAAAAAAAACATTGGCAATCATTAGCCTATCGACTAAATTTCCTGACTCATCCTTAGCCACTATCCATATTACCCTCCCCTAAGTACATTCCTAGCCTTTCGCTGGTTCCACAAATCTACCTTCCCCTCTTTAGAATACCATTCTGGAACAGAGTTATTCCTTATATTGTTAGTAGGGATGGCTAGGTGTGTGCCCTCTTCTATGAGGGCTAGGAATCTTTGCTAAAATCCTCAACACCACAGGTATTAGCAATGGTGTAAAAGTCATTTAATTCATATTCTAGATATGATTTGAAATACTCCCAATTGGCCTTATTATATTGGTATGCAACACTGCTTCCTGCCAATTATCTAAATAACCTTTTCACTATCTCTACCCTAACCACTGCATGGTCACTTATTCCCTCAAACACTCTACATTTGTGAATCCTAAATATAAAATTCCCCCTTTCACATGTGTAGGCATGGTACAATCTGTTCCAATCCATTACAGTGCAGTGGATCCAAAAAGAGATTTACAGCCCTTGGTAACCTGGAATATAAATTAGTCTACAAACTACCCCGATCCAACCCTGGTAAATTGAAGCCCCAACCAGGAATTACCATTGGAACTTTTTCCTTTGATGCAGAAGCTCCAGCGATTATGGCAGTCTGATCAATGGTAGTTTATCATCACCTGGAGGATTATAGAAGCCAGCTATGGCTTCTAATGCTCCACCCTCTCCACCTGATTTAACATAACCCTGCAACCAGGATTCTTTGCCAATTATGATATCAACTGACTGAAATATGCAACTGATTTTTCAACTTCAGCATCTAGTCACCTTTCTTTAAAAATTGTGCATTAGTTCAAAACTCAAGTTTTACAGAATAGAGAAACTGCTTATAAATGACACGGTTACCAGTAAAGAATTTCCAAAAATTGGCCTACAGAGGGGCAGAGGTTGCTGACAGACTTACAAGGTCTATAAATTCATATTCCTCATATTGTTTCACTAGTATTTCTTAATCAATATGAAAACCAAAGAAAATGAGACTTATGTAGTCTTTAAAGAAAGGTGACAATATCTAATGTTACTCTAAATGCATCAACAAAGTAGAGCAAACATCCTTGCATTTAATTTTTGTCTTGGTTATCTTAAATTTTTTTACAAAATTTTAGGACAAGTTTATAAAAATCAGCACATGTGGGCATACTATTATTATCGTTATCTATAAGATTTGTAATTTTGGATTATAACTCCATTTTGACTTGGTTTGCATTACAAAGGGCACAAAAAACTGTAAACCACTGAAGAAAGTGAAAATATGACATGATATGTTTTTATGAGCATGTGTCTGGAATCAATGAATGAGAAAACGACAGAATTTAGGTATAAATTGAAATTTTTCTCATTAAGCATAATTTTCAGGACATTCATATTTTCTCCAGTTGTTGACATATTTCTTAGTTTATTAGTATTTCTTAATGCTTAGTTAGTATGTAATTTTGTATCTAGTGGTTAAGTGGTAGCTCACAATGTCATAGGGGGTTAGGACCTCAATCCCTGTGGCACATAGTGCATTATGTGACCTCCATGGGGTAGGCTGGCATCCTCCATGGCAAGTGGTCCCAATGCTCCTGCAGTTCAAGATGCCTGGCTGGGGTGGCCCCAGTCAGAGCATGTATAGACAGAGCAAAGCTTGAATTAGGCATGTGAAATGTGGGGACCCTTACTGACAAAATGGGAGAGTTAGTTAATATCCTAAGGGGAAGGGGGACCCAGGTAGCTTTTCTACAGGAAACTGGGTGAAAGGGAAACAGAACAAGGACCCTTGTTGAGGGATACAAACTTATATATACAGTTAGTGAAGTGGGAAGAAATGGGGTTGGTATAGCATTTGATAGGGAGCTGCAACAAGGGGTCACCCTTGTGCCCCCAGGCAGGTCTGGATGACCAACAATGGTGGGCTTCTAGACAGATTTTAAGGACTTTGTGCACTTGCTAGAGGTTGTGGTAGGATATCACTATGGGAATGAGCACTGTTACTGGTGGGGACTTTAATAGTCACAGAGGCAAAGATAACAAGGGTTGTGGGGAGGTTCACAAGGTGATGGGGATATGCAACAGTTAGCATAGAAGAGCAGAACATCCTTGACACAACAAAATGCACTTGGCTTTGCATTGGCCAATTCAGGGTTTAGGAAAAGGGACAAGCACCTAATCATATTCCAGTCACCATAACAGATGTCAAAGATATATTTCTATAGTTAGAGGGCAGCATAGAAAAGAGGTTCATGATTGCTGGGTACCCCCCTTGTGAAAATTTCCAATAAGAATGTGGCCATAGACTACTTATGTTATTAATCCAAGTGAAAGCAGCATACAAGGCACTCAGGGCATACAAGGCTCAAGGGGTAAGAAGGTAATCAGGTGGTAGAAACTACTCACCAAAATGGAGGAATTTGGACAAGAAATCCCCAGGCAAGTAGGCTGGGAGTGGGAAGGGACAGCAGATGTTATGTGGGACAGGGTTGCCAGAAAAATTAGATCTTGTTGGAAAGCAGAGTAGGAGGCCAGGGAAACAAGTAGACATGGTGGTGGAATGAGGTAGAAGCAGCCATCATACAAAAGAAGGCTGCTTTCCAGAGGTGGTGGGTTGTAGGGGACCAGGAGTCTAAGACTTAATATAGGCTGACCAAGTCCACAGCAAGGAGGATCATTTCCTTGGCCAAGTACCAGAAATATGAGGCCCTTTATCAGCAGTTAGGGATGAAGGAAGGGGAGAGAGAAGTTTTCAAACTGTCCAAGGCATGAGATAGGTGAGCTAAAGATATACCATCACAGTGTGGCATACCCTTGGGGAGACAGGAAAAGAAGTGGTTAAAGAAACTTAAGCAGGATAGCTAGTGTTAATAGAATGCCATTGGAATGGCATGAGTTTGGTGGTACCACTCTTCAAGGCCAAAGCAGATGTCCAAGATTGTAGTAACTATAGATGTATAAAGCTGATGAGCCACTCCATGAAACTGGGAGAGAGTAATGGATTGTTGCCTCAGTGATAGAACAGTGTCTGTGGAAATCAGTTTGGGTTTATGCCAGGTAGGTCCACAATGGAACCAATCTTCATTATGAGGCAGGTGGTAGAGAAGTATAGAGTGGCAAAGAAAGATCTCCATACTGGGTTTATCCAAGTAGTCCAAGATATATATGAAGGCTTCTCAGTAAACGTGGGGGTGCATCAAGGCTCAGCACTGAGTCCTTACCTTTTCATCCTGGTTATGGATGAACTGATGGGAGTAGGAGAATGGGCCCCTCTGTGCTTGGTATTTGCTGATGATATCAGAAAAGTTGGTGATAGCAGAGAACAGAGGAAAGGACTAAACGACATTAGAAAGGGAGGGCTGAAGATAAGCATTTAGATTTCAGTTGGAAATGTTAGGTAAATAACAGTGACTTCCATTGCAGGGCCAAGCTTGTGTAAAAGGTGCAAGAGGTTAGGTACTTAGGATCTGCTTTCCGAAGCAGTGGGAACTGGAGACAGGCAAGCAAAGTCCTGTGTGATAAGAGAGTCCTGATCTAGTTGAAGGGGAAATTCTGCAGGGCAGTGGTTAGACCAGCTATGTTATATGCAGTGAGGAAGAGCCACATCAGTAGAATGCAAGTAGCTGAGATGTGAATGATGTGGTACATGAGTGGCATGTTGAGAGCTGTTAGAATTAGGAATGATTACACAGGCCAACCAAAACAATTTTTTGAAAAACTTTTTTAATATTCTTAAGTGATTGTTTTCATTTTGGAGGTGCTGAATCTAAATGTGCAATCATTTTTTGGCTATCATGTACCATTTTTTTGCAATTTGCATGAATTTTAATCACATATAGGCCTGGACAATGCTAAAACATAGTGTAGTAAAGTGAATTGAAATGGTAACAAAGGTTTTTAAAAACATGTATTAAATGAGAGAATTTAAGACTTGGTAGGTACAATCGTTATGAATCCAAAGGCTTCGATTTTCTTAACCTTTTGCTAGTAACTGAATGGGTGTAGTTCTGTCTCTTAAGTGATGTTTCTGGAGTAGATCAATGAAGGGATGCATCCCAATGACCTTGGTATCGTTTTTCCATCTCTTTTATATCTTGGTGGAAGTGCTCACCTTGTTCTTCACTTACTGCTCCAAGATTTGCAGGAAAAAAAAATGAGGTGCAAACGCAGAAAATGAATCTTCAAACTCATATTACATCCTAGGTCTTGAAATTTCTCCAGCATATTTTCAACTACATTTTCATAATTGGGATGTTTCTCATTCCCAAGGAACTTCAAAACAACTTCTATAAAAATGTTTTCCATGCATCTTTCTCTTTTGTGATCATCACTGTTTCAAAGTTAGGATCCTGCATAAGTTTTTGTATGTCAGGACCAATTTTCATGGTTGGCCTGTGTTATGTTTAAAGTAGCCTGGGAGTGGTGGACATCACTGAAAAAAATGAGGGAGAGCAGGCTGAAGTGGTATGGACAACGTATGCAAAGAGGGGACGACAGCCTTGGTGGGGCCATACCAGGAATGCAGGTTTTCAGCAGCACCCATGGTATGCATAGTGGTCTCAAATGGATAAAACATGGCCAAAAACCCAAAAATGAAATTTCAATTCAGAGATTTTTTAATAATGGGATGTCCAGATAGGCAGTTCGAATATAAAACCTTACCATTAGAAAGAACATATTGTATATACAAGGGCTGATATTACAGTTCAAAGTAGACTCTTTTTGATCTAGGTGTGCCCCGCTAAACTGCATGAAATCGACTGTCTTTAACATTAAACAACGATTTTTTGAGTTCATGAATTCGCATTATTTTATATGCAGGTAATGCCTGGAATTATATAGAGTATTTTTGCGTATTTATTTAGTTTTAATTCTTTAGTTTTGCATTTTATTTTTATAATATCTTCTGTACAAAATAAATGCTACAAAGCATGTGTTAATGTCATTAAGCTAAGTTAAAAGTGATATATTGTTTAGTATTGAGCTAAAATATATATTGGAGCCTTTGTATTACGATATTAGCATTTTTATTTTGAAAAAATTGTCTGCTTCAACCTGCTTCTTTTACTGCACTTCTTAAATATAGTATAGACTCCAAAAAGGTCGTTTTATTTATGTTCTGGATTAGTATTGTGGGTTGGGGAGAAAGCCAGGCAGCCATAACAGGACGAATCCTTAGGAGGCTGCCTGCGGGAGATGAGGAGGTAGTGAAAGGACGAAGGAGAGGGTTAAGTTGCAGCACCCAACGTTCTTTACCAACCACCCAAGTTGGTATTGACATGGGCTTGCACTGTTAAATTCAGTGATCTCACGGGAACTGGTGTGTCCAACGCAACTTGGCTGCACTTATGTTACAAATAAAGCAGACAAATTCTATCATTATGAATAGTAAATAACTTTTAAATGCATATAATTCCATGATCATGCAAGTTTTACACAGCAGTGGTTAGGCCGGCTTTGCTATATGGATCAGAGTGTTGCGCAGTGAAGAACAGCTACATTAATAGAATGCAAGTAAACAAGTTGCAAATCCTGAGGTACATGAATGGGGTGTCACGAGCTGATGTAATTAGGAATCAGCACTGTATATTAGAGATAGCCTGGGATGGGGGACATCACCAACAGAATGAGGGGGAATAAGTTGTGGGGTATGGACACATAGTGAGAAGAGAGAAGGAGCTCATTAAGTCCATTTCAGGAATGGAGGTGTTTGGAAGCACCCAGGGCAGGGGGACACCAAAGCAGCTTGAGAGATAGGCAGGAGTGAAGGGCTAGAACCGACATAACCGGCGCTGCCACAGGCAGGACAAGGGTATGATGATGATGATATGATTTAAGAATAATGCAAGGAAATAGTTATATTTTCAACAAAAGGGATTTTTTTGTATAATGAAACACCATCTAAATAATGATTTGACGGTAAATATGGAAAGTCTTAAAAATCACCTGTCAAAGAGGAGGGGACTTATGGAAACTGTCCCAAAAGAAAGTGAAAGCTTTCTCAGAGGATGTAATGAAACTATTACTTACAGTATACCAGGAAACCTTATACCAACTTTATCTGCGGAGTCTGATGAAAATTCAGATAATGGATATATCTGATGAGAATTCTTATCATGATTTAAAAGTTTTGTTTAAAACCCTAATTTTTTATTTTAAGCAAAAAAATATCAATAAATTTACAAATTTAATGTTTAAATTGACTGATAAAATTTCATGTATGACTTATTGGTTTTCATTCTCAGCAATCACTGACAATTATTTTGAATCTGACCCCCCCCCCCCCCCATATTGAATGTCATTTTAATCATATTCATAATCAGCAAGGTGAAAAGCCTATGGATACAAAAATTTATGCACATAAGTGCGGGTTACACGCTCAGTCTGGCATCAGTTCAGTCCATGATCTTAATCAAGAATAGACTGATGCCAAACTGATGGATTGATGGATGACATCACACAATCAGTCAGACTGACCATCAGTCTCCTCAAAAACCCTGATTGCGCAAAAGAAACGATGGATTGCAATACGGAAAAAGCTTGTATTGCAATTATAATAGGTTTAGCAACAGGTGCGGATCCATATGGGAAGCAATGCAGCAATTACTCCACCCTCAATGCCCCAATTGGGGTGAAGCCATTTTTGACAAAGCAAGATACATGCATGAAGAAGATACCTTTCTAGTGAGCTTTTTCATGCTAGAACCATAAGCCTAGATCTCCACCAGCACCCAGGCAACACCTTTGCCTTTTTCACGCATTCCAGCCACTCCACCCCAAAACCCACCACCCCTGAACCTCTTCAGAATGTGGTGGTTCCACAACCCTCCCTTGCAGTGATCCAGCACTGGACATGCCAGTATCACGTGCCTGACGTCCTCCACTTGATCCCCACAGCCCTCCTCTCCACCTGTGATCTTTGCCATCCTCTATTTCTTCTCTGGCGACCCAACTTTTGACCAAAACAGAAGGGAGCCCTTCCACATATTGTTTCACATGATCGTTCTGTGGTTCCAACAGTTGTACAGGGATTGTTGCAGGCAGTGCCGGATTTAGCTATTGATACTCATCTATTCCAATTTTCAGGCCTTTTTCAAGCGCGTTTTTTAAGTTTTGAAGCCCGCTAAATGTTGAGACCATAGGCTTCAGCCTACTGAACATAGTAGTAAATCCAGCACTTGGTCCCTGAACTGATGCCAGACAGAGCGTGTAAAGCGGGGGTTACACGCTCATTCTGGCATCAGTTCAGTCCATGACTGGTGAGAATGACGCCAGACTGATTGTATAACACGATGACTGACAGAGTGATGGAATGGATTTGACGGATTTTTAAATTTTTTGATAATTTTCGTCAGTCTGTGCGTGACTGACATCAGATTGATCGTGTGAGCGCCTTTCATCAGTCTGGTGTCAGTCACTGCTTGGAGACACATGCGTTTTAACCCCTCCCCAGTCTCTGTGACCAAGTGCTGGATTTACCACTATGCTCAGTAGGCTGAAGCTAATGGTCTCAACATTTAGCGGACTTCAAAACTTAAGAAACGAGCTTGAAAAAGGTCTGATAATTGAAATAGGCTAGGGCCTCTCAATAGCTAAATCCGGCACTGCCTGCAACAATCCCTGTACAACTGTTGGAACCAGAGAAAGACTTATAAGAGTACAATACATGTGAAACAATATGCGGGAGGGCTCCCTCCTGTTTTTGTCAAAAGCTGGGTCGCTGGAGAAGAAACAGAGGATGGCAAAGATCACAGGTGGAGAGGAGGGCTGTGGGGATCAAGTGGAGGACGTCAGGCATGTGATACTAGCATGTCCAGCGCTGGATCACTGCAGGGGAGGGTTGTGGAACAACCACATTGGAAAAGGTTCAGGGGTCGTGGGTATTGGGGTGGAGCGGCTGGAATGGGTGAAGAAGGCAAAGGTGTTGCCCGGGTGCTGGTGGAGAGCTAGGCTTATGGGTCTAGCATGAAAAATCTCACTAGCAAGTTATCTTATTCATGCATGTATCTTGCTTTGTCAAAAATGGCTTCACCCCAGTTGGGGCACTGAGGGTGGAGTAGTTGCTCCTTTGCTCCCCATATGGATCCGCCCTTGGTCCAACGTTGCCTTTTACCACTTGTTGATAAACCTTTTATAATTGCAATACAAGCTTTTTCCTTATTGCAATCCATCGTTTCTTTTGCGCAATCAGGGTTTTTGAGGAGACTGATGGTCAGTCTGACTGATGGTGTAATGTCATCCATCAATCTATTAGTTTGGCATCAGTCTATTCTTGATCAAGATCATGGACTGAGCTGATGCCAGACGAAGCGTGTAACCCCCGCTATACAGTCAAACTGGGATATAACACACACCTTCGGGACTGCTCGTGTCTGTGTGTTATAACCAATGATGCCAAAGCTATGCTAACTGAACAAAAATATGCTAATTTATAGATGTATTCAAAAAGTCGACTTAGACTTGCATACTTCAAGATGCACACACATTTGCAGTCAGCTGCAAATTTTTTGCCAGATTCCACACTGCTGAGAATTTTATCCTTTTATCACCATCATCTCACCCTTCTCCCGCCTGAGGCAGGGTCTGGCCTGCGGGTTCTAATCCTCCATTCCCGCCTATCTCCCACCAAGTCCTCTTCCACCCCACATGCCACCATATCCCTTTGCACCATCTGCACTCACGTCCGTTTTGGTCTTCCTCTACCTCTGGTGCCCCCAACTACCTGCAGTCCCACAATGGACCTAATAAGCTCCTCCTCTCACCTCCTCATCACATGCCCATACCACCTCAAACGCTTCTCTCTCATCTTTTCCACAATATCTGCCACCCGCAAGCTACCTCTAATGTAGTCGTTTCTAATTCTATCACATCATGACACCCCACACATGTAGCGTAGCATTAGCATCTCAGCTGCTTGCATTTGCCTTTCATGGGTCTTCCTAACAGCCCAACACTCTGAGCGATATAGCATAGCGGGCCTAATGACATTTCTGTAAATTTTGCTCTTCATCTTTATTGTGACCCGTCGGTCACACAGGACCTCACCTGCCTGTCTCCACTTCAGCCATCCTGCTTTAACCCTACAGGCCACGTCAGAATCGATTTCCCCGTTGCCCTGGAAAACTGATCCTAGATAGCAAAACTCTTGCACCATATAGCCTTACTTAAGCTGTGGGGTATGCCATCTAGTTGCATGTTATAGCTGTTTGCTATATCCCAGGTCTCTCACACGTTTAAAGTGCTGTAGGGCCCAAACAATTTGTGTGTTATATGTAATATCTGAGTGTGTTATAGCCAATCAATTTCTATATACTTATGCATAAGCATTGGCTGGGACTTTCCCTTGTGTGTGTTGTAAGCCGAAAAGTGTTATAACCAGGGTGTGTTATAGCGAGGTTTGACTGTACATGCAGAGCTTCATATTTTGGCCAACTGTTTGGGATTTGGGATCACTGTGGCGTGTGGAGACCGAAGTTGACGTGGCATCAGGTTGCTAGTAAGGATATGGCGGTGTGTGAGGTGGACAGCTACCTGGTGGGAGATAGACGGGAGTGGAGGGCCAGAACCCACAGGGGCCGACCCTGCCACAGGTGTGATAAGGGTATGATGATTATGATAGTGGTTGACGTATGTCAGTTTCCTTTCATTACGCCCTTTATAGCGCTAAAATTCCTTATGCAGTAGAAGCTATATATTGTAATCACTGATAATATTTTCATTCAGTTAGGATTCTCACAATCTTTTGGTACCCAAACCACATATGTACAGCCAATTTTCTTGTGCTTTATGTCATCAGCCACTTACTGTTTTTAAAAGTTACTGGTCCCACAGCCGTCACAATAGGCGGTGCCTACTGAATAATGGCCTTTATTTCGCTTGTAGGCTCTTGGAATGCTATTTTGGCATAAACACGATTTGGAAAGGGCTCTAGCTGACTTACCTAACTTCACTCCTTTTCCTGATGAATGGACTGTTGAAGACAAAGTGCTGTTTGAACAAGCTTTTCAGTGCCACGGAAAGTTTTTCAACCGTATTCGTCAGATGGTATGTCAGTTTGCTTCAGAAATACATATTGTTAATATGTGGCTGACCGCATAGTGGAGCGACAATAATAGCAGCGCGACAAGGAAAGAGATTAGCGACAAGCAAAGAGTGCTACAAGTAAATTGATGGCACAGCATAGTGGAGCAGGGATAAAAGCGACGAGAAACAAGAAGTCCCTACGAAAAGCAAGCAACTCCTAACCCTAATTCAACCTATGGCATGGTCGGGTACCCATCTTATCACTCTGAAGGGACAGGAGGGCGACATATTGGGCATGGTTTTCCACAGCCGGTTGCTGACCAAAGCTGCAACTGCTATACTTATTTATCATCGGTCTGCTGTCCGTTTGGGCACTCCACCCAGCTCCTACACCTGGAAAATTTGCCCCATCTACCCGTTGCATAGTAGAGAGTGATTGCTACAGTACATGAGTAGGATGTCAAGAGCTGAATCAGCATATTAGGGGGTGGCTTGAGTTGGGGGATATTGCGGAAAGAAGGAGAGAGGGAGTAGATTGAGGTGGTACAGACACATAAAGAGAAGAGGGGGAGGAGATCATTGGGTCTCTTGCAGGACTGCAGGTGGTTGGACATGGTAGCAGACATGGGACCAGCTTGTCCATGAGGTAGCGTGTGAGGTGGACGGGTACCCGGTGGGTGGTGTTACACACACAGGTTGGGGATTTGGCCAAGCAGCCATAATGGTCCGAACCTTGTGGAGGCTGCTCATGGGTAAGAGGGTGGTAGGAGTGAAGGATTTAGGAGACGGGAAATTAGCAGCACCCAATGTTCAAACAATCACCCATGTCAGTACTAACTTGTGGTGCGTTGCTTAACTTCAGTGATCTAAGTTGTTGTTGTTTTAGGGCCCTTCAACTACTACGGTCATTAGAGCCCCGTCCACTGTGTAGTTCTGATGCAGAAACTGCACAGACACTACACTAATGCGACGATTTTTGGATACTAGCGGTACCCAGTTTTCCCAAGCGGCCACCCATGTCAGTACAAGCTGGGGTTGCGCTGCTTTAACTTCAGTGATCAGAAGGAAGCTGGTGGGTCCAACGCAATTCGACGCTCATAACAACTGGGTGTCCATTGTGTGACATCAGAGAGAAGAGCGACAAAATCAAGTATGTCTAGTCGCGTTGCTCTTATCCTTATAGCAGTGCTACTTGTCGCATTGCTAGTAGCATCACTATGCGGGGACACATAGATTATCATATGTTTGTTTTCGTCGCTATTCTCTTGCCTTGTCGCGCAGCTATTATTGTAGCTCCACTATGCGGTCAGCCTAACACGTAGGTCATATTATTCAAAGGCTATATTTCAAATTGTGTAATTAGTTATTAAGCAATTTTTAAATTTCGCAAAGTTGCCTGATAAGCCCATAGCAAGTTTGGTGAAGTATTATTATTCTTGGAAGAAAACTCGTTGCCGTACTAGTCTGATGGATAGACAAGCGCGAAAGCGTGCCAATCATAGAGAAGAAGAAGAAAGGTACACATTCGGAATAAATACCGAAGAAATTTCTTAAGTAACCTTTATCTCATATTTGAATAATACCCAATTTAGGGACTTAATGCTATTAAGAACGTTTCGTTGTATTATTCTTGTTTAGTGAATTGAGGTCAGATGATGGCTCAAATAGTGATAGCGATTGTGATAGTAGCAAAGATCAGGTAAAATTAATTTATATGGTTGTCCAATTGCATCTAAATTTTTATCAAATGCTGTTTGTTTCTTATTTTCAGAAGAATTCGTGCGGTGGTATTAATACAGCGTGTGCTAATTGTGCCATTTCCACGTCACATGCTCAGTCATCCCCTAAAGGAAATTTATGTCCTGGTTGTCATCATTACCTCAGGTTAGTACTCCGGCGCTAAAGGAAGAACGAAAACGAGAAATATCATTATAAAATTGACAATAGAAGCTATTAAATATAACACCAAATGTTTCGTTATATATAAAGAACTGGGTCAATGAAACCAATAAATGGCCCAACTAAAAAGCAAGATTTAAAAGATCGGCACAATCCAATAAAGAGTAAACGAAAACCACCGCGTGGAATGCACCTGACTCACGATGATTTAAAATCCATTGCTCTTGGTCCTCCAAGACAAGGAGATGCGATCTTGAAGAGTATGGATTCTGAAGTGATTTCCTTAAAGAGACTAGTAAGCCCATTACAATTCCTATCACACGACTTACACTTTTGGAGGCGTTATAGTCTAAAATGCATCGCTTTTTTTTTTAAATTTAGGTTCAAAACAATAAACAAATTATCAGCGCTTTAAAGCACACAACAAGTGGTGGAATTAATGATTTCAGACAACCAGAAGTGATTAAAATCTTTTACAGATGTTTAATTACCAATGAGATTCCATTTTCTCGTTTTTCATTAGTTACCAGTAATTTCGTTCAATTTGTTTCAGAGTTCAACAAGAATGAATGCGCGTTGGACCAATGATGAGTTGCTGCTGGCTGTACAAGGGGTAAGGAAATATGGAAAAGATTTTAAAGCAATTACGGAACTCATTGGGAATAAGACGGAGGCGCATATAAAGAGTTTCTTTGTAAATTACCGAAGACGGTATAATTTGGATGGTGTTCTCCAAGAGTTTGAAGCTGAAAATGGCCCTATAATTGAGGATAAGAAGGTAAGATGCCATATCTGTTTAAAAAGAGATATACTGTTACTCTAGAACAGGGTTATCCAACGCTTTTGGTATTGTGGGTCACTCGCTGTTCCAAGAACAGGTTGTGGGCCACATGCTGTGAAAAGTCAATTGGGGGAAGGTAACGTTTGGTGCTGCTAACAAGTATAATGCATCATCAGAAATATAAAAACACTCAGTTTTTTTTTTCATTTTTAAACCTGACGGAGGGCTGCATTAGGAGCCTACCAGCTATGCAAGTTGGACAACCCTGCTCTTCAAGATCTAAAGCAGTATTCTGCCACCTTTTTGTATTGCAGACCCCTGAAGGTGTGTCTCAAGTTTCACGGACCCCCCCCCCCCTCCCCCCCTGATTAAAAATTGTTATTAAAACCAGTCTTTTCAACATTTAACCTTTTCCTCAAATTTTATATAAATTCAGTGGAACCTCCAAAGTTGTCCACCATTCGCATGTTGACTACTCTTTTATGATTTGTTGGCCCACCATCAGTAAGCATACGAGATTTAACCATTCGCATGTTGACCACTCTTTTATGATTTGTTGGTCCACCATCAGTAAGCATATGAGATTTAACTGTATATGTTGACCAACTCCATAAGTTGCACCTTGATCGCCATATTTGAGTCACAGTCTTTTAGTTATACAGTATTTTGACCTCCACAAGTTGACCAGCAGAATGTTAACATTACATGAGCGCTTTCCTTTAGTGTGCCCTTCTATTTTGTCATTTTGGAGTCCCCAAGTATGAATATGCACTGGCTGACGAATTTAGCGCATTCATGGATGTCGAAGTGAGTCCCACCCTAATTCCGTGATCATATCTAAAATGCTATTATTGCAAAATTCTTGCAAACTTCCTTTGTATCATTTCAATATCCCAAGATAACCCCTGCTGTAAGGGAAACCAAATTGGACTACAGGACTCCATTATTGGTCATACCAGTGAAAAATAGGCTATTTCCTTTACTTCCTTTGTGCTGTCTCCCAACACTTCTAACCAAACGGAGAGCATTCCCAGCCTTCCCAATCAGTTTGTCAATGTGCTCCTTCCAGGTGCCCTCAGTGTTTAGAATATTCCAAGGTGCTTATGAGTCTCAACCTTATTAACCCTAACACCACCTATGCAATATGTAAATTCAACCTGCTTTCTGTACCTGCTATCTGCTCCAATCATATATCTTGTGTAGGGCCTGTTGAAATTCTGTGCAGGAAGATAACCCTTCATACACTAACCTTGCAATGCACGTGGCATCTGCTCCTGAAAGAATTGTATGTCATGGCCTATATCATTAACATAAATTATGCTTCCTTAGAGGACTTCTGATGTCACAGGTGTCTATTCCAAAGCCTTACTATCAAAAAGGCCTCTGTTACATGTCGGTCAGTAGGCCTTTACCCACTGAGTAACTTTACTATGAATCCCTAACTTGGATATTTTTTAAACAACCTTGTCATGGAATACAATGATGAAGGCCTGTTGAAAGTCCAGGAGTGCAACATCAACTTGCTTACCCTTGTCTAGAGCTCTCTCAATATGGTCCATGAGACAGGCCAGTTGAGTTTCACATGACCTCCCTTTCCTAAACCTATACTGTTTACTGTATTACTAAGGATGCCATTTTCCTCTAAATATCCCATAATAGGTGAAAATAATGTATGTTCGATTATCTTGATTACAACACTAAAGATATTGGCCTGTTGCACTGTGGATCAGCAGTATACCCTGACTTGAACACTAGCACCACGTTTCCCAGCCCCCAGGAGGAGGGAACAATGGCACTGTCCAATGAAAATTTCCACCAAATGGTAGCTGACAATCCCTGAATGGGGAATGTCATCCTCCTCCATTCCCCTGAATAATCCCCACTGACCCTGGACGTCATTCACCCCTGCTATTTGCAAATGAATCATTAAAAATATTTGCTGCTATAAGGCTATCGTTAACTACATTTCCTGAACCATGCCTAACAGCTGGACTTCCTGAACCCTCCCTCAACCAACCCTTTCTGCACTGTTTTAGGTCCCCCAGAATGCTTTTGAGTTTTTCTTAAGCCTTTCCCTAAAAGTATTGTGATGGAATTCATTGTAGGTATTTGAAGTAATCCTTTTGCCTTCCTCCTGGAGAAGCAACACTAACATCCTCTATCTAACCCTTCTGGTAGTGCCCAACTATCTACACCTCTCCAATGGGTGCGACCAATTATGATCACTGATTTCCTGTTAATTTGTTCTCTTCCAATATAACACCCCCTGTCAATCACTTTAATGTGGTGTTCACCCTACTCCATCTGGAAAACTCCATCACTGGCAGTATAACCCTGTGTTTGACTGTAGGTTGATCGTGGGACTGTTGCTCCCCTCTCCTTTAAATTATCTGCCTTCATTCTCAAACAACTTCTTTGACTTTGGATTTAGTTGCTGGAATGCCTGTGGCCCTGCTTGAGACAACATTGGAGACCCTCTCCATTACCCATTTTCAGCCTGGATTTTGGCTAGCTCTAATTTTAGTTCCTTGCAACCCCCACACTCAACGACTTTCTTTGGAGTTCAATAATCTTATAACTTATATCTGTGCACTCCCCTCAATATCAAGATTCCCACTATATGTTGATTGAAGCTCTACAAAAGTTTTTGGCCATGGCCCACAGAGGTAGCCTGGGGGTGGTGGATAGGATGAAAAAAATAAGGGAGAGTAGGTTGAGTTGGTATGGACCCAGACCTGGTGGGAGATAGATGGAAGTGGGTGGGCGGCTATAACCCGCAGACCCGACCCTGCCACAGATGGAATAAGGGATGATGATAATGACTATATATTTGCCAATTTCATACTGCCGTTGAGTGGTCAACTTATAGAGGTTCCACTGTCCGTATAAATAGGTCAGACACCATGTAATATTATTAGCAACATAGCGTTAATTTTAATTCTAATTCACTACACTGTAAGCAGCTTTATTTGGCCAATATGGCAGTGGAGAGACCAACTCTCATCTCTAAAGATGATGCCATAAAACTCCCAAAGCCCAAGGCCAGTGGTGGCGAACCTGTGACCCACCGTGCAATTTTAAGTGACCCGAACGAGAATCATTAGTAGATTATCGTCCCATAGTGTGAGAGGTGAATGGCGACCTGGCGGGCTAGAACCTGCAGACTCGACCCTGCCACAGACCAGAGAAGGGTATTATGATGATGTTATCTATTTGCTACTTTAATGAATTAATTTATTCCTTATTAATAATAATTTCTTTTATTTATAAAATTAAATAGTTCTTACACCTGACCCGTGGACAACTTTTTGGGTTTTTTTGTCTTATTGTGACCGTCTTTAAAAAAAAAAAAGGTTCGCCACCACTGCCCTAAGCTATAATTCTCGTGGTCCCCCTACATTACCAACAAATTTACATGCCAAGGCATCTATTTCGGTTTTATATGTTAATGCAATGTTGGAACAACTGGGGTAGACTGGTATCATCCCCCACAGACAACCCAGCCAATATTTCTTAAGGTTGCAGACGCCTGGCTAGTGTCTCCTCAGTCAGACGGTGTTCAGTAGACCCGCAGACCTGACCCTGTCACTGGCGGGATAAGGGTATGATGATGATGATATAGGGATGTAGACGGAAGACATACATTAGTTTAAGGCGAGGCACCCTACAGACCCCCGAGACAGAACCCACAGACAACCGGTTGCGGAACACTGATCTAAAGTAGCTTGCAATACTCTTTTAGATGGACATTGAAAAGTCGCCTTCACATTCCACCTCAAACAGCAACAGTGGAGCATCCACTCCTGTTACAGCTATAATAGTTGCTTCTTCCTCATCACTTGCCCTCAGTAGTAGTGTTCATAGAAGTACTTCGTCATCTGTATCCACCACCACGAATAATAATAATAACTCTGATATCGTCCCAGTTACATTGGTTACCAGTGTGCCTCCACCTCTGTTAAAGCCAATTCAAAGTCCAAGCATAATGAATCGATTTCCACTAGCTGCTGCAACATCAGCAGCTTCAAATAGGTAAGGAATAAAATTTTTGTAACATTGGCCTACTTGGGATAGTTTCTTTTCCATCTCCTTTGTGGTAACTTCATGCGTATTAACTATTTAGATATTTCTCCCTCATGGTAATCCTACAGTTTTGGGACCAAATTATTTGTTAGCTAGTTGGCACAAATTGCCACCATGTGTAGAGTATAGAGACTGTTTGCATTTAGCAGACGATTTCTCTTTAGTTAAGATACCAGTTATCTCTCGATGATTTTTCTCTGCCTCAAAAAAAGTGGATTCGTCCAAACGGGATATTCGTGGTTGCCCAAGATCTTTTACAGTGGAGGAAGGCTGGGGGACTGAAAGATGGTAGTAAGGTTTAATGCAAAGACAATTATTGCATGTGCAACTGCCATCATGGATTTGTAGCAAGTTAAACTCCTATACTTTCTCCCTTCAGCAATTTTATTTTTTGTAGGTATTCATCTTTATTTTGCATGTGCAGTCCCCGCCCTTCTCCCCGGGACCAATATACAGTACATGTTGTTTCTGTGAATGATCTCGTATAGCCACGAACACGTGCGGTTTCTGGGTGGGTTTTTTTGGGGTTGCAACTCTCCCTATGCGCATATTAACCTATATTCACGTAATATATGTGAGCTTTAACTCAACCCCCTCCCCGGCGAAATACCTGGATCCGCCACTGGCAACAAACATACCATTCTGTTATTTCAGGCCCAGATAAACGCATAACTGTAATCCTACAGTTTAGGGATGGTATTGTGCACCACTAGGAGTCACTTAATTTGGCCCCTAAACAGTAGAATTACTGTCCCACACTATTGTGAATCTTGCTGAATTGCAGTAGACTTTGTTCTGTAATCGTTTCTTTAAGTCCTGCTTTTAACTATAGGTTTCCTGCAACTAAAACTATCACTCAGCAACCTCCGCCATTGATCCGACCTAATTCAATGCCCATGATGGCAGCAATGCGTTCATCACTCAGCCAACCTCCGCCAGTTTTAACTCGAGAATAACCTTCCACTATAGAAGCTTATTTATGTCAGTTATACAGTAGCAGTTATATAATGCCTAGTTCCGAATCACCACACTTCAATGGTAATCACGTCGCCACTGATGACGTTTTGTGCTAGTGCGTTATGAAGAACCGCCAGCGCAATTCCTTAAGTGCAGCGCTTTATTTGGAGTCACCGCACGCCGCCGTCATTTCTTACATTATCCTCCGCCATTTTTCAAGCAGACAGCTCAACCGCCAGCCAATCAGAACGCAGCGTGACGTGCGGGACGCTATGTGAAGCTACGCGGGAAGCTACCGTCACGCATAGCTGCTCTGCGACACCCCAAGTAGCAGTGTGA
>JAAFCE010009111.1:2552396-2570055 GCA_013389805.1 Trigoniulus corallinus
TCTGATTCAACGGTAATAGCGTTAGCGCGTGGGTATACGGAACCAGGGAAATTTTGATAACGTCTTGTGCGAGCGCTTTAAAGGTTGCTACACACTATCCAACTTGTTGGGTCAACCTCCCAACCAACCCAACAAATTGCATAGACTGTAGACGTGTTGTGCGACCATTCCGACGGTTGGGCAAGTTGGTTGGATGAAACCATTCAACAGCTGGCTCCTCCAATCAATCACCCAACATTGTATAATGTGTGTCGTGGTTGGCCCAACCAGCCAACGAAAGAAGCGTCATTCTTTTGTTTTACTCTCTCAGTGAACATTTTAAGTACATATTAGATAGTTAGGGCAAACGACGTAAACGTAAAATTTACGTCGTCAAAGTTTTTTAAAATGATGTTCGTCTGCTAAACGGTACTTAAAAAATAGCGGCAGCGTCGATGCTTATAAACGACCAATGTAATATTTGGCGCATGCGCGTGTCGCTACCTTATGTCCGAAAATCAAACGGAGTCGGTAAACATATAGCCCAAAACGTGTCGATTTGTAGGGCACTAGTGTTTTTTTTAATTAATATCATTTTTTTTAATTAGATGGTAAGATGAATTAACAGATATTTAGAAATTTGAGGCTGTCCCCAAACAGAAATTTATCAATGATTCAACATGCCGTGAAAACATAGGCTGCCCCATATATAACGCTGCACCACGACGTACGCGTGTCATACAGAGCAAACGTGGTTTTAGGGATAACACTGAAGTGCCAATTCTTAGCCATTTAGAGAGCGTCGGAGACATGTTGCTTGTTCGACAACCAGGCTAGTTATGACAAATTGGGTTATTCTGTTGGACAATGTGTAGTCTACCTCCAAATTGGTTGCACCGACTGTTGGCCTGACAAGTTGGATAGTGTGTAGGGGCCATAAGGCTCCCTCACACCAATGCAAACAATCGCAGTCACAGCGGATCTTTTGTGGCGAATTATTCAAATCAAAATGCTACCCATGACGAGCAATGGTCATGTATACACTGCAGCGAATGTATAGCAGTTGGGAAAGTGCAGCGAAGGCTAGAGATAGTGCAGCTAAAGATCGAAGATCATGTGGGAAGTACTACTAAAGAGGGGGGTAGAAGAAGGATTTATAAGAATGATCCAAGATATGTATGATCGCTCCATAGCCTGGGTAAGGACACCTCGGAGAAACACTGGGGGTTTTCCAGTGAAAGTTGGGGTACACCAAGGGTCAGCACTTACCCCATATCTCTTCATCCTGGTTTTGGACGAACTGCTGATGGGTGTAGGGGAGTGGGCCCCTCACTGCCTGGCATTTGCCAATGATATAGGGAAAATTAGCAGCAGCAGAGAGGAGATGAAGAAGGGACTAAACGATATGAGAGAGGCAATGGAAATGGGAGGGCTAATGATTAACATGAAGAAGACAGAGTATTTAGCTTTCAACTGGGGTGGCCAGGAAGTCAATGGGGACATACACTTAAGGGGTGAACTGGTGAAAGAGGTGCAGGAAGTACAGTAAAACCCCGCTATAACGATCTCGGATGTAACGAATTCCTGGATGTTATGAAGGGTTTCCAAGGTCCCGGCAACAGGATAGGAGTCTGTATATTAAAAATATCGGATATAATGAATTGGATATAACGAATTTCCTGGTAAAAACGATGAAAAGTTATAAAAGTTTGGATAATTTGGTTGGATATAACGAATGATGGACCTTATAAATAATTTTTATTTATGAATTTAACACAAACTATCACTCAATGGTCACCACATATTGAATTGAACACCACTTACAGGAATGCCTTGTCATACTTTTTATTTTACTAGGGCAGAAAGCACAAATGGCTGATAACATTAGAAACGTTCTAGCCCTACACACCTGCCTATCTCCCCCATGATCCCCCATTCACCCCACCATTACCATATGCAGGAATTACCCTTTACAGGAATTAGATAGACTAGAGAAATACTCTCCCCACTCCTTTACCTCAGAAGTATGAAACAAGACTCTACCTTTTCTATCCTTTGCTGTGATGGCTCAGGGTAAATCTTTAATCGCCCTATCCCTGGTCTTGGCCAGGCTACATTCTTCCTTCATTTCCCCTTTGTCTCTGTCATAGAGGACCTCATACTACTGGTGTATGACCAAAGAAATGATCCTCCTAGCTGTGGCCTTGGTCTGCCTGTAGCATATTTTAGAATCCTAGTCTCCTATCTCCATCCACTTATGGAATGCAGCCTTTTATTTTTTGGTGGCTGCCTCTATTGCATTATTCCACCACTATGTCTGCCTGCCCTGGAGTCTACCTTCTACTCTACCCTCACCTAAAATGGCTTCCCCAAATTTTCTAATTTTTCTGGCCAACCTGACCCACACCGCATCAGCTGTCTCTTCCAAATCCCAGTCTACTTGCCTATCTACTTCCTACATGAATTCCTGTTTCCAACACCTAATAACTTGTGCTCCTCAAGAATTGACTGCCCTTCAATGCTTAAGGGCAGTCATTACAGCTAACCAGTAGTCTGGGAGAATACCAACTGTAAGAAAAACATGCAGAAATTTTTCATTGGGGTAAATACGAAGGTAGACAAAGATTAGAAACCAAATGTTTTGCAGAACTACCAAAACCACAATTTCTTGATATTTGGGGTAGTATCACAGACTACTGGTTAACTATCTGGGGTTAAAAACAGCTTTCCTGGGTGTAACGAATTCCTGGCTATAACGATTGTGATTGCAATCCCCTACAAATTCGTTATAGCGGGATTTTACTGTAAATTACTGATGATTGACATTTCAAAGCAATGGTGAGATAGACCTGGATGTGACCCATAGAATCAATGGGAGTGGTTGTAATGGAAACAGGCAAGCGGAGTCCTGTACGGTAGGAGGGTTCCAATCAAGTTGAAAGGGAAGTTCTACAGGACTGTGGTTAGACTAGCTATGCTATATGGATCAGAGTGCTGGGCAGTGACAAAAAGCCATATAAACCGAGTGCAAGTGGCCGAGATGTGAATGCTGCACTACACAAGTGGCGTGTCAAGAGCAGATAGAATTAGGAATGCATATATTAGAGGTAGCTGGGGGGTGGACATCGCCGAAAAATTGAGGGAGAATAGGCTAAGGTGGTATGGACACATCATGAGACGAGGGGATGAGGGGCTCATTAGGTGTATTCCTGGACTGCAGGTGGTCGGCAGCATCCGGGGTAGGGGAAGTCCAAAACAGACGTGGGAGCAGGTTGTCCGGAGGGGCATGGCGGTGTGGAGGGTGGACAGGGATCTGGCGGGAAACAGATGGGAGGGGAGGGCTAGAACCTGCAGACCGGACCCCATCATAGGTGGGATAAGGGCAAATCCACCATGCCGCGTGTTACTGTGGCAAAAATTCCACTGCAACTGCAATTGTTTCGTGTTGGTGTGAGGGACCCTTTATGAAGGAGCGCTAGTACAATTCCTGTAGCGCTTTTTTGGAGAGGCGACACGCTGTCATGTCTCAGTTTATCCCCACCATTTTCCAAGAAGACTGCACAACCGCCAGCCAATCAGAATCTCACATGACTTGTGTGGCGCTATTTGAGTTGACTATCAATCAGTCAGCTCTGCTTTTTCCGTGGCATAGCTCTCTGTGGCGCATGAAGTAGCATTGTGACGTCACTGCTTTTTGTGCAGTGTCGTCTGATTTGATGCAAATAGCGGTAGCGCATGGTAATACGGAACTAGGCATAAAGCTCTAATCACATCGATGCTGATGGCCTTTTGATGAGGTCTTGTGCTAATGCTTTATGAAGGAGCGCCAGTGCAGTTCGTTACATGTCACACTTTTTTTTTTGGAGTGACGTCACGCCACCGTCATGTCTCAGTTTATCCTCTTCCATTTTCAAAGCAACCATTCAGCCAAACAGAATCTAGTGGGACTTACTTGACGCTATTTGAGTTGACTTGTAGTGAACCAAGGAGTCTATAAGGAGTACCAGCTCCGCCCCTTTCCCATTGACTTTTGTGTCAAAGTTTTATACGGTGGCGCCCCAAGTGGATGGTTTGCTACAACACACTGCTACATTCATTTCAAGCATCTTAAACGTGCAATTATGCACTTTCTTTGATTGTTCTTAATAAATAATGTCAACTGCTTGCTGCTAATTTGAACATATAAATAAATTGCTCAGTTTCACATGTTTTTAATGGAAAAACTAATTTCTTTATATGTACACTTACTACAAGACATTAAGACAGCAATGGAAAGGGGGGTCTTAAGGTGAACATGAAGAAGACTGAGGAACTAGGCTTTGAATTTTAATGGGAATTCCACTGGCTGAAACTTACAATTTGCTTCAGAATCATACTCACACACCCCCCCCCCCCCCCCCCCGAGCCAGCCTCTGGATCCGCCCTTGCAAGGAGGCGAGATTCGTTGTGGGGGAAAGGGAATTCCAGTGGTGCAAGAGTGTCTTTATATATGATCAGTTTTCCAGAGCAATGCAGAAATCGATTCTGACGTGACCCATAGGATTAATGCAGGATAGCTGAAGTGGAGACAGGCAAGTGGGGTCCTGTGCGACCACCAGGTCCCAATAAAGTCGAAGGGTAAAGTTTACAGAACCGTCATCAGGCTCACTATGCTGTTTGGCTCAGTGTTTGGCAGTTAGGAAGAACCATGAATGGCAAATGCAAGTGGCTGAGATGCGAATGCTATGCTACATGAGTGTTTTTGTGGTTGGTGTTTTAAGGCCCTTCAACTACAAGGTCATTAGAGCCCCATCCATAGCATAGTTATTTTGCAGAGACTGCACTGATACTACACTAATGTGACGATTTGTGGGTATTAGCAGTACCCAGCTTTCCCAAGCGGTCACCCATGTCAGTACTAGCTGGGATTGCTCTGCTTAACTTCAGTGATCAGACGAGAATGGTGTGTCCAACGCAATTTGCCGCTCCGCTACATGAGTGGGGTGTCACGATCTGGCAAATTAGAAATCATTACGCTAGAGGTAGCTTGGGGGTGAAACATTATGGAAAAGATGCGGCAACTGGTTGAGGTGGTATGGGCATTTGATGAGGGGCTTATTAGGTCCATTGTGGGACTTTGGGGCATTGGTAATTGGGGGCACCAGAAATAGAGGAAGGCCAAAATGGGCGTGGGAGCTGGTGGTGCAAAGGGACACAGAAGCGTTCGGGATGGAGGGGGACTTGGTGGGGGATAGGTGGTAGTGGAGGATTAGAACCTGCAGATCTAACCCTGCCTCAGGCGGGAGAAGGGTGAGATGATGATATTGAGTCCTGGAGTGGATTTCATGGAGTTTGAGCAATTTACAGCAGCACACACTACTACTACTCCTTTGCTCCATCCCAGTGATATATCCTAAGGTGATATATATTTCCAAAATGTTTACGTTAGAGGTAGCTTGGGGGTGGGAGACATCGCAGAAATGATTAGGGAGAAGCGGTTGAGATGGTAGGATCATGGTAGATAGATGGTAGGATGGATGGATAGATGGTAGGATGGTAGATGAGGAGAGAGAAGGAGGAACGTATTAGGTCCATTATGTGTCTCCATGTTATTGGGGGCACCTTGGGTAGGGGAAGACCAAAACGGACGTGGGAGCAGGTGGTGCAGGGGGCATGGAGACGTGCAGGATGGAGAGGGACTTGGTGGGGGATAGGCAAGAGTGGAGGATAGGAACGCGCAGACCCGACCCCCTAACAGGTATGAGGAGGGTGAGATGATGATGAAGGTGTGATATATATATGCCTGAAGGTATATATGCCTACAGTATATATATATATATACACACCTGGCACTTGATAACTACTTTTAAATCATTCTAATTATTATCAATATAGTTGTAAATATGCAAGCTAATACATTCAAAGAAGAAGTTTCAGCAAACCATCTACTAGGTGGCGCTCTTTTGGTA
This sequence comes from Trigoniulus corallinus, assembly GCA_013389805.1. NCBI lineage: Eukaryota > Metazoa > Arthropoda > Diplopoda > Spirobolida > Trigoniulidae > Trigoniulus > Trigoniulus corallinus. The sequence continues at coordinate 2,558,324 of JAAFCE010009111.1, forward strand.
TGAGGACACGAAAAGGGCAGAGCTGTCACTCCTTGAATTAGACTCCTTGAGTGAACTCAACTTTTCCAAGGAATAGCTATCTGTTGCAGTTGAAGTAGCCTCATGACGTCTCCTGTTTTTATGCTGTGTCGTCTGATTGGACTCTTAGGACAGGTGCAAACTAAGAAAACCTTCTCATTCATGACAGTCTTATGCACCCAGCGTGGGCGATGAAAGTAATGAGTAGCCGCACATTGAAACAAGGCGTCTAACAGACAAAACTCATTAACAACCACAGAGAACATAAGACTGTCGTGAGAGTTTTGTCATAGTGTGCACCTGGCCTAAGGCCTTACCTGCATCTCGGATTCCCTGAACCCAATTTCTCCGTCAAACTTTTGGTCCTTGTATTAGCATGTCTGTATTAGATATATGGCTACTGGGAATTACAATAATCACTTGTAACAAAAGCAATATTTTATATGATAAGCAATCGAAAAAAGTATTAACGTCACTATATTCTTTTCGTCAATACCAACTTCGGTGGTTGGTGAAGAACGTTGGGTGCCTGGCTTACGGCTTCCTGGCTTACACCCAAACCCACAAACTATATTCTTGAATGTTAATAAAGACATATTCAAAAGAAATCGTATGTTACTGAGCTTTATCTTTATGTTTAAAATATACAGGAGTCCCTGAAGGTATCACCCACGTAGTGATAGTTTTACAGTTTATGTGGATTGTCGTCTGCTAGTGCACTATTCTCGTCAGTGTCGCGTGCCAGGGAACCAGGCTTAATAAATCGTTAAAACAATTTCTGTATATAGTTAGAGTTTTCAGTAATGTAAGCCACCATATACAGCGAGAGTCAAAAGTGAACGACTATGCATGATTTTCACACATTTTTGTTCGTAAATAAAAATGTAGTTCACATAAATAAAAAAATATTTTTTTATTTTTTTAATTTATGCAAGGTATTGAAAAAAAATGCAAATGTGTATTGATATACCATTTTTTAAGCGTCAAAAGTGTATAACCAAAACATGCCATTTGCATGATAAAGAAGTTAAACTTTCTTTCCCTACTACTTTAGTACTTTATTGGTCCTCCTTTACTTTCTATAAAGCCTGGTACACATTAGTCAAGTAGAAAGAGCAAGTGACGTATGATATGTGACGTGTCACTTGCCACGAAGAGGCAAGTAGAAAACACTGTTTACCAGCAAGTTCATTGTTGCGAAGCTGTCAAGATGAGCGCATTACAATCCTATAGGCATCAAATAGCATGGCTGCCGACCAAAAGCTCTGAAAGCCCCCAACTTTCCCTGAGAAATATTCGTTCCAGCAGCAACCAATCGCAAGCAGTATTTTAGCAGTGAGGGATTGTGGGAAGGCGTTACTTGCCTGAAAAATTGGAAGAGATTCTAATTTTTTTACTTGCTTTTTTACTTGGTTACTTGACCATCTCAGCTAGGTCACATGTGGCAACTTGCCACTTGACCTACTTGCACTTTCTACTTGACTAATGTGTACCAGGCTTTACCGCATATAATCGGTGTGGCATTAACTCCACCAAGGTTTGTGTGAGTTTTGTTGGTATTTTTCCCCACGCTTCAATAATCAAGCGGACAGATGGTGTTACCGAGTCTTGATGTGTTTGGAGTGTTCTCCAGTCAGGAAGGAACTTGATGTTATGCATGTCGTGGTCAGCTGTATTCGGGAAAAAGTTTCCCCCACTACTACTCCGACTGATACTGCGTCCTCGACGTCTTCTGTTGACCCTTTTGAGGGTATTGATTTCAACTGCTCCATTCTTAATGCCTCCATTGAGTCAGTTCGTCAAGTGTGCCTCGATTTTCTGGGTAACTCAAAGGATAATCGGTCCTGTACCGCTTCGTTTGGTGCTTCTGCATCTCAATTGTACCAACCTTTGATCTCTGAAGTCGTTTATGCATTCCGTGCATCTTTGGAATGTGGCCTTATCAAGGTCACCACCGCCATTGACCGCTTGCAGCGTAAGTCTTTGGTTTCTGACTCTCTGAACTACCTTGGTCTTCTTGAGTCTTCTGTGTCGAATGTGCCTGCCAAACCCGGGAAAAATCCCCCACCCGTTTCTACTCTGAGAGAGAATACCCATAAGAAGCCTGATGTCTCCATTGTGTCGGCTGTGATGCCTGAGTCCTTGACAGTGAGTGAGAGAGTTGGTGAGAGTAGTGCTCTTGCCACTCTAAGAAGTTCTAAGAAGACCTACTCCCAAGCCCTCCCCCGTGTGCTTCAGTCATCTCCATGTGCTGGAAGTCCTGCTGGTATTCCTCCCAGTGCTCCTCGGACCTCGCCTAGGCATGTTGCTGGATCACTGTGTTCAGGTCACTTGGATCCCTCAATCTTGGCTAACCCAAACCGTGGCCCTTCAGAGAGAATTGTACTTAACAACGCTGTCTGCATGTGGTCTTGATGTGCTAGAATGTGGGAGATGGGTGACTCAGTCTGGGAGCACCTCTCGCTCTCTCTTTGTGCGTGTCTCAGTTTCTACGGACTTTGATGTCACTGACCCTAGAATTTGGCCAGCCGGCACGTTTATCCACCCGTTTCATGGGCGTAACCGGTCTTGCTTGATTCCTTTTCTGGCCCCGCCCTCCCCCCTCTGCCAAATGACGCCAGAACCCATCTGGTCCCCCATATTTCTCTGTGCTGATGTTTAACTCCCGTTCCTTATTTTCTAAGCTGAATTTGCTTGAATTCTACTGCTCCCAGTTTGCCCTGTCGTACATTATTATCTCCAAGACCTGTCTGTGTCCAGCTGTAGGTGATTCCCTTCTTTCCCTCCCTCGGTACTCTCTGTTCCGAGCGGATCGTCCTTCCCGTGGTGGCGGGGTTGCCATCTACACCCACCATTCTCTGACCCCAGCCGCTGTTGGCCACCTGTCTATCTCGGGGACCCAGGCCCTCTGCATTAAAGTGCATTTTCCACAATGTTCCCTGATGGTTGGAGCTGTGTACCGTCCACCCTATTCCCCCATTGCTCCTCTCCTTTCTTTCATTACGTCCCATTTTTGCCACCAGTCACTATGCTTGTTTGGTGGAGACTTTAATTGCAACTTTGCAACTTCTTCCGCTCTCTCCTCCTGCGTTCTTGAGGTCTTTGCTTCCCTCAGCCTCGTTCCAACGCTCTCCTCACCTTCCAGGGTCACGAAGACTTCCACCACCTTAATTGATCAGATCTTCATTTCCCCACAGTTGAGCGGTGTAAGCCTCATTTTCTTTATGATTTTCGACTAGACCATCTGGTCATGTTTCAAGCCTTTGACTCCTCCCTGCTCGACCCTTTTCTGCCTCTTCCCCCTGCATTTTTCCTCATCTATGCCTTTCTCGGGGTCAAGGTTGCGACTTTAAACAATACCTTTTTACTGCCTTGTCTGCTTCTTGGTCCCCCCAAATTGGTGCTCCTGCACTGGTTACCCTCTTTTCCAAGTGTCTGTCCTCTTCTCCTCATGCCTCCTGCCCTTGCACCCTTTCTCTTCCTTCCCTCCCAGCCTGTGCCTGGTGGAATTCTCACCTCTCCTGTCTCCATGACCAAGTTTCCCTTCTCCACAAAAACTGGAAGACCTTTTCTGATCCCGGTGCCTATCCTGCATTCGCTGCTGCACGTCGCCTCTTCAAGCAGGAGATCTGTGCTGCAAATACCTCAACCCTCAATCCCAACGCCTCCACACGATCTCTGTGGGCCTTTATCCGTCGTGGACGGAACCCAGATGCTCCCCTCCCTGATTCCATTGCTAGCGCTATCCTCGATCATCTGGTTTCTCCCTTCCCTGACCTTCCTCCATCCCCTTCTGACTATTCCCATGCCCCTATCCCCTTCTTTTCCTCTCCCCTTGTCAGCAATACTTCTCTATGTCCATGACCAAAAACCTTCCTCTGCTTCTGTCCCGGACGGTGTCCCCGCCTGCATCATTAAGGCACTGTCCTCCGCTAACTTGTCTTTTGTCCAGACCCTCCTCAACTCCTGTATGGCCGGGGGTTCTTCCCGCCCTGCTGGAAATTAGCCTTCATTGTTCCCATTTATTAATCTGGCCCTCGCACTTCTCCGCTCAGTTACCGTCCCATTGCTATCCTGTCCCCCCTTGCAAAGGTCCTTGAAAGGTGGATCCTTGATCTTATTCGGGACCCTCTCCAGGCCGCTATCCCTTATTCCCAGTTTAGTTCCCGCCCCTTTGTCTCCGTTCTCTTTCCTGTACTCTCTATCCTCCTCGCTATCCTGGATGCCTTTGCAGTGGGCTACCTATTTGTCCTGCTCAAGACTGACCTCTCCATAGCCTTTGATTCCATTGACCACTGAATTCTTCTCTCTGCCCTTACCACCCTGGTCCCCAACCATCTCCTTGTGTCTTTCCTTGAGGGTCGCTCTGTAATGTTCTGTGTCTCTGTTTGCCCTCGTGCTCTGGTCTGTGGTGTCCCTTGGGTCCGTTCTCGGTCTCCTCCTCTTCAGTCTTGCGACTGCCTCACTGCCCTCCTGCACTGGATCCTGGACGACATGGTCCTTTGCAAACGACAATCACTTTGGTCGTGTGGTGTCGCCTGCCAAGCTCCCGGATGTCCTTGCCTTAGTCCCCTCCTTCATTCCTGAACTCGCTCGCTGGTATTCCAGGCGTCACATGTGGCTTAACGTTGGAAAAAAACAGGTTTTTGTTTTTTTGAGGTCTCCTGTGAGATTCCCCCCTCCCTCTGTTCTCCCCGTTGTGCAATTCCTTGGCGTCCTGTTCGACCCCACTCTTTCTTTTCTCAGCTATCGGGATTTTCTTACTGCCCGGGTTGGTGCTCTTTCATACCTTTTTCGCAGGCTCAGGCCTGTTGTTGACCATCACAGGCTCGTGCCTGTTTTCAAAGCAAAAGTGTTGTCACTCCTTCGCTTTGCCACTCCGTTTCTTCCTGGCGTCCCTTGGTCCCATCTTTCCCCACTGAAGGTTGCCTACAATAATGTCCTCTGCATCATCTTTCGTATTCCTCTTCATAAGTCAGTCTCCTCCTTCCTCTTAAAGGAAAAACTCCTTCCCTTCAGACATTTTCTTGTGTTCTGTAATCTTCTCCATCTGGCTGCTGCCCCCCCCCCGGTTCGCCTCACACCCCTGTCACTCGATCATTGATTCTTTTCAGGCGTCCCCCCAGGTCCAAAAAACTCGCCAGTTCATGTTCGTTTCTCACCTTCCTGGCTTCGATGTGAGGCGCAAATTCTTTCCTGTGCAATGTTTTAAGCTGTGGAACGCACTCCCATTTACTGTGCGTTCCCAAGTTTTGTCTGGTTCGTCCCTTGTCTCGTAGCATGCCCTCCTGGCTGCTGCTCCCCCCTATGCTTTACTTGTGCCGTGCACGTTTAATGAATAAATAAATAAATAAATCACATCTTTCAGCCTGGAAATGCTGGAAATTTTCTGTTTTCGTATTTGTTTCTCTAAATAACTCCATTTGGTCATTGTCCTGCTGAAAGACCCAACTTGGTCCTAGCCTTAAATGATCCACAATAATCAACAAGTTATCTTGCAGAATTTGAGATCTCCATATTTTTGGTCTTGTTTCAGGTCGAAAAAGTTCAAATTTAGATTCATCTCTCAAAATAACATTACTCCAAAAAGAAAAGTCAAATTTTTTGTATTTTGTAGCGAAATCAAATCTTTTCTGTTTATTCACTTTAGAGGTGTATGGCTTCTTCCTAGGTACTCTGCCAAGTAATCCTGCATCATTTAGTGCCCGCCTTATTGTGCTGGCACTAACTGGTACTTCACTAAGAAATGAATGATTTTTTTGCAATAGCAAAAGCACTTGCCGAAGGATTTTTCCAGACTTCATGAACCACTGCACGTTCATCAGCAATCTCAATTTTTCCAGTCTTATTGTATTTAATCATGAAGGTTTTTACAGTTGATGGGGAAATATTAAGAATTTCAGCGATTTTAGCAAATGTTTTACCTTCATTACTAACTTCTTGTCTATTACAGTCGAACTTTGCTATAACACACCCTGGTTATAACACTTTTTGGCTTATAACACACACACAAGGGAAAGTCCCAGCCAGCGCTAATGAATAAGTATATAGAAATTGATTGGCTATAACACACTCGGATATTCCATATAACGCACAACTGGTTTGGTCCCTACAGCCCTTTCAACGTGTGAGAGGCCTCGGATATAACAAACAGCTGTAACATGAAACTAGATGGCATACCCCACAGCTTAAGTAAGGCTGTATGGTGCAAGAGTTTTCCTACCTAAGATCAGTTTTCAAGAGCAATGGGGAAATCGACTCTGACGTGGCCCATAGGGTTAATGCAGGATGGCTGGAGTGGAGACAGGCAAGTGGGGCAAATTTTACAGAACTGTCATTACTCCACCGATGCTATGTAGCTCAGAGTGTTGGGCTGTTAGGAAGACCCATGAAAGGCAAATGCAAGTGGCTGAGATACAAAAGCTATGCTACATGTGTGGGGTGTCATGATCTGACAGAATTAGAAACGACTACGTTAGTAGTAGCTTGGGGGTGGCAGATATTGCGGAAAGGATGAGAGAAGCGTTTGAGGTGGTATGGGCATGTGATGAGGAGCTTATTACATCCATTGTGAGACTTCAGGTAGTTGGGGGCACCAGAGGTAGAGGAAGACCAAAACGGGCGTGAGTGCAGGAAGTGCAAAGGGATTTGGTGGCATGTAGGGTGGAAGGGGACTTGGTGGGGGATAGGCGGGAGTGGACCAAAACCTGCCTCAGGCAGGAGAAGGGTGAGATGATGATGATGATAAAGGGATAAAATTCTCAGCAGTGTGGAATCTGGCAAAATTGCAGCTGACTGCAAGTGTGTGCGTCTTGAAGTATAATTATACAAGTCTAGGTTGAATTTATCTTGAAATTAGCATATTTTGTTTGGTTAACATAGCTTTGGCATCATTTAGCATTGTTTCTGTTATAACACACACTTGGTTATAAGACACAGACATGAGCAGTCCCGAAGGTGTGTGTTATATCCAAGTTTGACTGTATCTATTTTGCGACAAGATTTAATATTATTTTCGATTAGAATGTGAAATAGAATATTGAATTATTTCTGCCCAGAGGACAAAATTATCTCTTATTGCTTTTAAAATTACTGGTAAAATCATACATGGTTGTTGACTTTTCACTCTTAAAATTTTGCATATCCATACACAATTGCAGTTTTGTCAATAATCGGCATGTTTTCCTCTTATTTTTTTCGCCAGGCATTAACAACATTTAAGAGTTGAAAATAAAAAAATACTTTTTTATTTCTGTCAGCTGCATTTTTATTTACAAACAAAAATGTGTGACAATCATGCATGGTTGTTCACTTTTGACTGTCACTGTACATACAACTGAGTATACAACTGATAGAAAAGGTTAATCATATTCATGTAGTTAAGTTTCTCTAAAAGAAATGGTATTTTTAATTATTATGTTAAGTCGAGTTCTGTGGCATGCGACACCGACGCAAATTGCATTCGAGCAGACGAAATGCCACAAACTCATCACGAAGGAACTCAGCTTTTTTGTCACGGTAGCACAAAATCAACAGAAAAGTTGATTTGAGAGGTAGTCAACTGCATTTCTTGTTACAACTGTCACACACATTTCATTGGCTATTACTTTTCAAACAAAAATAGCTATTTAACTCTTATGTCAACAACCAACTTTCCCTACATTATTCATCAACCAGGGTACCCACCTACTGAATTTATTGAATAACTAATGATAATTAGAAGCCTGATGTGTCATACTAAGGCGTACATAAGTTATAAAAGTCAATATTACTAATCCGGCTTGTGCATTGCAATTTGCAACACAAGTATTCATAAGGTGTTTTGCATCCAACATAAACACCTCTGGTTTCTTGAAATGGAGATGCAATTTATGTTTCATATGGATCCTCATTGTCCATTGTCTAGAGAGATTATCTAGCTTTCATTTGGGAAGGCCAGGATAATAATGGCAAGCAAGTGAGCTGGTAACAAAGCTGCATGATGTTAGTAGGTTACATCAACGGGTTGGTGAGTCGGCGAAGTAGTCATAATGGGCTGCACCTTGTGGAGGCTGCTTGCTGGTGAGAGGGAGGTAGGAGTGGGGGTTGTAGGAGAGGGGAAATTAGCAGCACCCAATGTTCAGCCAACCACCCATGTCAGTGCTAACTTGGGCTGCCTTGCTTAACTTCAGTGATGTAATGAGGACTGGTGTGTCCAATGCAACTCAGCTACTCCAACAGCATTTGGGAGATAGATTGGAATGTTTTCCATAGAATCAATCGGTGGTGTTTGAATTGGAGACAGGCAAGCAGAGTCCTTTGTGATGGAGGGCCGTCCAATCAATTTGAAAGAGAAGTATTACAAGGCTGTGGTTAGACCAACTATGCTATATGGGTCAGTTTTGGGCATTGAGGAAGAGCCACATAAATGGAATGCAAGTAGCGGAGATAAGATTGCTGCATTACAGGAGTTGGGTGTCAAGAGCTGATAGAATTAGGAGAGTATTCAAGAGGTAGCCTGTTGGTGGGGGCATCACAGAGAGAATGATGGAGAATAGATTGAGGTGGTATGGACACATAATGAGAAATGGGGAGGGGGAGCTCATAGGTCCATTATAGGAATGTAAATGGTTGGAAGCACTCAGGGCAGGGGAGACCAAAGCAGATGTGGGAGGAGCTTGTCCATAAGGAAAAGTGTAGTCTATAGGATGGATGGAGACGGGTTGGGAAATCAGGCAGGATAAGGGTTTGATGATTTTCCATTGCCATGTGATCTGAAGGCAATTCCACTAGTGCCCCTTGTTTGCATTATGTTAGGGACAAAACACCCATAAAGAAACAGATTAACAAGAAAGTCTTGCATGGAATGCAACAACCTTTTGTCATAATTCTAGTGAAAATGCCTTCACTGTAGCAAAATGTAAAGACTGTGTGCATTTCTATGGTAATTATTGAATCATCTTAGTGCCATAAATTATTTCTGGATTACTATCTTTAACGATTTTTATTAAAAATAGCCACTGGGTACCCAGGTTGTTGAAATGGCATAGGCAAATTGAAAAAAAAATTTAAATACGTTATGATGCTTGGCACTCAAAATTTTTTTACATAGAATTAAAGAAAAAAGGTGAAATAGAGATGATCCTGGAGGATATAAAAAAATTTTAATAATAAAATTATAAATTTTTACTTTAAATTGTCAGGTGGGCACCCAGGACCCTGTTCTAATTCTAATTCACAACACTGCAAGCAGCCTTATTTGGCCAATATGGCAGTGGAGAGACCAACTCTCATTCTTACATATATTACCAAAAAGCTCCGAAAACCCCAGGCTTAAATTCCTGTGATCCCTCTACAACACTAGTAATGGTAGGGTGGCTTTTTATTAGGCCCTCCACCTTATCCTTTCCAAGGCCATTCCATTGTCGAATGGTCCTTGGTAAGAAAGACCAATAATGTGTCTGTCTGTGCCCTAATCTCCTTCAATTTATACAAATGATCCTTTCTCCCTTTGTAATTAGCAGGGGACACACATCCCACCAGAGGTCCATCACACCCCAGCAGCAGCAGCAGTCTGATAAACAGACTTATGCTGTGAGATGTTCGCCACAGGCTTAGTGTTTCCCAACCTAATTCCCTGATCATGTCAGACACACTATCCCTGTGAGAAAACCTGTGGAATACAATTCTTTCTGCCCTCCTCTGTATCCTTTCAATCTCCCAAGATAATTCCTGCCTGAAGGGAAACCAAATTGGACAACCATACTCCATAATTGGTCGCACCATTGAAATATATGCTGTTTCCCTCACCTCCCTTGTGCTGTCCCGAAGGACCCTACTAATCAGACGGAGGAATTGACCAGCCCTCCCAACTAATTTATTTATATGATCCTTCCAGGTACCTTGGTTATTTAAAATTATTCCAAGATGCTTATGGGTGCCAGCTCTCTCAACCCTAACTCCACCTATATAGTAATCAAAGGGAAGTAGCTCCCTAGATCTAGATATTGTAAGAATCCTACACTTTTTCAGATTCAATGGCAGTTCCCATTTTACACACCAATTGTAAATCTTATTGAGATCCTGTTGTAGTTGTGTACAGGATGATAACCCCTCATCTAACACCCGGGCAGTACATGTGTCATCTGCAAATAGTTCAAGGAAGGAACTAATGTCAAATCCTATGTCATTCACGTAGAGAATGTACAACAAAGGACCCAAAACACTTCCCTGAAGTACCCCTGATGTGGCTGGTTTCCATTCCAACGCACTACCCCTGTGCATTACCCTCTGTTGTCTATCAAGCAGATATGACCTTACCCACTGAGTAACCTTACTATGTATCCCTAGACTTGACATTTTTGAAATCAGCTTATCATGGGGCACCATGACAAAAGCCTGTTCAAAGTCTAAGAATACAACATCAACCTGCTTTCTGTTGTCTAAAGCCCTTTGAATATAATCCATCAAGCAAGCCATTTGGGTGTCACATGACCTCCCTTTCCTAAATCCATGCTGATTGTTACTAAGGATGCCATTCTTTTCCAGATATCTGATAATAGAGGAGAATAGGATGTGTTCAAAAACCTTGGATACAGCACTTGTTAATGAAACTGGTCTATAGCACTTAGGGTCTGCTGTGTCTCCTGACTTGAAAATTGGTACCACATTAGCCAGTTTCCATGATGATGGAACAATACCAATGTCTAATGACTTTCTAAATATTTCCACAAGGTAATAGCTAAGTATCCCTGAAAGTTGCTGCATAATATATGGAGAAATGCCATCAGGACCTGCAGCCTTATGAACCACTGATTTGCGTAGTAGTTGCTCAATTCCCACCCTAGTTATAGTAACCTCATCCATTCCCCCTGGAGAATCACCATCAAGTACCAGCTGGAAGTTCTTCCTACTGGTTGCAAAGCTTTTTGCAAATGTATCATTGAAAACATTTGCAATCATAAGACTATCCTTAACTACATTTTCTGAACTATCTTTAACCACTGTATCCCTATAACCCTTTTTCCTACACCTCTTCACATACCCCCAGAAAGCTTTTGGATTTTTCTTAAGCCTGTCTCCCAAAATGTTTTCATGAAAATTCTTGTAAGCCTTCTTCATATACATTTTAACCATTTTCCGGGCCTTCTTATAAACTAACTCACTATTGGCATCCCTCCCTATCCTAAGTGCATTCCTAGCCTTTCGCTGGTTCTGCAAAGCTACCTTCACGTCTTTTGTATACCATTCAGGAAAAGTATTATCCCTTATAATCTTAGTGGGGATAGCTAGCTGTTTGCCCTTCTCTAAGAGGGCTAGGAATCGTTGCCAAGATTCCTCAACTCCACAGGTATTAACAATGGTATAAAAATCATTTAACTCATATTCTAGATATGATTTAAAATATTCCCAATTTGCCTTATTGTATTAGTATGCCACACTGTCTGGTGCCACCTGTCTAGGTAACCTTTTAGCTATCTCCACCCTAACCCCTGCATGGTCACTAATTCCTTCAATACACTCTACAGTGTTGATAGAGCTGGGCACATTTGTAAATACTAAATCTAAAATTCCTCCTTTATCATGTGTAGGCATTGTCACAATCTGTTCCAATCCATTATAGTACAACTGTTCCAAAAATAGGTTCAGAGCACCTGATAACCTGGAATTTGAATTAGGCTGCACACAGCCCCAATCCAACCCTGGTAAATTGAAGTCCCCTCCAAGAATTACTA